>VDFB02373365.1:17065347-17102448 GCA_007258455.2 Sequoia sempervirens | reverse complement strand
AAGAGAAAGCAACCTCAACCAAAGGAGGAAGGTTTTTTATGAATTCACAAATGCTACAACCTAGAGGAGATAAAGTCATTTTTTTTCCATGAGGCCTCTGATGTCAAATGTATTGGTTGAAAATGCACATGGATGGTGATTAAATGTGATTCTATGATCAAGGGAAAAGTTTGAAAATTAGGATAGCCAAAACATGATATTAATATGTCAAATATATGACTAAAGTGAGGTTTTGTGTTGGATAGAATATTCATTGAAATGATATAATTGGTGTACTAAACATTATTTACTATGTTGTGTATTATAGGGGTGACACGAGGCCATGGCAATAGATTGTGTCATATCAAATGAGGACACAATGGATGAAGTGGGGCATCAGGTACTCAAATTTTGACTTAACTTAGGAAAAAATGATCTGATGGCATTTTGTGATACGTCCATCTTTTTTCATAGTATTATTGAAATTAATAATGTATTATCCAATCTTGACATAAATTAATGCATGTTGTTGATTATTTTAGATGGAGATTGGAGCAAATGCAGAGCCTAACCGTTCAACTGGAAAAAGAACAAGATATGTACATGGATGTGGACCTAAAATTATTAAATCACGTAGACGATAGTGGGTGGAAGAGGATATGACAATGGATATTGTAGACACAGCAAATGATTGCATTGAAGAAGAGGTAGGTTAGGACTATAGTACATGGGATGAATACTTTGAGAAAATTGTTGTTTGTGAATGTTTTGTATGTCATGGAAAGAAACAATTCAAACAAACTATTGTACAAAGACATTACATATATGATGAGTGTAAGGAAATCTAGTGGAGTGCATCTAATGAAAACTCCAAACAATAGTGCCTTCGATAACTTTAATTCGATTAGGTTACCTCAAAGACATGAACAACTATGTCCTAATGCAGAACAGACACAGTTTATTTCCCACATTGATCCATCTGAGAGAAACACGTGTAAATTCAACAACAAGCATTCTCATCGGGAAGACAATCGCCATTCAATGAGACATCACACTGAGCTCACAAGTCATTTCGAAGTGTTCCTTAGTCACCAAGACTTTAGTCATTCACTGAGAGATCATATCGAGCCCTTTATGTTATACCGATGTCACTGTCGACAAGACTTAGGCAAAGTTCATACCGAAACTTCTGACGTCCATCGCATTCCTATTTGCAAGACAAATACCCTTTGCCAAGACATCACCCCACAAGTTCCAAGTCACCTCGAGTCTATCTTGTCGGTCAGACTTACCACTTTCGCCAAGACTTCATACTGAAGCCTTTAAGTCATATCGATGTGTTCCACTGTCGGCGGGAGAATCAACCTTCGGCAAGACTTCTTACTGAGGCTTCCAAGTTATACCAAAACCACTGCTCACCAAGAGTCACATCGAACCGATGACCCCATGTGTTGTCGGTGAGACTTCCGATATTCGATGAGACATCATATCAAAATAAGTCTTTTGGCCAAGGGTCTCCCCGATGTCTTTGAGTGTTACATTGTCGCCAAGACAATCCTTCATCGTTGAGACTTCACACTGAGATCCTTAAGTTACTCTGAGTGTCCATTAGTGAGACATATCACTATCGGTAAGACTTCTTACTGATCACCCAAGGGTTTCCCTGAAAGCTCCAACACTGTCGCCGAGACAAGTTACTTTCGGTAAGACTTCTCACCAAGCCGCCATAGGTTATCCTGATGACTTCAATGCGTATCCCTGTTGGAAAGACCTTCCAATGTCGCTGGGACTTCTTCCTAAGTTTTTAAGTCACTCTGAAGCCCTCGATCGCTATGAGTCTCCTTGACGCTCGATTGAATGGCCTATTTGCCAGAGATCTCCACGCAGTGAGAAGTTACAATGACTGCTTTATGTCACAGCGATAGACTCCAAAGTGAAAGCATTCAGCAATACTTCTACAAGGTCACAGCGACCAGAATATTTCACAAGGTTCCCAAATTGCTAGTTGGCCAGACCAAAGAAATGTCACACTGACTTTTCTCTTCCAGAGGTTAGACTAGCTCGTGAGATTGAGGCAACAATTTCCAACAATCTCCCACTTGACGAAGATCACACAAGCACCTCCAAAGCAACTAGGAATTAAGACCACACTAGCTCCACTAGTTCAAACCCTACAATACTCAAGACACCCAATCAACATGATTCCATAGATAACGGTCCATTAGACAATCTGCAACAAAGACCAGGCATCCAACTACAACTCACTGTCCAACAAAATAACTGATCCCAGCCTTCCAGGAAACCACATAGATCTCAACATGCTCTCATGCTCCATCAAGAATTTTGCTCCAACATCCAAGATGTTCACCATTCAGGCAACAATCTTGTCATCTTCCAACATGCTACCTATGGAAGAAGGATACAAAGCCAAGGTGTATAAGCACCATTCCAATGAACACAAGAAAAAGATCCTAGTGATATCTCCAACAAGATACTGCTACCACTTCACTGTGCTCAAATGCTATACAAAAGCAATATCAACTTCAAAGCTTCAAATAGAACACAACAGTGAAGTCATTCTCCAGAAACAAGATACAAAACATCAATTAGAACAACAACCAGACTGATTGCTCCCATCCAACTGATAAACCCACGAAACTGAAAATAGCACCCACAACTTGTGCTATACCATCCAATCTTACATACCTCAAAGGTATAAGCATTAGTAAACTCATGCTGCTCCAAAACCAACCCATCAATAGTGAATGCAAGCTCCAAGTGCCAACTAGTTGAAGAAGACCAAACACAATAGGAACTCCCACTATCTGAGTAATCCAAAGACATCACAAGTTTACCAATAATAGCACATAGAAAATGTAACCATGTAGTACCAAGGAAATATCCACAATGACATGCACAACCTGCAACAAACTGCTACAAGAAACATTTCTCTCACTATAAACCTTCATAGCCACAGAGAGAAACTTTTCCCATCATCTTCCTGTAGAACATCCTCCTACATACACTTCTAATAGCCAGCTATGCCAAGAATGATCTTCTTCGCATCCCAAAAGAAAGCCTTAACAACATCCATCCATTCAATCACCAAAATCAAACTAACTTTAAAAATATGGATGTAAACCTCTCAAAGAAGATCAAGCTAAAACATTTCCCATTTCAAGAAATCAGCCCATACATCATCTCCTACCAATTCTCATTAGTAAATGACATAACACAAAAGCTCAAGGAGATAAAAAAAACTATACAACTTCCACTATGAATCCTCCAGAACCAAATGTTAAACATTAATTCAAGATCCATATCATGAAAGGAACTTAATAAAACACATCTAAAAAATATAATGGGCCAAATACCTTTCAGATCAACTGCCGAGTAGACCAAGAGTGGGAACAAGAATAATCCTTCAAGATATATAAGCCATCATGACTAATCTAAGAGAAATATCCTCATAGATCTCTTATTGAACTCACGTTCAACCTAGGTGTAGGCTTCTCGGACTTTCCGCGAAAAAACTTTAACAAGAGTAATAAGCAGCAACACATCTCTCATAAGAGAAAAACAGCCTCACCTTATTCTTCATGTATCCATGAGTACTAGCAACTAATCATCTCATGTTAAACTTCAACTGCATTACTGCACTATCATGAAGTATCAAGCAAGTAATGAAGGTACTCAATACACAAAGAATTATCCGATCATTGTCAAAGCTCCAATCATCTAAATTAGAAACTTATCATGACACCATGATCTACACATCCCCATAGGAGATACCATGTTTCAAGTGACTCCACCATTTTCTCAAGTGCAATGCACAATTCCAAAACTTCAGTGCACAAGCAAGAGTATACCATGACATAAAGCAAATAGACTCAAGAACAACATCACCTGTCAAGCACCACCAACACCTTAGCCAAAGACTCCAAGCGTCCTTCATGGTTCCAAGATGTTGCACATCTTCAAATAATGTCCAAGCAAAAGAAAAAGTGTAAGAACCCTTTTGCAACACTACAGAAGACCATTCACCACCATGTGATGAATCCACAGTCACTACTAGAGCTCCCACTAAAAGGTGACACCCAAGCTCTCCAAGCATCATGACCAACTACTTGAAGTTCCAATAACTGACTATTCAGGTACTCAATAATATCCATCCTCTCATCTCAAAATAATCACACCAATGCACAAGTGACCACAGACAAGGCCAGCTAACAAATTTGCACCATCAATGAATCAACATCATGGATAAAGACATTCCACATCCAAGTTATCTCACTGCAACCAATGGGTAGCTAATCCATCAACCGCATAACTCGTAGATCACAACCATCGAACATGCAAAACCATTATCACATTGAAAACTGCAACACTGAGATTTCAAAGAGAATAACCACATGGGCAACATGACTCAAACACCAGAGCATGCAAAATCTGATTTTCCAATCATGTCCACAACAAACGCCATAATCAAGGAACCCACAAGCATTACCACAAGAATGATAAGTGACAAAACATTTACCAACACTCCCATGTAGAGAAAGAGTCGTACCTCCTCAAAACCATGCACCAAGCATGCATGCAAACCTGCAACTATCTCATCCAGCCACACCCCAAAAGGCCAGTGTCTAGATAATAGCTTAACAACAACTCCACATGATCACAAGTTTTTCTTAACCATGTAAAACCTACAAAACCACATAGCCATGCAAGTACAAATCATCCTTAGAAAGAAAACAGCAGTTCAAAAGAATCTAGGCCCCTTTCAAGCCAACTTTAAACCACCACCATGTACATGCATCCGAGAAAGAGAGAAAGGCTATTTCAGAAGCTTGCAAATCATCTAATGATTAACTCCATAGCCTTCAAGCATTCGAGGTTAATAGGAAACAGAGCCTTCCAACACCAGGAACCACCACCTAGCATAAGCACTCTCTTCCATGACTAAGAAATAATCTAGGCTTCTCCATATCACCCAGGAGCCTATCAAACAGACACCCATATGAAAGCTTTACTACTACACAGCCACATAGTAGGAAAATCCACCTCATTCTCCATGGTTATACCTCTACTAGTCAGGAGACACATATCACAACATGATTAACTCCCTTTTCCATCTTGACCATCCTTCAAGCTACATGTTGTCTCAGAATACCACAAGGCTTCCACTCATCAAAGGATCAATACATTAGTCCATTCCTCCAAATTTCTTCTAGCCTATCAAGCTAAGAAATCTTCACAGGAGAAATGTCTAGAACCAACAACCAAAAGAAGGCTCTGATACCACTTGTAAGGAAATCTAGTGGAGCACATCTAATGAAAACTCCAAATAGTAGTGCCTTCAGTAACTTTAATTCGATTAGGTTACCTCAAAGACATGAACAACTATGTCCTAATGCGGAACAGACAGTTTATTTCCCACATTGATCCATCTAAGAGAAACACATGTAAATTAAACAGCAAGCATTCTCATCGGTGAGACAATCGCCATTCAATGAGACATCACACCGAGCTCACAAGTCATTCTGAAGTGTTCCTTAGTCACCAATACTTTAATCATTTGCTGAGAGATCATATCAAGCCCTTTATGTTATACCGATGTCACTATCGACAAGACTTATGCAAATGTCATACTGAAACTTCTAACATCCATCATATTCCTATCGGCAAGACAAATACCCTTCGCCAAGACATCACCCTGCAAGTTCCAAGTCACCTCGAGTCTATCTTGTCGGCGAGACTTACCGCTTTCGCCAAGACTTCATACCAAAGCCTTTAAGTCATATCAATGTGTTCCACTGTCGGTGAGAGAATCAACCTTTAGCAAGACTTCTTATTGAGGCTTCCAAGTTATCTCAAAACCACTGCTCGCCAAGAGTCGCACCGAATCGATGACCCCATGTGCTGTCAGTGATACTTTTGATATTCAATGAGACATCATATCAAACCAAGTCTTTCAACCAAGGGTCTCCCCGATGTATTTGAGTGTTACATTGTTGCCAAGACAATCCTTCATCGTTGAGACTTCACACCGAGATCCTTAAGTTACTCTGAGTGTCTGTCAGTGAGACATATCACTATCGGTAAGACTTCTTACCGATCACCCAAGGGTTTCCCCAAAAGCTCCAACACTATCGCTAGGACTTCTTCCCGAGTGTTGAAGTCACTCCAAAGCCCCCGGTCACTATGAGTCTCCCCGACGCTTGATTGAATGGCCTGTCGGCTAGAGATCTCCACGCGGTGAGAAGTTACAATGACTACTTTATGTCACAGTGATAGACTCCAAAGTGAAAGCATTCAGAAAGACTTTTGCAAGGTCACAGCAACCAGAGTATTTCACAAGGTTCCCAAACTGCTAGTCAGCCAAACCAAAGAAATGTCACACCGACTTTTCTCTTCCACAGGTTCTAGCCTGTGAGATTGAGGCAACAATTTCCAACAATGAACTTCCAATCAGTAGTATCCCTCCTACAATCGATTCAAATCCAATAGGAATTGTGGTGAGGAATTTTTCAATTTGATATAAATAACATGTATACTTCATTTAAACATTGTTTTATATTATTTAAATAACTATTTTTTTCTTAATAGATACTTGCAAGATAAAGTTCTTGGTTTAAAGTTTCCTGGATCACCGACTTCCAACCTAGAGGGCAATGATCATTTATCAAATGATACATCTAACAAAAATATGTGCCAATACACCAAATCAGAAGATGAGGAATTGATGAAAACAAGTAATAGAATAAGAACCGATGTGAAGATGCATAATTTGCTTAAATACAAGGGGAAGGTGGACTACATACCCTATGAGAATGAATGTGATGGATATGATGAATTTCCCCTGAGTTTGAGATCAATTTACAAAGAGACATTTGATCGTCGACTATATTGTGTTTGGCCTAATGATCAACAACTACCTAGAGTGTATGAGGTGTTTCAATTTTGGGGATACAACTACATGATACGACCCTCCAATATTCATGGAGCGAATCTAGGCCTCTTTATTGTCCAAAATGTGCATGTGGGATCCAAACATAGAAACAATTTAGAACACACCACTAGGAGATTAATGCCATATTATGGTCCATCATATTACAGTGGTGAATGGAGAAGGCTAGCAAAATATAATCCTAGCATGTTGGCATATGGTCTAAATTCAAATATGTATACACATCGTCTCCAATTGGAAAGTGGAAAAGAAATGAATAGAGGTCATCTTATGTATATAGAAGGACGTGCATACACACACAAAAATATTGCAAGATTTATAAATAGTAGTAAGGGAAGGGACCCTACTGTAAGACCAAATTATCAATTTGTTGAGGTTATAAATGATAAAGATGGAGATATGGAAAGAGAGGTTGATAGATTGATAATAGTTGAGGCTTTATGGACCTTACCATTGGGGATGAGTTATCAATTGATTACCCCTTCTTAAAATGCACTCTTGCACGAAAGAAGAGGGAAGAACAAGGTCTCCCTAAGGATGAGGGAAAAATACCAAAGAATAATAAATGAGTGTGGACTAATGTTTTATAAACTATGTTGTCAAAATTGTGTTTTATAGCAATTATTGTATAAAAAAGGTAGTCTATAAAATAATGTTCCATTATCCAATTGATGTATATATGTTCATACAATTTATATAATATCTAATATATGTATGTCGCTCATGTGTAGGTATTTTTCTTTGAAGATATTTTGGACCCAAAATGGATATTTTTCATACATTATGATCCAAGATTAAGGCATGTATTTGATGATGCATTGGTGGGTACTGAGCAAAAAAAATGATGGCCAACAAAATGAGAGAGAGGGATTAGAGAACATCAAAGAAATTGGCATCCATGATGATGTTGAAGATGGTTATGTTCAAGCATAAGAAGACAACAATCCAAAGTTAGATGATGTTATGGAAGACAACAATATGGATGGTATTGAAAATGATGATCCAAATACATCTGGTAACAATATAGATGGTCTACAGTCAAATTTCAATGATGATGAAGATGATGCAAGTCAAGATGAGGATGATGATAATATTAAATACTTGAAAGAACATATGAACATTGACAATGATACACTTGATGACATTGTAGCAGACAATAATGTTAATGACCAAGACTTCTAAATTTTTAGAATTATTTACAATCCGTGTTTAAAAAAGGACATGATTCTTATGGCTTAAACTTTGAAATGCTTCAGTAATATTATGTTGTACTTGGACAATTGAAAACCTATTTTATTCTTCTAGCAAGCTTTTTTATTTTCAATTATAATTCTAGACCAAACAACATTTGTGGGGATGGCCTTTTACACCAATCTTAATTTGTATTAAGTTCACAAACCTATTGTCAAGTAGTAAATTCCTTTCGTAGACAAGAAATGTAAAGGCTTCATTTAAGAAAAGATAAGTAGTCTCTTTCTGAGGGCAATCCACATGCAAAAAGTAAAAAGCACATAAAAAAATAATTGTACAATAGAAAATCATATTCAATCAATTATGTCTTATTGCGCTTGCACACTTATCTAAAAGACATAGGGTATTCACCATACATTTCCTTGACAAAGCAAACATGTGCTTTTATTTATTTTTACTGTATATCTTAGAAGTGAAATTGTTACATAATGATGCACTGAAAAAATAATATATACAAAAAATGCAAAGAAAATATTTGAAATTTAACATGCAACCTACTGTGTTGTGCTGAAAGGAGTCAATATTAAATGGGACAAGAAATAAAAATAAAATTTTGATGATTGTACTTAAAAGTGAAGAGGATATGAAAAGTGAGGAAAATGATGGTGTTGAAATTGAAAACCCTGATTCTAATGATATTATTGTTTTATGTCATTCGAGATAAAGAGCACATATAATTTTATATTCATAGAAAATGAAGATTTGAAACTAGTAAACTAAAAATGTAAACAATGTAAGATTTTTCCTTAAACAACAATTCAATACTCACTTATAAAAAAGGGTGAAGCATTTTTTATTCAAACTCTGTTTTATTTAATAGACATAACAGTAAAAGAATATTTACAAGTACAAGAAAATATACACCGTTTCATAGAAAATAAGGAATGTTTCATAGAATATACAAGTACAAGAATATATCATCATCATCATATCCTTAATTAATACCTATTGCAATATCCTTAAATTGTTCAATCTTTGGTATGAATTGTTGGCAGAAAAAATTAGGATTACTTGGATGCTTCTTCCATTCATTTTGTATCAACATATGTTTGTGAAGACACAAAAGTTAATAAAATATTAATGCACATCACTCACAATTATTTAAATAAGCAACTTTGTTAACTTTATTATTTTTAAATAGTTTCCATTTTTATGTTGAACATGTAAGAAGGCAAAATAATCTCAAATTTTCAAAAAACTTAGTAGCTCTACCAACATCCACAATAAATGCTTTACTGTATCAGCATATTCATTCACATAAGCACAGTATTGAGGCTCAATAACTGGAATTCATTCAAATATAAGAAGAAATAAGTATGGAAAACATAAGAAAAATATAGAATGATAACAGAGTCATGGAGAATCTCTGATAATAAGATGTTCTCCATTATATTGCTTCAATTGATATATATTAATAATAGAAGTCTTCAAAATGGAAATGATATATGATGATGATAATTTAAAACTAGGCCTTGGTTTCCTATTTATATAGGAAGCAACAAGCTACAGGCCTTTTACAAAAAGAAATGGCCTTTCATAACTACTTCTTTTACTAACTATTTAATTAGCATAATTACGGAAATAACAAGACTTGAGACATTTTGACATATGGCTCCATTATTCAACGTAGAAGACCCATGATCATTGATATGGAAAAGTCTTCTTCTCCATGATGAATGTCCAAATTCTCTCACCTCAATGTCCTATTCTTCTAAAACCAAATACTTTTCCTCCCACTGATACACTATAAAATCTGATGGCCACTTATATTCTTGGATCTTTTGCATGTTTGCAAGATGATTTTTCCATTGAATATCTAGTAATTCCTTTGTATCATTGACAAACTTTAGGTATCCCACATCAAGAACAATCAACCCATCAATGATCTAATTTAGCTTGGGAAGACTAGTATCATCATCCTCCTGTATATGAGTTACGCACTTATGAACAACCTGACTGAATTCTTTCTTCCACTTATCCAAGTCCTCCAACTGATCACCATCTCTCACGATTTCAAGTATATACCATTGTTTACAAGTATGGAATAAATCCATTCGTGTTACAATGTTTTTATTAAACACTTGTAAATATTGAAATTCATCAATAATCATCTTCACAGTTTGTTCAATTGGCTTTAATGTTGTGGGTGCATCAGGACTTCTTTGTAGAACTTTGCATAACTTAGCCAAAGTGTGGTGAATAGGCTGCCACCTTTTGAACAAAGGATCTAATACAAGCATATGTGTCTTTATTTGATCTATTGCCTGCTAAAGTGTTTTATAACTATCATGCACATTCTCCAATTTATCCATAACTAATTTTATCTTGTGCTCAAGAATATTTTCCATAACTTCACAAATTTGTCTTTTCACTTCATCCTAGGTTTGATTGTTGTCCTTCTTTACATCATCCACTTCCTTCTCTATATTTTTTACTTGTTCTGCAAAATGGTTCTTCACAATATCCATTGGAGCAATAGGAGGCCTATACAACACCATCTCCTTGCTTTGTGAGGGTCCTACTCCTCTTAATTGTTCTTTCAATTTGACATTCTCCATGAACAATTTATTAATTTCATCAATTAGAAACCTTTGTTCCTTTTCATACTCCTTCAATTTGTCTTCTAATCCCTTAATAGTTGCTCGAGTGAACATGGTCGAATGCATGGTCATTGTGGTTGCCTCCAAAGGGGTGGTATCTTGTATTGTCCTTACCATCGTTGTCCCTTTGATCCCTTGAATTGCATCCAATAATTTTGGCTTTTGTGTATTTTTTTGTTTGATCCATATGGCTAGGGTTTCAATCTTTGGGTTATACCTAGTTCCACTCACACCTTCATCATATTCAAATTCTACAACTAGCATTGGATCTTCCTGATCCCGCACTTGATCAAGAAAAAACATTTTCTTTAATTCCAAGCTAGGGAAAATGAGCATATTTCTCTTCAAGACCATTTTTCTAGCCGTCAACTCTTAATTCCTGGAAAGTTTGTGCTACCATTTCATTTTTCTCTAATTCTTCAATTCCTATTTCAGCTGATTCCATCCTCTCTTGAAATTAGTTTATCTTCATCTTCATCCAGAAATTCTTAAACTCGGGAGTCTTAATGAATTCATCATCTTCTATGAATCTCCTGGCTGCAATTTCCCTTTCATCTTCATGTACCTCTGTACTTTTTTTCCTACATCACCCATCCTTTCCTCATGTTTATGGGCACTGGTCTCAAGGATGGGCTGATCAACTTCAATATCACCTTTCAATGTCTATAGTACTATAGCCACTTCCTCAGCATCACCCACCTCTTTAGTATCCTCATAAGGTACTAACTGTTCAATGCTTCTTGTCTTCTGTCTTTTGGGAGGTAATTGCTCCATGGGAGGCTTAGACGTTTCACCTGGGGTATGCTTTGCAAATGCACCACTATCATGTTCTGCAAGATATGCTTCCTTCTTTTTGTACAAGTCTTCAAATCTACCAATTATCAATTCTATCCTCTTGATGGGGTCCTTTTCCTCAACAAAGTATCCTAGGAAATCCTTAGACCTCCACTTCATTCTTTCTTCAAGCTTCTTCATATGTTCCCATTTTTTCCTTCTACTAAATACATCATTATAAGTAATGCAATTCCTTATGACATCTTCTTCAAAATCCACTTGGTGTGGCACTGTCATTTTGGTAAGAAGATTGTACCTTATGTTTTGCATATGATTTTTAGGGTCAAAGGCTCTTTCTTTTCCATATTTCAATGCATATCTTGTCTTCAAATAATAATGTAACTCCTCTAGTGTGTCTAAGCCTACAGTCCAATCTTCACACTTGGTTTAGTTTGGCAAGAAAGTGCCTTTCTTCTGCTTGTGCATTACATCTTTCTCCATCCACATCATTTGCCACATAAATTCAACAAATGCTAATATGAGGGGCACAAATTTTGGCAGTATGTGTGGAGCAAAAGGGCATCCATAAACTTTTATTATTGTAACTTCTAGGAGGAAGAACCAATCTCCAAAATTGTGTGTATGACCTTCCTTTGGTCTTAAAGCCAAAGGTCTCACTAGTTGCAACATTTTGGTTGACAATCTTGGTATTACATACCCAAGAACTCGAAGGATTTTGTGTACAAAGTCTTCATAGAATACAACAAAGCTTGAATTCTTTCACCTATTGTCCCAAATATAGCACCATTTCTAGACAAGTGTGGGATTCCCTTGCTCATCTATTGTAGCCAAGTCCATTCTTTTAGTCCAATGGTCCCTATTTTGGTACAATATCAGATGACACGGTAGGGAATAGTGTCTGAATGTAATTGGTGCTCTATCCTTTATAACTTGGGAGAATTCATCATCTAACGCCTTCTCAAGGTATGAAGCAAAGTCATATTCAATATTAGTTTCAATGTTTTGAATTCTCATGGCCATCATCATTAGGCCTATTGGTATTTTATCTTGAGCATCTATCCCCAACACTTGGAAAAGATCTAAATATGTATTCACAAAGTAATACTAAAAATATATCACATTAAATGGCTCAATAGTGGTAGTAGAGATGGGGAATGTTCTGTTACCAATGCCTCTTTTCATATATAGGGGTACCTCATCACTTCTAGAAGTCTTTTTTAACCTATCATAATCCTCATCACTTTTCTACAAGTTTATCTTGGTCAAATCCTGTTTGTCTAAGCCAAAACACTCGATGATGGCTTTTCTAGTTACTTCTACCAATACTGTATCGTTTGGAAACATTATTGTTTTGGTAGCTAAGTGATAGTGTTTAGCTAGAAGTCTGATAAATTCTACATCAACAAACACATTTGGGACAATCAACCTTGCTATATCCAACATCCAAGCGTTTGAAACTGGAATCTTCTCATTTCTCTTACTATAAAAATACCAAAATAGGTCCCATCCAGATTTGGAAATGAGGGAATCCCTACAACTTTGTGTGGTGTCCACAAGAAACTTCTTATTACCCTCTTTAGTAGACCCTGGAAGTATATCTAATATGGACTGATGGAGTGGTCTCTTCTTTACTTTAGGTTCTTCATCTTTAATTTTAGGCTGAATTTCTTTTACTTCTAATTGTTTTCTTTTAGGAGACATGTTTCAATTTTCTCTATTATGGCTTTAGATGACAAAACCTTGAAAGATTTTTTATATTAACAGAGCTCTTTCAGAGATTTTTTGTGCACTTACACGAGTATTCCATGCTTGTAGGACTTCTTGTATCCTTAGCTCCTTCCATGCTAGTGCACTATAATTAAGTGCGATATTTGGAAAACACACTTATCTTTGGATGGCGCAGTATTCAGTCATATTAGTTTTGGCAACTCTTAATAATTTAATAGCATTTAATTTTGGCAACTGATGTGATTTTCTACATTTATTGTTGTAAATTGTAATGATGCCATGTTTACCGTACTACTGCCTTGCTCAAGGCTTCTTGCTGCAGGGTTGCGGTGTATACCGCTCTACCACATATGTTGCTCACCTTCCCGGTAGTATAGAAATGTATGCTTTTGATCATTACTTGAAGAGTTTCGATGAGACAATCTTATTTATCTTATCGATATCTCAATGTCTCATCGACATTATATCTTATGTTCCTCTGATGTTGGTTGCTAGTGTCAATGAGACAAGTTAATATCTCTTTCCAATATGCCACTGTCTCATCAATATTTTCCTTCAATGATATTTCTTTATATATAGGTGTAACTTTTCCATGTTGAGGAGACTTGTGATTATCACTGTGGTATAGCGGTGTTTTCCCTTCTCTTCTGTTTTTTACCGCACTACTGCCTTTCTCAAGGCTTCTTGTTGTGGGGTTACAGTGTATACCACTCTACCGTATATGTTGCTCACCTTCCTGGTGGTATAGCGGTGTATGCTTTTGATCATTACTTGAAGAGTGTCAATGAGACAATATTATTTGTCTTATTGATATCTCAATGTCTCATCAACATTACTTCATTATATCCAAGAGTTGTGTTTCACTAAGCACTTGTAGATATACCTTGTCAATGTGACATAAGTGATTCTCTCCTTTATATGCCTGTATCTTGTTGAAATTTCACTATTTTACATCATCGATGAGACATATAAATAAGTCTCTTCGACATAGGGGTGTCTAAACATGCACTAAACCCGAAGCTAAATTCAAAGCTAAAAGTGGTGCTAAACTCAAAGCTAAACTCAGAGCTAAAGGTGGCACTCAAGGCAACACTACACTCAAAGCTAATATTTGTGCTAAAGACAATGTTAATTTAGGCACTAATTAGCACCTAAATTAGCACTGACTTATACTAATCAACGCAATAAATACCAAAAAAAATCCATCCCAATAAGTAGTGCCAAAATTTTCAAAAAATTGCCAAAAAATACATTAAAATAGTGGGTGGAAGCAAAAAATGGAGCAAATCACAGGGATTTGTTGTAGTGCGATCTAGTGTACCATAATTAACATAATAGTCAATAAAGGCTTATTTCACATATTTCCCCCATTATTTGTGCATATATGTTGAATACAGGAACTCAATTGCTTCTCCATAAACACCTTGAAATTCATGAAAGTGGTGAAGAAATCACTCTTGTACTCAAGAAATTACACCCATGTGTGACAATAGAAATCATCAATAAAGTTGGGTACATGCTTGGCTCCTGAAGATGGAGTTGGTAATGACATGAGGTCACTATGAATCAACTCAAGTAAGGTAGTACCATGATGGGACTTACCCTTTGGAAAGTGTTCCTAATGATGTTTTCCAATAACATATCCTCAAAAAATGCTCTCTATGTAAGAAACCTTAGGAATTCCTAGTACCATATTCTTAGTAATTAACTATTAAAGATACATTTAATTAAGGTGTTCAAACCTCTCGTGCCAAATTTTGCATGGGAAATATGTGATGCACCACAAGATGTCTCAAAACCATGAAACAATCAAGACCCACTATCTTCTTTGCTTGAAGTAGTAATCCTCTTTGGATGATGTAGTTCTCGAATAACATCCTATGGAAAAAACTCAACTATCTTCCCATCCCTAGTATGAAAAATTTGCTAAACTAACAGAAAGTTAGTTGAAATCTTAGGAACATAGTGAACATCCTCAATACAACCCTTTGTAAATTGTATTGTATCTAGCCCCAAAATGGAAGATGTGAAGAATTTCCCATTGAAATATGAGAAGTAGTGTTGTCAAAGACAAGCTCAAGAAGATCATATGAGTCATGTGATGTGAGGCTCTTGAGTCAATATTCGAACTGTTTGTGGATGTATCCAAACCTCTAGCTATAAGTGCATGTCCCTTAGAAGGTTTGGAATATCAATGTTGTGTTTCTTCATGGCCTCTTCCAAAGTTGTAATCCTCTTATAGAAAAATTTATTGTTATGATTTTGTAATCAACAAAAATTACATGGCCCTCTACTTTTTTTCTTTGACTTGGAAGTATTTGTTCTTGACCATGAAGAGGATGTGGCTTGTGTGTTAGTTTGTTCTTTTTCTTAGATGATTTCTCATTTCCTAAAGTTAATTCTACCTTAGGTTTGTTAGAAGGCTTCTTACCTTTTCCCTTAGATGATTGGACAATGAGTGATTGAATTTTTGAAGAGATGATAGCATCCATTGATTTTTTGTATTCTATCTTCTTGGGGTGCACTAGTCATATTTATGAATAACGATAGGCCTCTTCATGTGTTTATTGATTACTAAAAATTGAACAATGTGGTTGTGAATAAATATTATTCTAAGTTATCATGGATAGATGATTTGTTCAACTAGATGAGGGGAGCCAAGATGTAACCACTCACCAATACATAGAGAATAGAGACCCCAAACCCCCACCCTTCATCCATAGAGTGGTTATGTAAAAGTATGTTATTTCTTGGAGCTAAAGATCTAGAGATCCAAGGATAGATTAAACCATTGATGCATAGATAGATAGATAGATAGATAGATAGATAGATAGATAGATAGATAGATAGATAGATAGATAGATATATAAATCTAGAGATAGATATAACTCTATATTAAAATAGGGCCTCTAAGATTGATTTAAATTTTGGATACCATTATCTTCACATCAAGAGTTAGATATTAATTAGACAATTTTTTGGACTCGTTATGGGAACTATAATTTCATCGTAGTCTCATTTGGGTTGATGAATTTTCTATCAATGCTCATGAAACTTATAAATGAAGTGTTCCATGCCTACTTGATCAATTTATTCTTGTGTTTCTTGATAATATTTTGGAGTATTTTAGGACAATGGAGGATCATTAGCTCCTCTTTTTATAGGTTATGTAGTGCTTGTGTGAGAACTAGCTTTATCATAACTTAGTGGAGTGTGATTTCTTCTAGTTTGGGGTAAAGTACTTGGGACGTTTTATATCTAGGGAGGATATTTTCATGTATCCCTTGAATATTAAGTCCATTATGGATATTCCTACACCTACAAATTTCTTTGAGGTTTATATTTTTATGGGGCTTAGTGGGTTACAATTGTTAATTTTTTATGTTCTTCGGAGAGGTGCATTCAATTATTTCTCTTTAGGAAAAAGGGAATAATGTTGTGTGGTTAGATTAGTGTGAGATATCCTTTCAAGTTCTCAAGGATAACTAGTGTGCTAATCCTTCTAGTGCTTGAATATCTAGTTGATTTTGTGGTTTCCTTACATGATTTATTTGATGGGTTATTGGATATTCTTATTTAGGAATATTTTGTGATTTTGTATGAATCATGGAAGCTCAAGGACCAATATATATTAATTACCCCACCCATGATCTTGAGATAGAAAGTTTCATCCACATGTTAGAGATATTTTATCCTGGGCTATCAATTCAAGTTGTGTACTGGTCGTTGTATCATTTAGTGTAATTTCATGTAGCAAAACTTGAACATGTCCTAGTGTTGAAGGATGTAATTTTTTTGTAAGAACAAATTTGGTGTTCATTACATCAAAGGGAAGGAGAATGTTTTTGTAGACTCCTTGAGTAGGAGGCTACATGAGATCTTATTTTTTCCTTTAGTATGGATTTGTGAGGTCGCATTCTTGAGTAGCTTCCAAGGGACCAATGGAATGAAAGGTTTAGACATAGATTGAGTCATAAAGGGACCTTATGACAAACTTTTCAATATTTTCTCTTTTATCTTGATGGTGTGTTACAACATCTTGGTTGTATCCATGTCGCTAGAAGTTTTCATACTATCATGTTGTCTAAGATGCAACATTCCCTTTATATGATACATCCTAGTGTGAAGAGGATGCATGTTGATATTTGACAATTATTTTAGTGGGCATGGATGAGGCATGATATTTTTGAGTTTTTTGGTAGATGCTTTGAGTGTTAGAGGGTGAGGGTAGAGCACCAACAACCCAAAAAAATCTTGTAACCAAATGACATTTTAGACTGGAAGTGGGACAAAACCTTAGCATATTTGTTACACCCCATCTCTTACTAGTTTACTTTTACCTTGTACGTAAATGTGATAAATGTTTATTGAACTTTAATATGTTCAGTAGGAGAATGAAATATTGTAAATATACATTAAAATGTTATTGCTTTCAAAGGAACGATTATGTTCTATAGGAATTGCAATATGATTACTTAATGCTTTGTTGATGCAAATGTTTTATGATGCAAATGGATTTAATGTGAATGGATAACTACCTATGCAATGTATTAAGCTGGATGTACAAACATATTCAAGCCCTTAGGTATGTGAGGGGGAACTGTATCACTCAAGAGAGAAGCTTGGTCTGGTAACCCTTAATAAGCCTAACTGAGCCTACACACACTCACTTCTAGTTTGGTTAAGTCGAGTCATTAGCTGGGGAAATGGTAAGTCACCTTTTAGTCTTGTTGTGCATGAATAGGAAGAGGTTATGGTTTTACTTGTGAACATTCTTGATTTGGGTTAAGTGGTTGGGTCTCTTTGTCATATGTGAGTTCTTCCTTATTTGTTTATATTTAATCGATAGAGATATACATGAAATGTATATATATGTATATATGTACGTGTCAAAAATAAACTCATACACATGAGGTACATGAGTATAATAGATGCATATGTGCATGCTCATGGATGTATTACCCATATGCATGGGGATATTGAATAGAAAAATGTGGCATATATATATACACACTTTGTGTATAATGTTGATCGATAAGATTGCAAATATATGTGTTTAATTGTCGAGACAATGATATATATATATGATATATGCATATATAGATATATATTAATGTGCATGTATGTATTGACATAAATGGAAACCTCCATACAAGTATATTAATATATATATGTGTACATGTGTATGTATATATACACATGCATTATTATTTTGCATAATATTTAAATATGAGTATATGCATTCAAATATCGGATGATGCATTTTATGAACTTGTAAGCTGATATATATATATATATATATATATATAATGAATAGCACTGGATTATTTATTTAAAGTGCATGATATACAAAGCGCATCATATGCATATATTGTAAAGCGCAAAAATAAAAGGAATTGCACATCATATGGAGGTTGTGCACAAGTAAATAGCATTGCATAAAGTATTTGAAAGCCGAGTAATGTAAACATAGGTAGCACATAAGATATAAAAGACTTTGCAGTATAATTTAAAGTGTTGTGAGTAAGCAAGAGCCGCACGTAGAAATAGAAGGAAGTCTTTAAGCTGCAAAGACTTAGTCAAAACTGAATGCCATATGAATTAGAATGTGCCAAACATACTTTGACTTCGTCTTTGAACTGCAAAACACCAAATAGGGCGTGTAACAATATGTGGCGCCAAAGTATGAAACTTGCTTGCATTTAGAAGTTTGATCTAAGTTCAATATCCAACGTATGAGGTAGAATATGAAAGAGGAATAAGTCTTGTATACTGTTGGTTGAGTTTAGTCGATTGGTGGAGCTTATTAACCTTGCATTTCTGAGTAGAAAACTTGTTGTCCATTTGAGAAGTGGTTGGTTGTGCATTATTTCTAAGTCATTACTTATGAATCCGCCACCTTCTCAAGTTGAGTCGATCCATTTGTTTAAAAAGTGGCAGGTTTGAGAGATAGTTTCTAGCCTACAATTGCTCACATTTGTGTATAAATAGAGGTGCTTTCTTCCTCATATAGGACGCATTATGCACTCTTGTTACTTATTTTTTGAGTTGTTATTATTTTTCTTTTCTAAGTTTGAAAGGTTGTGAGAGGTTTTTGAGAGAATTTTTTTGGAGAGAGGAAGAGAGATAGTTGGGAGTTGCTTGTTGATTTTGGGAAGGCTAATCTAGGAATCCAGTTTGATCATTTGGACCTTTGCATATACAGGCATATTGATTTCTACTCCACTATGCATTTTATGTTTTAAAAATATTGTATACTTTGTTTGTCTTGTTTGGAAAGTAAGTTAGTTGTTCTATCATGAATTTGGTTATCATCTTCTTTGGATAAGTATGGAAGATTCTTGATGAGTCTAGTTGTTAGTAAGCCCCGTTATAGGGATATATGCATATACTCTATATAGTGGATTATGAGTGTTTAAGTTGTTAGCTTATAATGCTAGGCAAACCTTTATGAATAGTGAGGTTAGCAATACAATGGTAATGATGGAATGATAGACATATCATCATTGATAGGAAGTGATGTCATGCAAACCATATTGATAATCTATGCTTGATTGATTACTTGTATCTCCTTGAAAGTAGGAAAAGAGTCTTATCCCTAGTGTTAGGGTATAAACTTGAAGGTTATATCAATATTCAACAATAGGGTTGAGATTTGTGTTTACTGGTTAATGCTAATGTTATTTTGAATTAGATTCTATTCCTATTCACATCATTCTAAAAGAGGACTCGTGTATCAATAACCCAAGATTGTATTGTGAGAGGACTATGGGTGTAGATACACCAACTCCCCGCAAATTGATAATGTCCTACAGATGATATACAAATGTAGTAAACATGGGAATGTTTGAGGTATTTTGAAAGAGAAGTTTTATGATTGGTTCATGGTCATTTGATAGTTACATTACTTTTGTTGGAAACCCTAGGTTAGGAATATTTTGTAGGGTTGTTTATTTGATTATTGATTGAATCAAATAGGTTGGGATTAACCTATATGATCTGGTTGATCATTTGATTACATTGGTTATACTTTTGATTGGAGTTGATTTATTGTTCAGACTATACTTTTGAATGAGTCATTTATTGATATGAATATTCTTTTGATTGAGGTCATTTATTGATGAGATTATACTTTTGATGAGAAATATTTATTGCTGAGATATACTCTTGAATGGAGACATTTACTATTGAGATTGTACTTTCAAAAATAGATTCATTTAATGTTGATTCATTATGAAATGCTTGTGTGGTTAATTAGGTTATCTTGGGGTTGGGATAATCCATGGGAAAGGGTGTAACCTAGTTAGTCAAGATGTTATGACATCATTTTGTTCTTACTATGAGCAATTAATAGGTTATTCCTAGGGTTAGGATAATCCATAACAAAAGGGAATAGCTTATGCATAGGATATGAATCATCAGTAAAAAATGAGCTAGGAAGGTGGGTGAGCATGTGGCATCCATCCTAAATTAGGGGTGATGAATACTTTGGCCAAAGTAGTGTAAGTTGCCACTGTTTACACTATCAGTTCATTGTGATTCGGGTTTACATACTAGGCAAGGAATGTCATATGGTAGGTTGTAGCCACTATGTGATAGATATAGATATGTAGGAAACAACACCAAGCTCTAAGAAGGTCATTTTAATTATGAGGCTACCATACCAATCTCTTCGTCGAAGGGAGGGCCATCTTACCAATTAGGTAGATGTGTAAGGACTGCAATAAGTACGTGGTTGGCGGAAAAATGCTTGAGTGATGCTTCTCCTCATCAGTTGGTGACCAAGATTTGATGGAGGTCACATGGACCATTTGTATATCTATTGCAAGTAACCTCATAAGAGCCATGTATGCATGTATGTATCCATTTCTATGAAAAAGTTGCAAAAATGAAATGTTATCATGAAATTATGAAATTATGAAATATGAAATCAATATTTCGGAAAGTTGTAATACTTTTTTATAATGCAATGGGAAAGTTTGTAATGATGTTTATTTTAAAAGTGTATATTATTCTTATTTATGAAACAAAAAAAATTATTGGTAAGTGTTGGCATCATAGTTTATTTACATAAGGTTAAAAACATAGTGAAATTTTGGTAGAACAATGGACATGTTACAATATTTTATTATTACTTTACCTCTATATTATCATCACCATGATTCCATAGTGGTGATGGTCGAAAATCTAACCAAGGGTTCCTAATTTCACCCATGAGGTATTCCCTTAATTCCACATAAATTCCATGTTTCTTTATGAAGGATATCATTTAGTTGCACAAAGTCCCTCATAGGATCATCCCATGTTGTGATCTCATGTTCACATCTTCATTATGGACTTAAATGTAGCATGCATTGGGAACTCAACTCAACTTAAATTAACCTATTACCTAAAGATATATGGTCAAATTGAGAGGGTTAATTACATGCTTAAGGATATGCTTCACAAGTATGTCATGGATTAGCAATTCAGGTAGGAGGACTATTTGTAACTTTTAGATTTTCCACATAGTAATGGGTATCATAGTTTCCTTGACATGGAAGTATTGTAGGTTTTTTTTGGTCATCTATTTGGACAATGCTGAGTTGGAACGAGATTAATATCATCTTTCCATGTGTCATGAGATGCTTTAGGATATGGAGTATCAATTGGTTTTGATTAGAGACAAACTATTGTCTATTAAATAACTTGGGAGAATTATGTTGATGTCAATAGATTGGATCAAAATTTCTCAATCGGTGACCATGTGTTCTTGAGAGTTCTAAGATCACACCATAATTTGTTGTGATCCTAGAGAGGATTGGTCCTATTAGTTACTATTTTCTTTTTCCTAGCTTCTCATACATCCATGATGTGTTCCATGTTTCTTTTATGAGGAAATATGTTTAAGATGTGACCTATGTTCTTAATTTGGGTGTCATTAAGGTCAAGGGGGAAGGCATATTTCTTTGGATCTTGTCTATATTTTCATTATTTGAGGGTGAGACCTAGATCGAGTAAGGGCCTAGTGGAACTATCTTGATGATTCAATAGCTACTTGGGAGAATGTTATATAGTTGTAAATTCTTTATCCTTACCTATTTTAAGGATTCCAAGAGTAATCCTAGTTTTAGTGGAGATGGATGTAAGGCTCTAAGTGTTTGTTCTTCATTCTTCTATTCATTATGTTTTTTTTTATATAATGATGTTATTTGTGGATTTCTATTAAGGTCTATGGATCATATATTTTGAATTCACATATGTACATATGTATATTCTTGGACTCATTTTATGTTTTGATACTACTATCATACTTGTACATAATGTTCTTTTAGATTGCCATTGAGGTGTTTTGATTCTATACCTAGATTTATATATGTGAATTTTTATATGTTGGACTCTACCATGTTTTAGTTAGATTGCACGATAGATTTCTTTTAGTTAGAAAAAGGTTGTGATATTATCTCATGTGTTGCTATATATATTATGCTTTAATTATCTTATGTTGGGCATGTATGTGTGATGTTTTCCTTGAGATTGCAAGTGTAGGTCTTTCCAATAGTGACAAATTGGAGGAAATCAACATGGGTAAAAGTGGTGTATTCTCATTTGTGTCTCAATCAATTTTTTTTATGATAAGAGTCTTGTGTGGCCCAATGAGCTTGAATTTGCATTGGTTGATTTTGGATTCTTGAGTCATGTGGAACCCATAAAATATTTTTACAATTTTTCTATGGATAGTCCACTTTCTGTGATTTATTGTATTTAATATTGTCATATTTTTTCATCTACCTTTGCAATAAAATTATGTTGGTAATGATTATAAAATTATATTTTTATGTGTCTCGTAATATAGTTAATGATACTAATGGAAAATGAAAATATATGATTTAATAAAAAAAATTAAGTTATCATTGCACAAATATTATTGACATATTTTCCTATTTGTCTTCATTGAAATTATTAAATTAGATAAAGTGTTCATTTATTAAGAAAGTGTATTGGGAATTTAATGATGTTTATTTAATGACTTTAGTCATTTTATTCAAAAGAAAATAATTTATAAATTTATTTTGGAAATTTGAAAAGGTTCTTTTGAAAAGAAAAAGGGAAAGGAAATATGAAAAATCATTTTTGTTAAAATTCCTTCAAGTAAATAGTTTGCAATGAAAAATGAAGAAAGGGGGCTTTTTGAAAAGTGAATTTGTTTATATGGAAAAGAGGTTCATTTTTGCATTCTATTCTATTTTTTCTTTTTCTTTTTTCCTTGTTTTTGTTTTCCATTTTCTTCCTGTGTTGAATCGAAAAGTTTGCTTGGAAGATTGCTTACTAGGATTATGACGAGATTGATTGTTTGGTTGAAAGACGAATCATCTTTGACAAAATTATTTTTTTTCTTGTTGAGAATTGGATTTAAGGCAATGGTTTCATCCCCATGTATTTAAATTAAATTTCCTTGTGCTTTTGTCATGCCCAGCTCAAGTGGATGCATATGGCATTTATATAATATGGGAAGATTTTATTGGTGGATTCTTAAATTGATTACGAATTTAACAATTCTAAATATCTTATTTTTGTAATTTTACATTTGAAATTATGGTAAAACTTTTGAAAAAAATATTTTTTAATTTAGAAATTCTAAGTTTGAATTTTGGGTGGGGTTTGAGCTTCCACCATTGAAATTTAGGATTTAGAAAGTTTCATGAATGTTATTAAAATTAAAATTTGAATTCCAAGTTTGTTTTTGAGTATTAATTTATAGGAATAGAATTCGCTCATAGAAATGAGATGGAAAATTATATGAACAAAGGTGTGCTATTATGGGATCTTGTTTTCCCTACCATGCCCATATTGTGTCTTTTTTTACTATGTAGCCCTAGGAGGTGTGGACTCTAGGTTTTAATAGAGTGTACTCTCACCCTTGTCCATTTGTAATGCAAACAATATACAATTCAAAGTGAGGTAATAAAAGATAAATAGTTAAAAAGAATGGGTTAGCACATTTCATACATAAAAATATTAACCTGCGAGTTCATTTGTCAAATGATCATGTGGGTATGATGTATGGTCATGAAGGACATGGTATTGATCCTATAGATCAATGTTAGTGTCATTGAGGATTGGCATACTTCTCAACTTTTCCATAATGGTTAGTGATTCCATGTGATGGTACTCCATTAATATCCCTTTGATAATCCCTTCCTTGTTGTGTGTTGGATTCTAAATCCAATTAGTGCTTTTGAACTCATTTTTTATGTTTTATTTTCTATTATCCCCAAATCCCCTAAGTGGGTAATTTGATATTTTTTAGTTCTAAGTTAAGATAATTGATTTAAGATAGCCACATAACATAGCCATGAGTGTGGTGTGCATGTTGAATGACTACCCATTTGATTACATTCTAGTTCAAAGGGGTGGGCCTAAGGGTTCCACATAGTTGAGTAGTGTTGAACCACCATTATAGCCATGAATTCTTGGAGCATCTTGGAGTGTGTGCAAGGATTTTGTGACCTTGTTAGAGGTGGTAAATTATCATTCGGTACTTATGTTGAATATATAATTAAAGATATTTGAGTCATATGTAAAATTTTAATTATGATTAATGATGTTTATGTAATGGATTGTAATCCAGTAATCCACCCACATTTGTACTGTGGGCCTTATTAGTTATTTTACCATGGCATGTGTAATTAAATTATCATGTTTTGGTTATATTCAAGAAATGTGATTAGAAATCACAACTTATGATTATTGTATAAATAAACATGTAATTATCTTAGTTACCTTTGAAGGCCTTGTCATTTCCTTAGTGTTCATAGATTTATGCAATTTTAGGAAATTTGAATTTAGGTTTTATTCAGTTTTGAGGCCTTTGGAAGCTTCTCATTCAACCAATAAGGATCCTATATGTGCTTAAGTGCTTGGTCCAAATCATTTTTGTACATGTAAATTGAGAAAACCATGCCTAATTGTTTGTGTAAAATTGAGCTTTTTGTTCTAGACTTATCATTTTGCATGAAGTTGCAATCTATATTTCATACCCCGAATTCCAAATTGCAAGTCTATTAGAGTTCAAACTTTGAGTTTCATTTTGCAAGTTACAATTATAGATTTGATCTTTAAAGTCCAAAGTGCAAGTTTGTCAAGTTTTGAACTTTGAGCTGCATTTTACATGTTGCATATATGCAATCAAACCTTGAAATCCAAATTGCAAGTATCTCAAGGTTCAAAATTTGAGTTACATTTTGCATGTTACATACACAATCAAAATCTAAAGTGCAAAGTGCAAGTTTGTTGGGATTTATACTTTGAGTTGTATTTTGCATGTTGCAAATAAGCAATTGGACTTTGAAGTATAAAATACAAGTCCACTAGGATTCAAAATTTTAGTTGCATTTTGCATGTTACAATTATGTAATTGGACTTTGAGTTGCACTTTGCATGTTGCAAACATACAATGAAACCTTCAAGTCCAAGGTGCTATAATGTCAATTGCATGACTAAAGTTTGCATTTCGATCCCAAAGTGTAGAGGGTAGATATGTGGAGCTTGGGGTTTGTTTGGCACTTTGTACATGTCCAAGTTGTTCTTGGACCCCAAGACTTTGGAGGTTGAGTTGAATAATCCATGGGTTGGTATGCAAATGGCATTGGTTGCAAAGGCACATGGGAACCTTGAATCTCCATTGTACCTCATTAATTGATCTCATCATGGTGAGTTTATTATTGTCTAAGCAAGTCTTTTAATTATGTTGTCATTCTTGGTGTATTGGTGTGTGTCTTAGGTTTGTCATTGCTTGTGTTGTGGCACTTTGTGTACATGTAGATGTGCAATTTGGCATACTTACTGTCACATTTGTATCCAAATTTTTTTTGTTCACATAGTTTTTGTCTGTTAATGTCTTGGGCCAAATCTTAGAGCATTATATTATTAATTTTCAAAGGTTGGCATATCATTGAGTCTACACATCACAAACATGAGGGTTATGTAGGTCATGCATGAGGTGCATACACAAAATGGTATTTGCACAAAGTGAGTTAAGTATTAAAAGTTTTGCATGAGATAGAAATATTATGCAAAGACTAAGTGAAGGATAGAGTAATTGCATGTATGGAAACATGTTTGCATGTGAAGGGATGCATGATAGAAAATCTTGTACACCAAGGTCAAAAGATATTGGGAAATGAATTGAAGTTACACCATTCAAGCATGAGTGTGTTAGTCCACCAAAATAACCCAACAAAAGAAATAACACACATCTACAAATTAGGCACACACACAAAACTAAGAACACATGTATATACAAGTTAAGATTGTGTATAACACTAAATGAGCATAAATATTTTTGGCAATACAAAACAATCACCTTCTTTTAGCTTAGAGTCAAGGACTAAAGAATATCTACTCTACTAAATTCATTTGAAGGTCGCAACCCCAACCTCATCCCTTATTTATTACACCTTTGGATGATTTGAAATTTGGTAGATGATGTGATTAAGGAACATACCATCACCCTCAACAATTAAATTACAACCTTTACTATTTTTAGCAACATATTTAATCCAAATCATTAAGTGATAACTATGAATATCTTTTTAGGATAATAATTTGTTTTCTTTCCACATTAATGATGAGCTTAGTTGGCAACATACAAAAGTGGAACTGAAAAGTGGAACTGAAAACAATGGGATTCTCTATGAGCTGGGGGTGTGTAATTAAAAACAGTGAGTTCTCTATGACTTGGCATGGCGTCTGGTGTTGAATCATAAATCTGAATCATATTATGCAATCATAATCTTGGTGACATTTTCTTTTAATAAATGAAGCTTTGACCTGTAAAGTGGAATTCCAACTCTAAGTATGAAAAACAATAAGTAAATGTAGTTAGCATGTAAAGTAGATATTATTGGGCGTAGTCATAAAAATGGAAAAAATAAATAGGAGCTCTATTCTCGCGTGCTTTGAGAGGGCCCTTTCTTAATTATTACAGTACCAGATGGTTGGTAAGGAACTAAGAATGATGACCTTAGCCTATGGTTTCAGACGATTTTTTATTTTCTAAGCATTGGAATAACTTATCATATAGATCAACTTGTCAGCAAGCGTGCTTGTGGACTAATACAGTGTAGGACACCATTGACTGCTTCATCCCCATTACATATATTTGACCAACATATCTCATATATACCATCCATTTTCATGTCCTGGTAATACTGCCATCCAAATTCAGATTTTCATACTTCTATTTTTGAGGCTTTGAGCATTAACACCCAATTGTTAGTTTTGTTTGGATTTGGATTTTTTTTTTTTATACTGCCATCCAAATTCGGATTTTCATACTTCTATCTTTCAGGCTTTGAGCATTAAGACCTAATTGTTAATTTTGTTTGGATTTGGATTCGTTTTCTATACTGCCATCCAAATTCGGATTTTCATACTTCTATCTATCAGATTTTGAGCATTAAAACCCAATTGCTAGTTTTGTTTGGATTTGGATTCTTTTGCTATTCTGCCACCAAGTTCAAATTTTCATACTTCTATCTTTGAAGCTCTGAGCATTAAGACCCAATTGCTAGTTTTGTTTGGATTTGGATTCTTTTGTTATACTGCCATCCAAATTCAGATTTTCATACTTCTATCTTTGAGTCTTTGAACATTAAGACCCAATTACTAGTTTTTATACTGCCATCCAAATTCAGATTTTCATACTTCTATCTTTGAGGCTCTGAGCATTAAGACCTAATTGTTAGTTTTGTTTGGATTTGAATTCTTTTGTATAAAGAGAGGTGTTTTAAGATATTTTTGCTTAAGTATGGAAAAAGAAGTTGCAGAGAGAGGTTTTCCATTTGATATAGATAGACTGGAGAATTCTATTATGGAGTGTGCAAGAATGGAGAAAGAAGATAAAGCTTCAAGTTTATTGAAGGAAAGAAACATAGATAATCAGAAGCCAAAAAGGATCACTCCTGTCAAAGTCCCTCTGAATAACTTTTTTGGATTCTGTGAGAGGCAAGCCTTGTATTTGATCTTGTTTTGGAGGGGTTTATTCATGTTGTAATAATGGCTTGGTCTGAAACACACTGACTTTATTGCAGGTACAAGAGTCCTACAGATTCTATGCTGTCTCCTGTTTCCACAGGCCTGCTTGCTAGAAATGAAAAAGGTCCCAAGTATGTGCCACTTCATGCTCCTACAAAGGTAGGCACTGCTTTATTTTTCCGTTTTCTATCAATAGTTGAAGATTTAAAAGCTTGAGACCTAAGAAGTTGCAGAGAGCCAGTTGTTTATAAGTGCTTCCCCTAAGACCTACTTGTTCTATTACCTTTGAAAATAATAACTGGTATAGAAGAACAGTGATGTAGCTCTAAATGCCCACTAATAAAAAGAGAACAAGAAGAAACTTCCAGGAAGGAAAACAAAAAGGGCTATGATTCAATACAATCCTAGGGAATGAAGAGAGGTCGGAAGGGGAGAATTTTATGTATAATATTTTTTTATTAAATGGGTAAAATGGGTCTTAATGTTATTTATGAAAGAATTAGACATCTGTGAAATTACAGTAAAGTTGTTTCATAACCAAAAAAAAAATTAAACCCAAAAAAAAATCACAAACAAGCAGGTTTTTTGAAAGGACGTCTACTTTATATACTTTTTCATGTATAAATGTTATTTTTTATAGTTTGTTAGGTTCAAAATGTATTAATATAGATATCTTAAATATAGTTAGTTAAAAGGTGTTGAAAGATATTAAATATAATAGACTAATTATATATTTTGATGGTTATATATATACATTTATTAAACATGTTAAGAAATCAAGTTTGAGAAGTCTATTTTATTTATGTCAAAATCTTAATATAGGTGCTTCAAAATCATATTTTGAGATAGACATGTTGATATTTTTAAAGGACAATTATATTTAATAAAGGTTTGATATGTAAATGATTGTCAAATTTATTGTAAGAGGTTTATGTTATCCACTCACTCCATTATGAACCCTTTTACTTTTATATGTAGCAAAAAATTGCAATATAAATCATCATCAAATTAATGTCAAAAGATTTTTGTTATCAATTCAGTTTATTACAACTCTTACTACTATTATGATTATACCTCTCAATATAATAAATCATTAATTATAATAAGATTAATTTCTAAAAATTATGTTTTGTAATTTTAAATAATGATCTAACACTTTAAATTAACATTCTTTGTAATAACAAAAATGTATTTAATAAAGAGGTGGTGGGCCTAGCTTGATTGGCTAAAGCATTTTGTTGTAGGCAAGAGGTCATGATGCCTAGTCTCCCTGCCATCCCCATGATGCGGTGTATCGCGCCAACATAATCAGAAGGGCACTATAGTTGAAGTGCTTACTAATATCCTTTAATCTTAATATAAGTTTAGTTACTTATCATTATTTCTTTAAACATTTTTTTTAAATTAATATCTACAAGAATAATCAGAACTTAGCTCTTTACAAAACGAACTTCTAGATCTCCTTGACCTTAATATCTAAAACCAAAAGAATATTAGCTTAAAACATAATTCCCAAAATATATTTTTATTTAGGTGAATACATGGGTGAAGCCAAGATTTTTCTGGCATGAAAGAAACTAGTTCATACTTTCTCTTTTACATATATAATATTGCATAAATATCCTTTATGTATTGAATATACACCACCTTTTTAACAGTTTGCCAGTTTGCTTTTTGGAACAGGTTTTGGATGATGAGTTTCCAAATGTTCAGCCTTGACTATACACATTGTGATATGTATTCGTCGTGAATATAATTTGGACCATAAATTTTATGTTTTGTCAAATTTTTTTACTTTAAGTTTATGACAAGATGTGTAATTTATAGTGTGGTGTAGGTGATTGCATTAATACCATGTATGAAAATGTGTAAATGTATTTGATATAATATTTTGTTATCAAATAAATATGGATTATATAAATAATAAAATTATAAAAGTTTTTAGATGAATGCTTTATAATTTTAATGATATAGAAGGAATAATTTTGTAAGTTTGTTATATAAAAAATGTATTGATTATATTTTATCAAATTTATGTGTTTTTTAATTTATCAATTCATCATTTATCTATATGAATCATTTATAATGAATGATGTTATGTTCATGAATGTAGAATTATTAAATATAAATAGGAATCTTTGATAAAGTATTAATAATACTTATAAGAAATTTTATAATTAATTTTATTAAAAATGATGAGTTTATTACATAACTCTAGTTTCATATGCATAAATGAAATACAAGCATTCTTAAAAATCTAAATCATTCCCAAATAAGATCAATGGTTGAGTCTCATTAAAGAAGTGTATTAATATTAGCTCATTTTGTTTGGTATAAACATTTGAAAGTTATTGGATTGAATAAAATCATCAATCATATGAAATTTATAAGTTTAAATTGTTATTTTTAGAATCAAGATACAAAATTCTATTTAATCAATAATTTAAAATTTTATTAATTTTAAAGAACTTTGGAATCACATTTTAACTATCAATTATATTAATTAATTATAATTTTGAATCATTTATAAAAATTTATGAAAAGTATCAATATTAAGTTTAATAATACCTTTTAAGTCCATTTTAATTTTGGAAAACATTATCATAAGTATATTTTCATCAAACCTTGTGTGTAAATTAAAAAATTGCAAAAAAATATTTTAAACTTGTGTATCACAAATGGCCAATGAATGGTAGAACATCAAGGTAAACTTTTGGAATTCATTTTCTAACACTTTGTATGAGCCATAACTTTCCTCAAATTATATCTAGCTTTGATCAAAGATGGTACGAAATTCAAAAGATTTGTTTTGATAAATAAATGTAATGGTAAGGATTATTAATTATATCTAGCTTTGATCAAAGATGGTACGAAATTCAAAAGATTTGTTTTGATAAATAAATGTAATGGTAAGGATTATTAATTATATAATGATCAAAGCTTCTTTAGGATTAAATATAAGGAAATATTTAATATTTGAGGGTGGTAGAATTTAATTTTCAACTATCATTATGAAAGAAAAAATATTTTAGAAAAAAAAATATTTTTAGATTTTTAGGTTTTTCATTTAAATGTAAAGTTTAATAAATAAATTAGATAATAATGTAAAATAGTTTTAAAATATTTTCAAAATAATAATTGAAGTAGATTAATAGTCAAGATACAAGTGAACAAAAGAAAATTTATATAGTATGATTCAACATTTATATTATTAATTTTAAGGATTTTTGCCTTAAGTTTGAATGCATATTCATGGAAATTCTAAGAGTTGAACATCCTTTCCTTTCATTATTAAAGATTGTATATTTATAATTATTTTAAAGTAATGAACATGTATAATAGAGAATTTATAAAAGATTAGTAAGGCTAGGTAGTATAGAAAGTTAAGCATATGGATATGTTTATAATTGTTTCTATATTTAAGAAGGTTTATTTGGTTATAAATAGAGGTCAAATTTAAGTGTATCTTTGTTGAGCTATTTTTATCATTTACTTGCACTTTAATAAGTCTAAAAAATTATATAGATATTTTGTTAAACAATTTCATATATCAACCATTAATGAAAGTTACCCAATAATATAATCTCACTCAAAAGGTATAGAGTTACCAAGTTGCACCTTTTGAGACTAAAAAACAGTATCTAAAGCTTAACAATATACATAAACCTACACATAAAGAGAAAGCAAGAAAAACAAAAGTAATAACCATTATCATCAATAGTGATAGTTTAATATGTGTTTAGTCTTTAGGCTCATACTATTACAATGCACTCATGCTTAAACATTACTAATTAATACCACATATTTACTCACATCTAACTATTAGAAACTAGAACCTATTAAACAACAACTAGCCAATCATCAATAAAACTTATAAAGAGGAGGTATACATCCTTATTTATACATGTATCCCTTAGGGTCTATTCTCTTAAAAATTTACCACGTGTCCTTTATTGCCACCTCTTCTTGATTAGTCTAACACCTATCCAACTAATCAAAGTTTGTGTCACTATGACAACCATACATAATTAGGATTCCTAGAATCTACCAATTATTTTTTATATCATTTATGTTTTGGTGTTCCCTACCCTCCAATATCATTTGGCACCACAGTTTGGGGTGTATCTATTAATGCGTTATTTTATTTTTGTATTTATTTAATTAATTTATTGCATGTTATACACTTAGGATATCTACTTAGGTAGGTTGTACTTGTATCATGTGATTTGTAATTTCCTAATTTGGTGAAGATATTGTGCACACATGTGACTACATCTCCTTTGTATCACATTGGTTGTACATTCACGTGTCTTGGTGAGGTATCCTATATATACCAAGTTCTTGCTCTCATGTTATCAAGCTAATATAATAATATCTCTCAAGTGTATCTCTTGGGTGATCCCACAATAAAGGGTTTACACTTTTGGCCTAACTAGACACTGAGCATTTTTTTAACACAATCTCCACATTCGGGCACCTATAGCGATTAAACTGTAAGGAATTTGAAGACGATGCAAACTAGAGTCTTGTCATATTTTGTCTATAGATTCTAAAAATATTTTTTTCAATTTTTTTGGAATCAGATTGCACTTCTTTTTCCATCTCCCACAAAAATTTGTTTTTTCAAAAAATAGCATTTTTAAAAAGTGACGCACACCGTATAACACATAACTTTTTCCATGAAGGATAAAATTCCAATTTTCAAATTTAGATTTCTAACTGAGTATCTAGTGCTTCCACTTGGTTAGATAGTTTTATTGAATATTTTTTCTTTTAATCAAGTTTCAAGTCAATCAAATGACAATTCAGACATAGCTGTAATCAGATAACGATAATCCTTTTAATTTATGTATCTAAATTCTTCTTTTTTTTTTTCATGGATCAAGGACTTCACATCTAGTGCACTCATATTTTAAATTTTTTTTATAATCTTCTATTTTTCCACTTATGTAATGTGATTTTTATTTTTGATGAAAACCTATATTTAATAAAACTTAAAAAAATAGAGCATAGATAATAAAACCAAAACATACTAAAATTATATTCATTGGATAGCTCGTTCTGAAGGCTACTCGATTCTAAGTTTGGTTTCTAAATATTCCCCCATTTTCATCCCCAACCGGAGCTTGAAAGCGTAAAATTTTAGGTTTTTTGTGTGTACAAATTAAAAAATTAGGGAAAAAGGGGGTTCGCTAGAACCAGGGGGGTTCTAGCGAACCCCCAGGGGTTCTAGCGAACCAGGGTTCATTCAAACCCTGGTTCATTCGAACCCCCACTAATATTCATTTTTCCTTTGTTTTTTGGGTGGGAAATGTGGGCCCAATAGTTAATGGGTTCGCTCGAACCCTAGTTCGGTCGAACCCCTTTATGGTTCGGTCGAACATGTAGGTTCATGCGAACCCCTAAAACCAATTTTTTTGCCATGGGGTCATTTTTTCTCAATTTTCCTTCCTCCATCAAAGTGTAAACCACTATTATGGCTTCACCCTCTTTCATATTGCATCCTTCAATAGAATAATATTATTTTATCATTTTCATCTTCTAAGTTCTTTGTGCTTATATTTATCCTTCTTGATCTTGGGTGGTTATCTCCATAGCCAAATATTACATTCTATCAAAGCAACATATGCCAACTTTTACATGGTACCAAATTGAGAGTGTGCATTTGATTAATCTTTTATGAAGACCCAAGATTGTAAACCTTTTCTTATTAAAAAAATAGTATGCTTTTATCTTTCATTGAATAGAATAGAATTATTCTATCATTATAATATTTTGATTTCTTTGTTCTTTCATTTATCCTTCTTGATCTTGGATGTCTATCTCCATAGCCAAATATTATATTATCCTTAGGGTTCTTAGTACTTCTCAATATTATTATTGGAACTAGACAATTATGCTCTTGTCCCTCTTCAACACTCACTAAATTAAAAATTCTTATGGTCCAAACAATTTTCCCCATAATGATTTTGTTGTCCATCCTTAGGAAATTTAACCATTCAAGTGATGATTTTGAGTATCTTAGGCACCATTTTTTCCTTGCATAGTCTTTTATAAAGATTTCAAAAATGTTTTCAATATTCCCAAATAAACTATTATGGATCATTATTGATATAGCTAGTAGATCAACATGAGTTTCTCAATATCCTTTTAATATTTTATTTCACTAAGTTTTATTTAGATATAGGTGGAATTTATTTTTTATTAATACAATATCCTCTAATTCTCTAGTCTTCACTATAAGAGAATATGAGAATGTGTAGGTTTTGTGCTTGAATGAAGAGTTAGAAGTACATAACTAACACTATTACATCCTTATTTTATACTCATTTTAATGTATTTATCATATTTATTAACCTCAAATCCCTCATAGTTATGCCAAGAAATTCACACCAAGATTTGTCTATTGCCAACTTGACATCCCATGTAACATACCCAACTAAATTTCCTCAATGAATTATTAATTAACATTATGAATATAAATTTAAGACATAAATCCCATAGCTATTTTCCAACATAGCAATTTCATGTCCCTAAATTAAAAGAATTAAAAAATTTGAATATAATCATTTCTCAATGTCAATAGTCAATATACATCTTTGAATTGGCATTCAATTGCCACATTGTCAATTTACAACAATTACAATAATGATACAAGTACATAAAATAGAATTCCATTGATATTTCTCTATGGCAGCTCACCTCCACTAGTGGACGAGAACATGGTTGAGGTGCTTTTATACCCAACCACAAAGCAATGCTTCCCCGAAATTCTTCATTCCATTGAAGAATACCCAACCCTGAAAGGAACACTTAGCAAGAGATATAATTTGCAAGGTGGAGTCTATGTGTGCCTAACTACATGCATTTCTATCAACTATTAGAACATGCAAGTTTCATGTTAGGTAAATAAAATATAGAACAGAGAGAGAATAAATAATAAACAGTCTATTCTAAAATAATAAAATGATTGCAAAGCTTGGTCAAACTCATGCTACATAAAATTCAACTTAGGTTAGATTTGGAAAAGAAATTCTACACTCTCTAGCACCCATTCCCAGAAGAAAAGCTTATCATAACCCAGAGGTATCCCTCCCTTTTAGACCATTTGCTAGCATCATATCCCAGTGTGCTACAATCTATCATAGTACTTTTGTATCATTCCATTTCAATGCCATCAAATAAGTAATTCATTTAAATCTGGTATAGCCATTCATCTATTCATCTTATAACAATCTTTCCTAAAGATTCATATTGCAATACAACACTGTTCCATTTCTAAAATTCTTTCCATTACAAATGAAAGTACAAACCATCATATTCAAATGAGCAAAATGAGATGAATAAGAAGGTATACCACATGCATAAATGATGAGTTTATGCACGAGCACATATATGCATATTATTCACTATTTTTATATGCGTATACATTCTTTAAGAATATTAAAAGTAAAATTCGTTCAACAAGCAGATTTACTAATCAAGTATATTGGTATTTTCTCTTAAACATAAATTCTAGTCTTATCAACTATGTTCCACTAACATCATAATGAAAAGAAAAAATCATCTTCAAAAGTACAACTAAGAATTAGTATTAATCATTGTCAATCAACAGTTTGAATTGCTTGAAAAAAAACATAAAATTATTCTCCAATCATTCTGTTCTAGACAAGAAACAAACATTTATTTCTCTATCTATTTAGAACATTGTAGTGTCTACATTTTGTTCACATAAACTTATCAAAGAAAATATTAGGGTTGATCTGCATTATCTATGCTATCGACTTAAAATTCTTCACATAATATTTTTAATGGTGTTGTCGACCTCATGGTGAGGCACAATTTATCACTTGAAAAGTTACATATTATATGCTACTACTTGAATATGTATGATTCTACACATAGTCGATGAGCAATAAACAGATGTAGTGTTATTTGGAAAAATCAATGTAACCACAGTTACAATAGAACGATAGTATCGTTCCCAATCTATATTCTAAACGAAGCTTGTTCATTTGGCTTGGATGGAAATAACAGTATGAAATAGGGATACATTCCCTAATACACATTTACATGCTTAAAGACTAATCTCAGTCGATACAGATTTATACTGGGTTGATAACATTCATTCCCATTATGATTGAATAGGACAAGGTATATCATCCATCAAAATGCAAAAAGGTTGGAGATATTATCCGCCCATTAATATGAACATGGGGCAGAATGGTATGGATCATTAGGAGTTGATATTTACGAGCTCGAATGGTCCATACCATTCGGCCCTATAAAACAGTATACGTATGTTGTGTTGTGATCAAGGTTATCGTTCGAATGGATAGCATGGTTGGTCAACACAAAAAAGGTTGTTTTCCACCATAGAGAACATATCGATGTTCTTAAATTTCAAGGCTAAATAACATGCAGGCTAAAGCCTGAATATAGTCCTTTTAACCAATCATGCTTAGCATGTCATTACACAACGAAGGACAAAAATGGGGTTTTCTTTTCTCCAGCATGGAGCTTCTAAAATTTCACCACAAATAAAAAGGAAACAAGCCACAGTATGAAACACAAAACTAACAGGTGCTCAATTGGCCAAAGGCCTAGCTTTGCTCAAGAGAAAATGGAAAAATCAATTATTTTGAAGGAAACATTCTAAGAAGGCATCATTCTTACCTATGACTGCAAGATCGATGCTTTTTCCTATGTCAATGAATTCAGCTTTCACCCTTACTTTTCAAGATTTTTCTTCCTAGTTCCTTT
>VDFB02373365.1:17037010-17065327 GCA_007258455.2 Sequoia sempervirens | reverse complement strand
CCCCTTCCCTCATTTGGAAATATTTTTCTTCTTCTAATCTCCTTGAAGTGATATTGAGCTTTTTATGAGCTCTAACAGTCACATGTTTAATTTCCTCCATTTTTTAGGCCTATTATAGACCTTTTGAGTATCTCTTCCATTGACACACCTTAACTATCCATCACCTTGTATATCTCAGGTATTACACTATACACATTATTGTTACCCCCTTATCCAACCTCAAAGGGTTTCCTCCTACACAATTTTCATACATCATATCACTCTTGCACATTATGGAAATTACACACACTAAATATTATAATACCCAAGACTAAACATACCAAAATTAGGGCTTGATTGAGGCAATCCCCAAACCAAACACCTATTTTTTTCTCCCCTTTAGATTTGATAGCTCATTTCTACACCATTGACTTGTTCACAATTTCATGTATACATCATAAATATTAATATTATTAGCAAAAAAAATCTAAAAAAATTAATAAGTAATTGTTGTCAACTGAAAAAGCACTCTTGCCTACTTGACTCAACTATCTAGCGAAACATGGGAAGATCTCACAAAGTAAGGGATTTGATAACTTGAGATCAACTTCTAGAGAGGGTTAGTTCCCTTGGATGGGGAAAATACATGGAATAAACTCTAAATGCTAATGGGGTGATGCATCATACTATTTTTAGAGCCTATATCGTTGCTTAACACAGACAACTTGTCAATGACCAATATATTCCATACACATCTCAAGTTTTGACATACTTATACATTAGTGCTTCATAGGAAATTTGAAGTTTTCTTACTTCTAGAATGAAAAAATAGGTGTTTTCACAATTATAAATTGTTCAAACCATTGACATAAAATATAACCTAAATTAAGTATGTATATTGTTGCATGAAGTTGTTGAAGGAAATGAGACATACATTGAGTACTTGCATACAAATCACAAAACATATATCAATCATTCATGTTCAAGTACATAAAATACATATTAGAGGAGGAAAAACAATTACTTTATTGATAAAAAAGAGTGCTTATGAATTGCTAAACATGCCTGAGAATTGAGTTTCTTTGAGTTACAATGTTATTTTGTGACTAGAAAGAACTATTCTTAGTTAGAATACTTAGTCAGGAAAAGCCAAAATTGATTGAAATCTTCATTTATCCCTCTATTTATGTTGTCCAACAAATTGCTAAACATTAGGAACATGTTATGATGACAAATTGACTAAGTGTTTACTTCAATATGATGGGTCAAACATCTTGGGCACCTAGCTGACTTGTCCCTATTTTTTAACTCCTTAAAGTGCTCCATGATGCTATTTGAATGAAGTATCCTTGATTTATTTGACCTCATTCATTGATGATGCCCCTTAAAAGACTCCTAGATGCTCTTAGATTCCTAAAATTGGGTCAAGTTTCCTCCTATATTCCCTCAATCTATTGTAGAAGTCATCAAACTACCCTAGATACTCTCCAATATTCAACAACTAGTCATTATTTTTTTCTAAACTGCTACAACATCCATCTCCATGCTTATAGGGCATGTGAAAAAGAGGTTTGAAGTGAATAAAATCCCTAGGGAGCATGAGAGATCTTTTAGGATTGGTATTTTGACACATATTTTATGCCTTAAAGCTTCTTTATCCGAGTCACATAGTTTATCATTTGTTCATTTATTCATTTTCATGCAAGGAGAAAACTTCCATGTCTCGATTTGCAACTATCATCTTTCTTTATTATTTTGACCAGAAAATATATCCTTATCTTCATCACTCCTTATTTTTCATGCATGTCATTTGAAAGTCTATCACTAAAATTTATGACTATCAACAAAGCTCTTATTTTTTCACCTGTCACATTTACTTCTTCATGATGTTTCAATATTACCTCAAACATTTCCTTATCATGATTGTCATCTCTATCAATATAGAGTTATCATTGCATTATTTAATTCTCATTGTCTTCTACAACTTGAGATCTACCCTTTGATCACAAGTATGACCTACCAAACCTTATCTTTTTTTTATTCTTTATATTGTTCTTTGCTCCTATTAGTTCAACTGTCCACTTGATTATATTTTATTGTTTCAAGATAGACTACATTGACACAAGAAAAATATGTACACATACAAGAAGTTTTTCATTTCTCTATCTTTTCACAAATGTGCATCAAATACTTATATCTTAGACACATTTATCTTGACATTTATGTCAATTATTTGATAAAATAACATGCCTATCTCTTCTTACCTAATCCATGTCACTCCTTCTTCATGTGCTTTACATTTTCATACCTTGTGATGCTTTGTTTTCTCCTTGAGACTATCATTTTGTGTTAAATCCATAGGACTTTCATGTTCTTTCTGTCATGTTCACTATTATTTTTCTTTAGAAATGCATTTGGACTAGCCTCACTTAATCCCTATCATATTCATTTTATCAACACTATTCCTTTCTCTTCTCCCTTGATATGTGACTACCATGCCTTCATTCTTTACTGTCCTACTCTTTCAATGTCATGATTCATGATTTTGTCTCTATAACCACTATCCATTGTGTTTGCAAACTATCCTTTGGATTGTCATGTGGTTATCTTAGGTATCTCACTATCATACTATTCTATGTTATATGGTTACATAGATGATATATCAAGATTTATCACTAAGAGAAAAAAATTTGATAGTAGATAAGGACTCATGGATTTCATAATAAGACAAGCCCTTAAGACTAAGGTGACTGTGAAACTATAATGTCATAAAATTGCACCCCTTCCAATTTCACTTACATCTTTGTATCTATTTTAGTGTCCACTCCCTTGGCACTTGTGTAGGTTCATTTTATCCCATGCATTAGCCTTTTTCCCTCTAAGGATGCTCGAGACCCCTTTTTAGTAGCTACCCTCATGCACCATCTTTGAGTCAAACCTTATGCTTTTCCCATTCTCACCATTCTGTAGTGTGATGCATGTGGACACTAGCACACTGCATGGATGTCTGCACACCACTCTAGCATCCTATGGTATTTCAACATTCAAATGACCATTTCTGAGTACCTTGCCACTTTCCAGCTTCTTTTGTTAGTGGTAATGGCCCGAGATTCCTTGTAACAGCTTGGGAAGCTTCTTTTCCCTCCTCTTCTCTCTTTAAAAGCTATCTTTTCAATCTATTTTGTCTTCTTCTTGATCTATCTTTCTTGGACACATTCTCTTTTCTCTTGCTCTCTTGCTTGCACAACTCTCTTGCTTGTTACAATACTCTCACATTCTTACAACATTCTCACATTCTTACAACACTCTTTGCAACTCTCTTGGCTCTCACAACTCTATCTCTCTCCTTGGCTTCCTCAAGCCTTATAGGTGATATCTATCATGTTCCTTGTATCTTTAAGCATCTTGGGATTTCTCACATCCCCTTTCTAAGAATTTCACTATTTTTCCTATCTATCTATCTCGTGATATAGGTTCTCCTCCTTGAGCAAGGATTGATTTTATCACTTCATATTTGCTTACTTTGTTCACTTTCTCTATCTATTTGGTTTTCCTTGGAGGTGGGAACACCAAAATAGGGGTTTGACTAAGGAAAACCCCTAAACAACCCTAACATTTTTCCCTCGGTCTTGTGTGTGTAGGTGTTGAAGACATCTCTTTGTTGGATGCTTCATTTCTTCATTGGTTGTACGCACTTTCTTCCTCTTTCCTTCCATCTGGTCATCTACATTTTGTTTAGTTTAATATACTTTACTCTAGTTATGTTACACTCTATTATTTTCATGTATTTTGGAAGTTCTTAGTAGTTAGAGTAGAAGTAGTCACTCTGCTATTTTTTGTGACATTCTCAATTTTCTATTCGTCAAATATTTCAATGTGCTTTGGGGACTATAGTTGGTCGTGCTGACGTCCTTTTGTTGAAAACTCGCTAGTCTATCTAGAAAACCTGAGTGACCTACTCTTTTTTATTTTGGAACTCTTGCCTTTTCAATTTGAGGTAGTTTGGGGCAGTTCGCTCCCTGGGACTCTCTTGAGAATAAAGAGACTCGTGAGCAGTGAATCCCCCTTCTCTACAGAAACAATACCTTTTACATTCAACCTTGACAGTAACATAAAACTTGCACCAAAATGATAGTCATATATCAAATGTAAACAAAAGCATGAAAAGTAAGGACATTGGAAAGGGTTTAATATAGAGTCCTCTTTTGACCTCACTATCACAAGATACCTAGATAATAACTCACATTAGGTGGACATATGAATATATTTTGACTATCATATGTATCTTCAAGCTACTATGCAGACATACAAGCTAATATAATAAGCTTCTCTGATAATTGCAGGGTGAGGTGATACACCTAAGATGCATACTTCATGATGACTTTAGTATTTCCTTACAAGCTTGAGAGGGTTTCAATAGAGAAAACAAACATTCCTCTTCATTGCATTCCACATACATGTTCTTGATGGGTTGACAGTGGTGATCTCTAGGGATACATAAGCTTCTCCATACTCTTTTCCTTTATTGTGAATACATTTCTCATGTACAACTGCCTTGCAATAGGTCATCATGATGTTGAAACTAGTAAAAAATTGGGAGAATAATATGATGTGTATCATTCATCCCTAAATATAAACATAATACCATTGAAACTAACACAAGTTGTCCTTTTTCTTGCACTGAAACTTTGAAACAACCCTAGCCACCATAGAAATTTTACAAATTGTTGTGAGGAACCCTAAAAATGTTGAAAACTCTAAAAGAGTTTGACTTGTTTTGATGAAACTCAAACTCCTCTTGAAGTATGGAATCATCATTTTGGATGTACATATCCTTTTGAAAATATTAAGGTTTTTTACACTTGACTAGACAAGGATTTTTTACAAGGTCAAGGTATTTTATAAATCCTAACAATTGCCAAAACCTTTCTAAAAGGTAAAAATATGACTTAAAGAATTATAATATAGACAAAATAAATTTATTATATTTTAACCTTAGAGGGGCCTTGAAGGCTTTTAATGAGAGTTTGATTGACCTTACAACTTCAAGAACACTCTTGTTATTGGCTATTTAAACCAAAAAGTGAAATAGGCTAACAGTACTATGAGCCAAGGTCACCACTATCTATTATAGGTTACAACCACATCTTAAGATCACTACCATCAGATAAATTGTGTGCTAATCCCTAAGCTCATGATTGCATTTGGATAAGAATCCTTATTAGATTTAAGTTCTATTTTTTTCTACACCTAGATAGAGTTCCTCCTAATTACAACCCCAACTATCTATCTCCACCACATCATCACTAAATATATACAAATAGACACTTTATTTTTCCTTTCTCCTTATTGTTTCATCTTTATTCAAGTATTTCATGTTTAGTGTACTTAGACTAAATCTAAATTTTATCTAAATTTGACTGTTATAAAATTAGATTACTAATTATATCAAACACATTTAATTCAAATAAACAAACCTATAGTATTTAGTATTATTTATTTTCATTTACATTTTTGGTGAACCTAACATACATACACTTCCACCTTCTAAAATAAATAAATATCTTATGCACATATAATAGCATTTAGCTTCTTACCTACACAAACCACACATAAATAAAATTATCTCTCTATATCTCTCTCCCTCCCTCCACCCATGAACACCTCTCCCTATAATACTACTTTTCCTACAAATAATCTACCTTTTCATTGTCTATCTCCCTTTTTTTCCTAACTAGTTCCAACATTTAATTTAACCCTATTTATAGTTTTCCCATCCTTCAATACACTCCACATTATCCTCTCCCACTTTATCTTCCTTCTCTTTAGCCTCTCACCTCTTTCTCTTAACCCTTAACCTACCCCTTACTTCTATCCTCCACCTCATTCCTTTACTATTTCCTTCATATTTTTTTTCTTAATCTATTCTTTCCTACACCAATCCCTATGTCATACTGTCATATTAACCCCAACATATCTCTACGTAATCTCCCCTCATTGAATAATCTAATACATTTTCTCTCAATTATGACAACTTTGGCCATGGAAACCATTTTGAGCATATAAAACATCGAAATTGACAATTTATAGCTTCCCACATTTAGATTATTCATTATGAGAAATATATAATTGAGGATGATACATACCCTTATTATCTTCTGGATGACCTTCACACTATTAATATTTCTCATTAATTTAACTTGATATCATCTAATGCATTGAGTAACAAGGGTTGGTTGGTTCTTTTTTTTTAAGTTTCTTGGATGACTTTAGAGAAGGTTGTTATATATTGGAAACTAAATATAGGTGTTCTCTTTCCAAGATTTTATTTATGCAGATCTTAGGCATCATGCCTTGGTGGATCCTATTTTTGGTGGGAGAAGTGGATGGAAAAAGGAGGCGATCTATTATAGTTACCCTAGGGGATAAGAGGAGAGAAAAGGAAAAATATCTCTCATTCTCTTGAGATAGAACTAGTACTTGAGCATGGATTTTTTCATTCATGGCAATCTTGCATGTGTTTTGGGATGGGTGGCTATATATTTTGCGTGAAGAGAACTCTTAATTATTTATAGATTAATCATGTGATTATTGCTAGGCTCATGTATCAAAGCTATTATTCCAAAAAGTTAAGCTAGTTCTTTTGTTGAGCTTAGGATTTTATAATAACCGAGTGTATCATCTTCTATTTATGTTATTATTTATAAAACAAAACCATTCATGACTTCTCACTATGATTGTTAATATAATTTTGAATCTCTATCTATTATCCAAAATATTTATATATTAAGTCATAATAGTTAAATGTATTAAATATGAGTCTATATTATAACTGGTCATTATATCTCTTGAATTTTTGGTTATGAATGTGCTTAATGGTTAATAACTATGAATTTACATTTTTTATTATTAAAGCCCAATTGTTATAATGGTGATAGAGAAATGGTTATTGTCAAGCTCAATTGTGATAAATTTTATAGTCTAATGATTATGACTATTCTCTAGGTTTTTTTATGTTTTTTTTGCTATCATAGGGTCAATGAAGTAATTGGTAAAACCTTGTTTTTTTTGCTTTATTTAAGGTTGTTACTAACCCAACTATGGATGAGGTTTATACCTCTATATCATTTTAAATATGTGTCCCATTTTACTAAGGTCTTGTGCATTTTCAATGATTTATAGTATTAAGGTTGATATTGAAGTCTTGTCCTCTTTTGTCGTATGTTGTTGGTTCTTTGACATTTAAGAGTTTCCCACCCTACAAGGGATAAATATTTCGGTGTTATAGTTCATGGTGCTTGAATACTAATAATTCACTATTTCCTCTCCTTGATGGCCCAAGTTATATCCTAAAATTCCATTTTTATTATTGGAATTGCTTTTTATCTTTCATAAACCTAAGACTATCACTATATAAATTATGTTGAGGATATGCATGATTTTCCTAGGTAAAGGACTAGGTGATGGTCCATGGATGGGATTCATTTGTGTTATTATACCCTAAAAAGTAACTCTAATATGTATGATCAAGTTGGAGTCTCCAAGAGTGTAAAATAATATTTCAAAGTAAAATTATTGTATTGATAATTTAATGCTTATGAGCCTTAAGGATTTAAGATGTCACTCGAGGATTTGTAAGCTAGTGATGCTCAATGTTATATATTAGTGTATTTTACATCTACTTGGTCTTTGTGTATTAAATAAAGATTAATTAATTTTGATTTCATGAAAAATAGGAATTAGTATGATTTTTATTTTTGTTCCAAGAAAGAATTTGTAATTATTAAAATTTAGGAATTATACATGTTTCTAGCATTGATAAATATATGTGTAATGATTTATTTAGTTTTCATGATAGATTTCAAAATATTGATTTATATGTCGTATCATTTATATAAAGCTTTGTTTCCCATTTTTTCTAAAGACTCCCTATCTTTTAACATAAGGACTATGTCCTATAGGACAAGGTCCATACTAAAACTTTTAAATGCATGATCTAGCGGTATCACTATATAGACTAGAGGAAGTAAAGTATGTGTCATGATTATAATAAAGTTTATTTTCTAAACCCCAAATGAACTTTATTATAATCATGACACATACCTTGCCCCTAATTATATTCATGATTATAATAATGTTCTCCAATTTAGACCCCAAATTTAAAAAGGGTAGAGTTTGTAGAACTAGACACATACCTTGCTCCTAATTATATTCATGATTATAATAAAGTTTATTTTCTAAATCAAATCAATTTAGAGAATTCACCATATTAAAATAGCTTCCATATATGTTATTCGAGCAAGTTTTGAAATATGATTGCATTACCTTATCAATGATAGTAAATGATAAGGTTTCTTATAATTTCCATCATGAGAATGGTTTTTTTGTCTATTGCACACCTCGTATTGAGGTTACAAATGAAAAATAAAAGAGACCACCTAATATAATATTTGTGTTGGTTGTTTTAGAGCATACATAAAATAATGACATGGATAGTCTCATGAGGGTTTTAATATGATTATTTTAATTAGATATTCCCACCCGTGTTTATTAATAATTTTCACACTTCATGATATTATATTTCCTTAGTCTTATATTTATGGTCTGTCACATATGTTTTTATCCTCCTTTCTTATTCTTCCATTTATTGTGCACCTCATGACACTTTCACCTTTTATTTATGTCATGTTTTTTTGTTCATCTTCTTATCTCATTTAACCTCTATGTTATTCCTTCTCTAACCATTTGGAGGTATCTTCCTCTAATTCCTATGTTTCGTGCTATGTTATTGTGTGTGTGTGAAATGTACAAAGTTAGTATCAACACAAACCTTAATGAAACAATTTATATTCAAAGATTCAAAACAAAGTAAACTATTCTAAATTGCATCTTAAAGAATTTTTCAAGAACATCTCATTGTCCTCTATTCCTAAGGATTTATTAAACCATTTGGCCCTCAGATTTCTATGAGCACAAAGGTTGTTAAAATGACTACTTAGGAAATGAGATAACATTCAACATGCAAGCCAACTACATGCCTACATGAAACTATGTGCAAACAATGATGATGAATGCTATGATGAGTGAAGGATGATGTTGATGATAAATACACAAATGATGGTGGATACTATTGTAGTGATCTATATGATTCTATGCATGATTCTACATATGCTCAAATGAAAACTTAAAATGAACTAATCTAAAATGCAACTATGAAGCAATATTTAAAGCTAAGATGTAAATGCCAAGCAAAACATGATATAAAAACTAGCTATAAGACTCCAAGAGTGCTCCAAGCTCCAATGATAAACCTGCATGATAACTTTAACTTCAAATGTGGATGCAAAATACATGGCCCAAGGGTTGTATTTATAGCCTTTTCCAAGCATATAGTGAGGTGGCAATAATCAATGGTCCAGATTTGAACAAGAATAATGGATGGTGAAGATGAAGAGAATCGGGATGTTGCCCCCTTGACCAAAGACAACATGCCATTTGGATGGGAGAATCTCTTCACCAATGGGCAACATGCCATTTGGAGGAAAGATTCAAGTGTGAGAAGAGAATACCATGTGCTTCCAAAATTGGTGGAAGTGTGGGAGGAATAGGTCATGTGATTTTTGAAATGAGTTGAAGAAAATTCTAATTAAAAATTAGAGTTATTTATTTTCATGTGACCTTGGTGAGGTGGCACAAAAAGTTGTAGAAATGTGCTCTAATTCCTAATTGGCCATTTAGTGAAGATTAATTAAATAAAACAAGTTTAAGGAACCTTGTTTATTTAATTAATTTAGAAGAATATGTTTTAGATTTGGAGAATTAGAGAAGGGTGAACAATATAAATAAATTGAGAATTTATTTATACGTAGTTGGAATATTAATCAAATAGCTAGTATTTAATTAATTAAAGGTGATGACCATTTTTAGGTGTATACATTTTTCCCCTCTTTGAAGTAATGTGTTTACACATTACTTCAAAGAAAAATTTGATCTGATGCTCAGAAAAGTTTTTGATGCCCCAAACGATGTCCCAGACGTTGATTTTTAGGTACAGTCGGATATATGCCCCTTGGAGAGATAAATTGGTAAAATGTGGAATTTTTGATGTTTTGTGGAGGATTTGATGATTGTGCAATGATGTTGTAGTGATTTTATGATGATACAACATTGAACCAATGATGCTTTGATGTCAGACGCGATTTATCTCTCGAAATTTGATTCTACACTCACTCCTTGAACAATTTTGATTAGTTAAATCCAATTTTTGATAATAAATCCCACCATAATTCCCTCCATTTTCCTTTAAAAAGGTAAAAAGTGGGAAAACTGAATTCATTTGCACATTGTGAGTTTGGACAATTTGGAGAGTGGATAGCTAGAGGAAGATGGAGATCCCTTCTCATATGCATCATTTCGAGCGCCTTCGCCGCCATGGTCATCTTGCTATAGTTGGACCTACGATATGCATTACGAGAAACCTCCTTTAGTCATTTTCTCACCATTTTATCGATGTTTTAAACTTGGTAGATAGGTGTTGTAGGCCATTTAAAGTCATTTTTGCACTTTTGGGGGGTATTTTTGTTGTTTTTAAGTCATTTTTGGGAGTTTTTGGGAGTTTTTCCACCTCTTTTGTTATAGCACCTTTTGCTTGAGTTTTGGCCCCTTTTTCTTCTGTTGTGGTGCCTTTTTCTTCTATTTTTGCATCTTTGGGGTCCCAAATGGTGCCTTCTGCTCATTCTGTGGCACCTTTGGGGTCCCAAATGGCGCCTTTTACAAGCTTGAGGATTTTGTCCTTGAATGATTCTTGATGATTTTCCCTATTGTTTTGCTTGTCCAACGATGTTTGATTGATTAAAGTCCTCTGAGTTATGTCAAATTTTGCATTCTTGATGTTCGGTGAGACTTGTATAATGTTCATGAAACATGTTAGTCGTTGCATTATTTTTTTTAGTGATGTGTTTGATTGATCTCAGTCTTATTGTGTGATGTTTGTTGCTTGTTTGATGTAAGATAGTTGATGATTTGATCTCATGATAGTTGAGAGTCAAATGATAGGATAACTTGATGATTTTTCGACCTCATGATAGGTGAGGATCGATGATATGATTGATGATGCATCAACCTCATGATAGGTTTGGATCGATGGTAGGATTGAAGATGTATTGACCTCATGATAGGTGAGGATCGATGGTAGGATTGATGCTTGATCGACCTCATGATAGGTGAGGATCGATGATAGGACTAATGCTTGATCGACCTCATGATAGGTGAGGATCGACGATAGGATTGATGATGTATCAACCTCATGATAGGTGAGGATCGATGATAGGATTCACTGATGTATCGACCTCATGATAGGTGAGGATCAATGGTAAGATTCACTGATGTATCGACCTCATGATAGGTGAGGATTGATAGTAGATGCACTAATAATTGTCTTGATTGATTGATTTGATGGTCTCGATTGATCTTGATTTAATTGACCGATGATCTTGATTGAACATGATTTATTTGACTGATGATCTTTATTGAACATGATTTGATTAACTGATGATCTTGATTGAAGATGATTTGATTGACTGATGATCTTGATTGAACATTGTGTTAGGGATAAATTTGATAGATTGATTGATATAATGTTGATTTTTTTCCATAATATGATTAGGAGGAATTTGATGTGCTCCAATCTCAGGAGCATTTCCTAAAGACATGGGAGATGGTTCGTTAATTGACTCAGGCGGATTTGGATATTATCTCTCGTTGTGGGTTGATATCCTTGATAGATATACCCCAATATAGGATTAATAGGGGTTTGTTGACTACTCTAGCGAAGAGGTGGCATAGTGACCATAACACCTTTCATCTGGCTACTGGGGAGATGATAGTTACTCTGGAGGATGTTTATCGTATCCTGTGGATTCTAGTGATGGGTGAGATAGTTGTGTATGATAGAGTAAAGTAGGGTAGGACTGATGCCTTGCGTAGGATTTGTCGAGATGATCATGTTTCAAGCCATTGGGTCCCTTGGCAGGAGATGGTCAGGAAATATGATCCTCTACCATGTGTTCTTTCTAGGTTTATTGGCAGATTCCTTTGTCTTGATCGTAGGTCAAAGGGATTTTCAGTGGGTTGGGGTCGAGTATTGGAGCGTATGATGTTGTCGGGGACCAGATATGCATGGGGCTCGTGCCTGTTAGCCCACTTATACCATGATCTTCACTATGTTGTTTATCTGAGAGGGGCCAATTTTTTAAGGGGAGTGACACTGCTATAGATATGGGCATGGGAGCATATAGCGATCACTCAGCCATTGGGGGATAGGCAGCGACCAGTAGGTAGACCCTATGTGTTCAGTTATAGTGGTCCATGTGTTCAACATAAGCTGGGAAAATTAGCTTATCGGAGATGTGTCCTAGATGATCTGGAGACCGTGACATGGTGCTCGTACGTGGATTGTGAGATGTGGCCAGAGGATCAAGTGGAGATGTCATACATTTTATTATCATGATATTTAATTGGGTGGACATGCTCTATTCTTGAGAGATATTTGTATCTATGGGTTTGTTGATAGTTTGGACAAGTTCAGGCGATGCCCCAGGGGGTTGCCCATTATGCACGGTGACGACAGGATGTGATAGAGTGGGGCCATTATGTATCTTATGTTGTTGCTTGTATCGAGTATTATACATTGGCACCGTGTGTGTGGGATTATGTTCCACAAGTGATAGATGCAAGGATGACAGAGGATTATTCTAAGTATTTCTACACACATCCTTTTCTGAGGTTATCTAGTCCTTATGAGCTAGTTTCACCAGTTGATGATGATGATAGGGCACCAAGACAGAGGGGGGATGGAGAGGAGAGTGATATTGGGGATGGAGGGGATGACGAGGGTGTTGAGGGTGGTGGTGGGGGTGGTGGTGATGATGATGTTGGTGGTTCAGGTGTAGGGCCATCTGGTGCAGTTGGCAGTCCCTTTCTAGATTTTGTAGTTCTTAGACACAGGAGGAGTATTACCGCACCTCAGTCAGTGATTCCTAGGATTCAGATTGGAGTCCCTTCTCATCAGCAGTAGGCATAGATAGAGGCATTATAGGCACAAGTTCAGACTTTTTAGGGTGGGTTAGTGTAGGCTTGGGCACAACCTGAGACACTTCAAGATGAGTTAGTGCAAGTTAGGGCATAGATTCAGATACTAATGGCTGAGAAAGGTGCAGATAGGTAGCAGGTTCAGCAGGTATAGGCACAAGTTGTCATACTTACTACATAGAGGGATGCCTTGAAACGTCGGGCAAAGTAGGTCGAGGCCATTACTGAGAGATTATAGTAGGTTGTAGCAACTATGGGTATAGTGGAGTTCCTTAGAGAGATTCAGCACATTGCTCAAGAGTTGCAGTTTTACAAAGGTAAATATCATGAGATGGTTCCTTTCAAGCGGCAAGAGATTTTTGTATCGTCTCAATCTGGTAGATCCTAGTCTTGGACTGTTAGCATGGGCATTACTTAGCCATTTCCTAGAGATAGGAGAGATCTTGGTGCAGGTCCATTAGGTGGAGGAGGTATTGGTTCTATGATGTAAGCACCGTCTGGGGGAAGCTCGACATAGCATCTTATGATGTATACACTGTTGTGACATTGATGATGTACTTCTTGTTTTCAGACTTTACGATACAGTGCCATTTTTTATATTGATGTATCCCATCATACTTTTGGGATATCCTCGTACACTTTGACATTATGATTTTTGAGGTTATATGATATGCAATGATGATTATGATCTACGTGTTGATATGATGATAAATGTCTATGATGCATTTAATTTTCATGTTATGATGATGATTCTAATGTTATGATATGTTATGCATGCAAATGATGATGCAACTAATGTGAGATGATTCTAGGATGTTTTTATGAATGATGCCTATATGATGTATGTGATGGATTTTATTATGCCAATGATATGTGATGCATTTTATGTTTTTGCTCTTTTCTAATGCAAATAAATGATGTAATGAATGAATGAATGTGTATATGAAATGATCACATGATTATGCATATTTATGTTCATGCTTAGGTGTGTTTATATGTGATGTATACAATGATGATTTTTTATGCTTTATGGACGATGGATTTGATTATGCAAATGATGTAAGATGTTCCATGTGATGATTATGTTGAATATGTATGGATGCGATGCAAATTATGTGTGATGTTTTGTAAGGATGCATGATAATTATGTGATGCAAATGATTATGCAGATGATTGTGTGTTCTAGAGTCATAAGCTTAAATGATTGAATCTATCCACCTTCCAAGAGTTGTGGGAAGGTTGTCGTCAATTGATTCTTTGTTACATTAAGCTTCACAAAACTTGACATATTTCCCAATTCTTTTGGAAATATAAAGAGACTCACTCATTTAAACTTAGTGAACCACTTCCCTAATGCCACTAAATGAAATGATTTTGATTATGTAAATGAGATGCAATGGATGCCATTTTGTGTTTTCCGATGCAAATATTATGATGTGATGCATGAATGGATGAATAATGTTGTAATGTTTTCTAATGAAAGTGATATGCAACTAAATGGGAATGTTTTTGAATTATATGAAAATGATGTGTTTGTGGCAATGTCAAGTGTACTCAATCCCTTAATGCAAGAGATAGAATCATTGTTGCAGCTTTGTAAATGCCATAAATACAGATGCAAACTGACATGGATGCAATCTACTCTAAACATACAGATCTTATATGCAAAAAAAATCATTCGTAATAGCCAATGTGTCATGCTTTTTATCATCATTGGGCCTTTAAAATGTTGAAAGTGAGTACAAGCATCAATGGTATATTTAGACCATGATGACCTGAGTACTACTTCCATGATGTTTGATAGTGCAAGTTAACACAGGAATCTAAGTATAATTAAACTGAGAAGACCTAAGCATTGCTTGCATAAACAAACAAGATTTAATCCTTTTCCTATGCAAATTCAAAATGTCATCAGTGATACTTTGTAGTGCATGTCTCGTGAAAATTTGAATTGTAATAATGATCAACTCACAGACAACAAACAAAGAAAAATTGTACCCCATCCTAGCTCCTCTAGTTCGGTACATCATCGAGGGGCTCCAGAAATATGATAACAAAAATCAAAGTACAACAATTGAATATTTTGTGTTTAACGTGATAACCATGATTCAGAAGAGCATCATCCTTTTGATTTGATTTTATGTTCAATTTTTTTATGTTTTTGGGATTTTTCAATTTTCTAATTTTTAGGTGTTTTCTGAGATTTTGACCAAGAACCTAACCTAAAGACCTATCCTAGGGGTCTTGGGGGCTGATCAAATATTAGCCTTTCCTATGTTGTACATGTAGATATCGTGTAGTTTGACTGACTCAACCGATTTACAGGACTAAGATATGAACAGATGAGAGATGACAACTAATTACAATATACCGCTAAAGGACTTGACCTAGGGTGTCTTGGGGGCTAACCAAAGATTATCCTTGCGTACGTTCAAGCTCAAATATGACGTAGTTCAACAAGATGACTTTGTTTTTTGACTTTTTTGACTAACTTTTGACCTGTTTTGGGATTTTGATATGATATGGATGTTTGATGTGTTTCTGATGGTGATTGATGTTCAATGTTGGTTGCATTTTAATCATTGTTTTGTTGTGTTTTTCTTCATGTTGTTTGGCTGTTGGTTCAAGCTCAAAGTTTGTTGCCCCCAGTGAGTTCAAGATTTTTCCCCTAGTCTAGGGTGAGACATGACTGCGATGCCAAGATATGTACATGGATATTTCAAAGAATAGGAAAATGGATGGTGAAAGCGAATGGCGAAAGTGATTGGTCGACATTCTCAAATAGATGGAAAATTTGACCTATCACAAATAGGGCCTATTGCTAGGTTTTCACTACTTGTTTTTATTGCACTTTTTCAAATTTTCAAAAAAAATTATCTTTTTGATTTTTTTCTTTTTTTTGTATTTTTTCTCTTTTGCTGATTTTTTTGTTGTTACCAAGACGCCTGTTTTCTAGGTTTTCATCAAGGCAACCATTTTTTTCAGGATATTTTTTTATGTTTTTGGTATTTTTTAGGACCTTTTCTCCAATGCACTTGGATGATTCAAGTGTAGAACTTCTTGAGATGCAGGCTATTGAGGGGTTCATCAAACAAATCCCCTTCTAGTGTAGACAATTGATATGCTCCTGATCTGAAGGCTGACACAATGATAAAGGGACGGAGCAAGTTTGGTTCAAATTTCCCCTTCTCTTGATCTTGTTGATTACGGGGGTTCTCCTTCAAAACTAAATCGCCAACCTGAAATGTTCTAGGCTTGACTCTGTGGTTGTAGCTTCTAGATATCCTTTGTTGATATGCCTTCATGTGATCCACTACATGTTGATGATTCTCATCCAAGAGTTCCAATTCTTGTAAGCTAGACACCTTGTGATCCTCATCTAAAATGATCCCTTTTAGCGACACCTAAAGTTATGGCAGTTCAACCTCAATAGGTAGAATGGCTTCTGAGCCATAGACTAGAGCATGGGGTGTAGTTGTAGTCAAGGTACAGATACTGGTTCTATAAGCCCATAGAGCAGGGTTCAGCTGCACATGTCAGTAACATCCAACATCGTTGATGGTTTTCTTTAATATTTTTAGGATAGTCTTGTTTGAGGCCTCTGCTTGGCCATTGCCTTGAGGATAATAGGGTGTATAAAATCGATGTTGTATATGAAATTTCTCATAGATTTATTCAATGTCTTGATTCTTGAAAGGTTGTCCATTGTCAGTGATGATGGACTGAGGGATGCCATACTGAAAAATGATGTAGTTCAAGATGAAAGATGAGATTTGTTTTCCTATGATGGTGGTTAGAGGTACAACTTCAATCCATTTCATGAAATACTCAGTAGTTGTAATAATGAACTTGTGTCCATTGGATGAAGATGGATGAATCTTTCCTACGAGGTCCAATCCCCATTGAAAAAAGGGCCATGTTGATGCAAAAGGGTGAAGTTCATGCACTGGTGTGTGAATGAGATTGCCATGAATCTGGGACTTTTGGCATTTCTTTACAAACTGAAAAGAATCCTTCTCCATAGTCAGCCAATAATATCCTAGACAAAGGAGTTTCTTAGCTAGGGTTAAACCACTCAAATGAGTGCCACAAACACCTCCATGTACTTCTCATAAAGTTGTTTTAGACTTGTCATGTTCCAGAAATAGAAGGAGAGTTCCATCAAGATCTCGTCGATAAAAGTCATCTGTGATAAGGGTGTGTCAGGTGGTTTGGCGAATGAAATTTTGTTTTTGATTACGAGATAGGTCAGGCGAAAGGGTGTTATCTTTTAGGTACGTATAGATATTCCTATAGAGGGAAGTACCAGCCTCAACTAGATGGTAGATAACTTGGGACTTTGGGTTGAATAGTTGTTCCACCATGAACTCGTAACAGGCTCGTTTCTCCAGAATCTGCAAGAGAGAAGAAATTTTTTCCATGGCATCAACGGCTTTGTTGTCATTTTGAGGAATTTGCTCAAATCTTATTTCCACAAATATTTTTTAAATTCATCAACCAATCTTTTGTAGGGCATCAACCTGTCATCCTTTGTTTGATAATCATCATTTACCTAATTAATGACTAGTTGTGAATCCCCATAGACATGTAACTCTATGATCTTCCACTCAACTGTTACTTTGATTCCAATGATCAAGGCTCCATATTTGGTTGTGTTTTTGGTGCAAGGGAACATCAGTCTATAAGACTTGGGAATGGTGTGTCCTTGTGGCAAGATAAATAAAATTATGGCTCCTGATCCATGTTGTGTATAAGAACCATCAAAGTACAAGACCCATTATTGTGTGGATACTGTTAGAACATCAGCATCTAGAAACTCAATGTTCATGGGATGATTATCTTGTAATGGTGCTTCAACTAACTAGTTTGCAGTTGCTTTTCCTTTGATTTCCTACATATTGGATGTTAAATTCACTCAGTGTCATGACCCACTTAGCCAATCTTCCAATCAGATTAGCTTTGCTAAGAATGTATTTCAGTGGATCTATCTTGGCTATCAATTTGATGGTATGGGTAAGCATTAGTGTCGCCATTGTTGGGTAGCAAACACTACTATCAGAAAATCCTTTTCAATGAAGGTGTAATTGATCTCATAGCCATTTAAGATTCTGCTGATGTAATATATTGCCCTTTCTTTTCCTGTTGAATCAACAAGGCTCCTAATGATATTTTAGTTGTTGTTGTGTATAATAGAAGTGAATTTCCTTCTGCTAGTGGTATCAAGATAGGTGGACTCATTAGATATTGTTTTATTTGATTGAAGGCCCCTTCACATTTATTATCCCATCGGAAAGATACATTTTTGTGGAGCAAGTGATTGAAAGGATGGTCTTGTCTGCCAATTGTGCAGTAAACCTCCTGATAGATTGGAATCTTCCTTGCAAGGATCTGAGCTGGTTGATGTTTTTAGGAGGAGGCCTCTCCATGATAGCTTTAACCTTTGTAGGGTCTACCTAAATGCCTTTAGCTGACATAATGTACCCCAAAATTTTAGCCGATGTTACCCCGAATACACATTTCTTGGTATTTAGTCTCACATTGAACTTCTCTAGTTTAGTGAAGATTTTATCTAAGATCTCTAGGTGTCCTCTGGTGTAGGATTTTACCAGCAGATCATCTACATAGTCTTCCATAAAAGTGTGCATCATGTCATGAAAGATGGTGGTCATTGTTATCTGATATGTGGCTCTAGCATTTTTCAACCCAAATGGTATGACATTCCAACAGAAAGTGCCCCAAGGACATGTGAAGGCAGTTTTATCTTGATCTTCAAGAGCAATTTTGATTTGATTATACCCTGAAAATCCATCCTTAAGCAAGATCATTTCATGGCCAACAATCAAGTCCACAATGATGTCAATGTTAGGTAGAGGAAAATCATCTTTTTGGCAAGCCTTGTTGAGATCTCTGAAGTCTGTGCAGATTCTAATGCTTTTGTCTAGTTTGGAAACAGGTACAATGTTAGAAATCCACTTTGCATAGTCGATAAGTTTGATAAATCCCACATCTAATAACTTCTTCAGTTCTGCTTTTACCAAGATGGCAATATCGAGATGCATTTTCCTTAATTTTTGCTTGACAAGTTTTACTCCTACTAGTAGCAACAAGTAGTGCATGATGAGCTCTGGATCAATCCCTAGCATATTGGCATAAGACCAAACAAAGTTGATTTTCTTTTCTGTGAAGAATTTGATGAAGTCTGGTTTTTCTTGATCTATCAAGGATTATGCTAGATGGATAGTCTTCATTGTTTCTTCATTGCCAATATTGATAGACTAGGTGGGTTCAACCAATATTTTAGATGATTCCTAAAAATGTTCAGGGAGTGTGTCAAATCTTCCATCCTTCAATGCCTCAGAGAGGTTTTCACTGTTGGATATGCTCTTTGTTTTTAATTTTTCTAAATCTAATATTGCAATTGAATGGTTTTCACCATCAGATCTATTCCCTGTATTATTCATTTTGCAGCTATAAAATTTGACACTCTCCTGGTTGGAAGCTTCGTTATGATGTTCAATGGTGAAATATGTCTCAGGATTGGCGGAACAAAGGAAATTGACAATGGCTTCATCATTTGAAAAGAGGGGGATATTAGATGGCTCAGTTTGATCCCAATGTATTAGTTCAGGATGTACCAAGGGTAAGGATTCATTGGATTGGCTAAAGTTAGATGCAGTAAGAGTCCCAATGGCAATGTCTTCAAATTTTCCAATAGAAAAATTGATGTCTATAAGGTAACTCTCCTCTGAATTATCCCTTTCACTCTGTGTCTAATCGTCTTCGCTAGAATCATCAATGTGTAGTGATCTTATTTCAAGCGGTCTATGACCTGAACTTTGACCCTCCTCACATATGGGTGTATACATTTGGACTATATCAATTTCCTTATCATGACAAGACTCTTCAGGTAATCTTACTCATAGCCATTTGAATCAGTTTCATGAGCATCACTAGCTTGTAGTTGTAGGATTCTTTCAACAACTTCTTGTTTGGCTTCTTCTCCAGATTCTCCTATATACCCCAATCCTATTTTATCTTTGGCTTGCATGGTGATAGGTTATATTGGTTCTATGATTCCTTCTTTTGTCTTATCAATAGGACCTTTTCCCTTGTATCCCATCTTTTCCATGATTGTCTTTCCTTTCCCATACTGCTTTGTCTATACACTTGAAGTGGATGCATGTGATGATTCTTCATCTTTGTACAACCAGTTTAAAACCTCATTGATGTCTAACTGATCCACTAATGTGTCTGCTCTTACAAAGGTTCCCTCAAATAGTGTGGTGGGTTGTGATGATTGTTGTCTTGATGTTGATGGTTGTCCATATGACTTTGGAAAAGATGAAAGTTGTGATAAACATAAGTATTACTAAAACGAGTATTCCCCCATGCCTTTTTCTTTGAATTAGATCTTGGAAACTTGTTTTGATAATGATTCGCGTTGACTTTTCTAACTTTTTTGAGCAGTATTTGATGTAATTTCTTTATTTGAGGGATGGGCATCACCGATATCCTTATCCTTTGATTGGTCCTTTTTCTCAACCCACTTTGACAATGCATTTAGTTGTTTCCCATTATTTGATAAACCCCGAATTGGAGCTTCCCTATTGTGTGGTACAAAAGCATCTTGGGTTGTCTTGAGGGTGTTACAATATTGGGGGTTATTTGAGTCAGCTGCAATAGTGATTTCCTACCTGTTGAACGAGAATTTTAGACACTGGTGATATGTGGATGGTACTACTTGCATGTCATGGATCCAAGGTCTTCCCAAGATTATGTTGTAGGTTAACTCTTTGTCTAAAACCTGACATACTATATCTTTGACAACTGGTCCCACTTGAATAGGTAGCACTATCAATCCTTGTGAAGATCTTTCTTCATCATCATATGCTTTTATTGTGATTTTCCTCCTAGGATCAATAGCATTTTCTGAATAGCCTAATGCATAGACAAGTTTCAAAGTACAGATATTATGGCCAGCTCCTCCATCTATTAGGAGACATTTAATGTGATGTTGGATTAGGACCTTAATGTGTAGGGAAATGTTGTGGGGATGATTGATAGATACATCATCATGTTCAGAAAAGGATAAGAAATGTGGTGTAGTCAAATGCCCCACCATAGTTTGGAATTGGAAAACTTCTAGATTGTTTGGTACCATGGTGGCAACTAGAGCTTGTTCCAAGATATCCTTGTGTGTAAGTGAAATCTTGAGAAGTTCTAATATGGATATTTGTGTAGGTATCTTCTAAAATTGATCCACTATGTTATATTGAGTTGTAGGAATAGAAATTGATTTGGACATGGAATGGGTAGCTCCTTTCAATGCTACCTTGGCTTGTCCTCGTGTGATTGCATTGAAGGGTGTGTTGTCTTGTTGTTCCCTAATTTTGATAACATTGATTTGATGTGAGGTCGGGTCAACGTTATGGTGATGATTTTCAATTGCAATGATGTTTTGTTAATGTCTAATGGTGTTGTTGTTTGTTGGATTATCATTGACAATAGTATATGATTTGTCACGGGTTGGATCATCAATCACCTTAGTATGAAGAATGGTTGTGACTAGACATAGTTTATGTTCTTTCCCTTGTTATTTGATGATGAGGACTCTCCTTTATCATAGTTTGGTAGAGGGTTCTTGAACGCCCCATGATCATTGTTTGTTTGAGGTCCTTCTACAAATATCATTTTGTTATCAATTAGATCTTGTATCAATTTTTTCAATTGCATGCAATCATTGGTTTTATGTCCCTTGTTGTGGTGAAACTCACAGAAATGGGCCTCATTCCACCATGGGGGTTTAACTTGCAGTTCCCAATTTCTTGCTTCTAGTAAAGTTATGACCTTAGCTTGAGAAGTTCTTTTAATGTTGATTTTGGTGATTCCCCAAAAGGTGTGAACTTCCTTTGATTTGAGGATGCTTGATAAGATGGTGTCCTAGATCCAGCATTACCTTGATTGTTTCTTTGGTTGGCGTTTGGATTGTTGCCTTGTTTGTTGCCTTGGTTGTTTCCTTGGTTGTTTCTTTAGTTTTTTCCTCGATTGTTTCCTTGGTTGTTAGGGGGATTGTTATTCTGATTAGTTTTGGTGGCGACTACAGTTAGGTTGAATATAGGTTTTGCATTTTGACCTTTGACTATACCATTGTTGTTCCCAACATTCTTATTTCATTGCCAAAATATGGGTTTGTCACCACTATTGTAATTGTTGGAGGAGTTTGATGAGTTGATTTCATTGTATATCTTGATGAATCCTCCCTTGCCTAAGGAATCCTTGATTTTGATTCCATTCTCAATCAATTTTTTGAAGGTTGGGGGACATTGTAATTCCAATCTATAACTCATCTTGTCATTAAGGTTGTCAATAAAGATTGCTATCTTTTCCTTTTTTGGTACAGGACGAGAGTATCGTACAAATAACCTTCTCCTTTTTTTCAAGAATACAAGGAATGATTCACCCTTCTTTTGTTTCAAGTTACAAATATCTTTCATAGTAATGTCATGTTGGATGTTGTAAGAATATTGGGTGATGAACTTGTTGACTAATTCCTCAAAGGCGTTAATTGGTGGGGTGAGTTTGGAGAACCATTAAAGACAATTCCCACCTAAGCTTCTTGGGATTAATCTCATCAAATGTGTTTCCTCATATGAAAATTCAAGACTCGTGGTCCTAAACTCTCTCACATGGTCTATCGAATCAATTTTTCCATTGTATTTGTCATACTTTGGGAACTCGCAATGTTTGGGAAAGGGTATAATGTGAATACTTTGATCAAATGGATAAGGAAAAATGTCTTGGATCAAGTATCATTTTGAAGTCCCTCTTTGCATATCAAGGATTTGTTGTTGAAGGTTCTTCATTTGGGTAGTTAAAGCAACTACTTGTTCAGGATCATTTTTGGGCTTTTTGGGAGGTGCTTTCAATTGATTCACATCAAATTCTTCTAGTAATTTGGAACCTTGTTTGGCTAGCATAAGGAGGTATTTTTCCCCATTTCTTTCAAAAATATTTTCTAAACACTTGTGGAAATTGGGGTCTTGTTCAGCATGTTGGATATCTTCTTCAGTTACTTCTTCCCCATCAGTGTTGTTGAGTCCATGAAAAGGATTTTCTTCAGCCTATGCCATGGTGTTTTTTGTTTCACTATTTTGAATTTTAGTGTTTTGAGTCTCAATGATCGGAGCTTCAATGGTTTGGATTTCAATGTTTGGAGTTTCAATGGTTGGGGTTTCAATGTTTGACTCTTCAATGTTGTGATTTTCAAGTCCTTTTTCCTTGAGCTTTCATTTTTGTAACCTTGTTTGAACAGGCATACAAGTGTTATAATTTTGACTAAACTTTGATCTAGGTTTTGGAAAAGTACCAAGGATTACAACTAAGCCAAATAGAATGATAAATTCTAGTGAGACTAGGTTGGATTTGACTATGTAGCTTCATTTCATGATGAGAGGATGATAAATCCTGATGATTAAACTAGGCCTAATAATCAAAAGTGTGATAAATTTGATGATGTTGGTACTTTACGATGTTAGATCTTGGTTTAGGTTGGAAAATTCCACTTGTAGAGGTCAATCTGAACAAGTTTATACTTCTAAGGTATCTAAGGAATGATCTTGGACTTGAGACAATTTTGAAGTTTTGGTTCAAACTATGAAACCAGCGCTAAATGTTCTTCCTAAATGAGGTACTCAAATATTTGGAAAAGTTGTGGATTTTGACAATAGTAAAACATGTATAATTTGGGATTATTCTTGCAAGCTCTTTTGTAGAAATTGAAGGTCAACCTCTCTCTAAATTTATAAAGTGTTGATAACTTTCTTTGATGTTCTTTTAGACTAAGAGGTATGGGCTTTGGTTTCTGAATTTTAATATTTCGTGAAATCATTTGGTAACACACATGTTCAGACTCTATTTTACCTAAGGATTGGTTGAATACTTCTGAGGATTCCTAAGATGAGATTGATTTTTAGACAAGAGATGAACCTAGGTCACTATTTTGTGTTCTGCAAAAGGTGCCAAAACAAAGACAAAAGCTGCCAAAACAGGCTTAGACTTGGTTTTCTGAAAGTTTCTTTGAAAATTTGCTTGGTTTTCTTGATTTTTCAATGGGAGACTTGGTTGTTTCAATAAATGCAATTCTGAATCAAGGTTTTCACTTTCAATATGTGATGTTTCGTTCATTTTTAAAACACTTGGATAAAGACACATCAAGCAATGTACACTCCTAAGGTTGTGAAAGACTATATTCTTTTGGATTCCATTCGGATTTTACCCCAACCGCACTTATTCTTAGCGGATGACTAGATGCTTGACCCCACTGGCTCCCCTCCATGGCACTCACTTCTTAGGGCATCCAAGCATCAATACCCATGAATCTCCCATGGCATATTTTTCATCTCTACTAAAAATTATGAGAATGTGGATGCCTTCGCAATGACCGTTACTGCACCAAAGAATAGATAAAGGTTTTGGCCAAACTACAACAAGGGTTTTATTAAGGACTTTCCATTCGTGGGGGTTGATCCATGTGGCAAGAGACCATTGCTACCCTTCTCTTCAGAACCAACCTCATGGGGAGAGCATATGCCTACCATCCATCAAGAAAAAAAGACATGTGGTTCATTAACCCTTTAATTAAGCTATGTTCCTAACTTAACCAAAAGGAAACATGATGTTTGTTACCCTTTTAATTAAGCTATGTTCCTAACTTAACCAAAAGGAAACAAGTAGATCACTTCCAGCCCCTACAATATGTCAGTAGTTTGATAAGAATGTCTTTGACAAGCATTTTTGGGAAACCTACAAAACAACAACACAAAGTATTGGCCTTTGGAAACTACAAAAGGTGCCAAAACAGAGACAAAAGGTTCCAAAACAAAGACAAAAGGCACCAAGACAGATAATAGAGCAGCCCAAAATTGTGCAAAAGGCACCAAAATAGAGACCAAAGGCGCTAGAATAGAGACCAAAGGTGCCATAACAGAGATAGAGTAGCGCAGAACTGTGCAAAAGGTGCCAAAACAGAGACCAAAGGCACCAAAATAGAAACCAAAGGCACTAGAACAAAGACCAAAGGCACTAGAATAGGTGTAAGAGGCTCCAAGACAGGTGCAAGAGGCTCCAAGAGGCTCCAAAAGGTTCATGTTTGAACCTATGAACATAAATTTTCAAGCACGTTAGTAATAAACGGGGCAAGGCCCCACGGTGAGGGCCATTTTGTGTGTGTGTGAAATGTGCAAAGTTAGTATCAACACAAACCTTAATGAAACGATTTATATTCAAAGATTCAAAGCAAAGTAAACTATTCTAAATTGCATCTTAATGAATCTTTCAAGAACATATCATTGTCCTCTATTCCTAAGGATTTATTAAACCGTTTGGCCCTCAGAATTCTATGAGCACAAAGGTTGTTAAAATGACTACTTAGGAAATGAGATAACATTCAACATGCAAGCCAACTACATGCCTACATGAAACTATGTGCAAACAATGATGATGAATGCTATGATGAGTGAAGGATGATGTTGATGATAAATACACAAAGGGTGGTGGATACTATGGTAGTGATCTATATGATTCTGTGCATGACTCTACATATGCTCAAATGCAAACTTAAAATGAACTAATCTAAAATGCAACTATGATGCAAGATGGATGATAAAATGCAACTATGAAGCAATATTTAAAGCTAAGATGTAAATTCCAAGCAAAACATGATACAAAAACTAGCTATAAGACTCCAAGAGTGCTCCAAGCTCCAATGATAAACATTCATGATAACTTTACTTCAAATTTGGATGCAAAATACAAGGCCCAAGGGTTGTATTTATAGCCTTTTCCAAGCATATAGTGAGGTGGAAATAATCAAAGGTCTAGATTCAAACAAGAATAATGGATGGTGAAGATGAAGATAATCAAGATGTTGTCCCCTTGACCAAAGATAGCATGCCATTTGGATGGGAGAATCTCTTGACCAATGGGCAACATGCCATTTGGAGGGAAGATTCAAGTGTGAGAAGAGAAGACCATGTGCTTCCAAAATTGGTGGAAGTGTGGGGGGAATAAGTCATGTGCTTTTTGAAATGAGTTGAAGATAATTCTAATTAAAAATTAGAGTTTTTTTTTTCATGTGACCTTGGTGAGGTGGCACAAAAAGTTGTAGAAACGTGCTCTAATTCCTAATTGGCCATTTAGTAAAGATTAATTAAATAAAACAAGTTTAAGGAACCGTGCTTATTTAATTAATTTAGAAGAATATGTTTTAGATTTAGAGAGTTAGAGAAGGGTGAACAATATAAATAAATTGAGAAATTATTTATATGTAGTTGGAATATTAATCAAATAGCTAGTATTTAATTAATTAAAGGTGATGACTATTTTTAGGTGTATACAGTTATTTATGATGTTTAGTTTTTATGATTTCATGTGTTTCTTTTTGAGATCATGATATTTTCTTCTATTTTTGTCACTAGTCAATTCTTATTTACATCCATAAAGTTAATTAATTAAATTAAATTAATTGATTACCCTTAGCTCCCAATTAATCCAACTAATCAATTAAGTAATACATGTTTAATTAGTTGATTAAGATAACTAATCCTCTCTTAATATTTTCCTCTAATTTAAATCTCCACATCACCACTAATGGAAAAAATTATTTATCCTCTTAATCTCAACCATCTAATTTAAAACAAGGATCAAAATATTGATTGTTCATCTTTTTATATGTGTCTTCATCCCACTCCATTCTCAGACATGTGTGAGAATTCTTGACTCGCACCACTCCATGCTTCCACATGTATGAGAATGCTTGAATTATCTCACTCCATTCTCCCACATGTGTGAGCATGCTAACTTGTAGGAATCTTGACTCATCCCCACTCCTTGCTCGCACATACATTTGATTTTTCTCTTCACACATACCACCTTAATGCACACAAATGGGCGATAATAATTGATACTCCACACCATATTTAACTTGGTGACATCTCATTTCATTGATAATTTAATAAAATATCCTCCATTAATCTTGAATATTGTCCATACAAGTTAATCTTGGCCCTTAATTTTATTCTTCATTCCTAGCCCTCCATTTTCCATTTGAAAAATATATTTAAGAGAGGCTTCCCTAAGCAATTTCATCCATCAATCATATGCATCCATTATCTATCAAAATATGTAACTTCGAGAAAATAATCACACACTGTCACATATCATCATGTCCTTCACCTTGGAGCACATCCAAAGAAATCTAATGAAGGTTTTATGCATGGTTTTTTTTACTAATTTATATTATTTATATGTTTTCCTTCATTATTGCTCTATCTCGAGTGGGATTTGTTTCTTGTGTTTTGGTTTATGTTGTAATTCAAACTCATTTTTGTAGCTCAAATAGGGGGTCCACATCTCTAGCTAGTTTGGTGGCAAATAGCTCAATATAAGTATTAAGTAATAAACTTATTAGGATATCCTTTGAGATCCCAAGTACTTAATCAAATCCAAATTAGATCTTTCTTATAGGATGAAGGAGGGATGGTGATGGTCATTTTACATGGGTATGATGGAGGAGGCGAGATGGAAATATTTTTTTTGGAGGTAGGATGGGATGCACCTATTATGGTTTTAAAATAATCTATCTTAGGTTGCACAAAGGTTGTACCAACATGTTTGGATTGGGAACCTTGGGATGTATAACCAAGGCCTTGTGAATGTGGATTTTTCTATATGGATGGGCTCTAAGATACCTTTCTCATGAAGGCCTAATCCTTTGCCTTGATATTTCATGTTCTTCAAAATTTAATTTTTAGTGGGATTGGTTATTTTTGAAATAATATGTGATTCCATTTTTACATGAAGGAGGATGGGTGGTGGATATAATTTATTCCTCTACTATGACACTAATGCATTTGACTGCAAAATACGATGAAACTGTCCGACAAAATATGTAAAATTCGATGTTCGTCGGGTGCTTGTAAAATTTGATGTGTAATTTCCAATTGTTTCGAAAGTTTATCCCCAACGTCCGTCGAAATATCGACGAACCTGGTGTTCGTCGAAATGTCAGCTATTATTTTCGTCAAATGTTCGACAAACATGAAAAATTAAAAAAATCAAATTGTGGCTGACATAAAGAAAAGTGAGTTTGTGCCTGATGTATTGCGACAGTGTTTTGCTCTACTTGAAACAGTTTGTGGAGAACTACGGAAGATTTTCCTGGGAAAAATCAGAAAAAATTCAAGAAGATAT
>VDFB02373365.1:16715567-17036910 GCA_007258455.2 Sequoia sempervirens | reverse complement strand
GGTTATATCATTTCTAGACGAGGTATTGAAGTGGATCCGACTAAGGTAAAAGCAATCATGGACATGCCTCCACCCACTAATCTTAGTCAACTAAGGACACTACAGGGCAGGTTGCAATCTATCAGAAGATTTATAGCAAAGCTAGCAGACAAGACACATCCTTTCAACATCTACTTAAGAAAGGCGTACCCTTTACATGGACAACTAGGTGTGGAGAGGCTTTTCAACTGATTAAAGAGTATTTACTCACACCACCTGTCTTAAGGCCACCTGTTGAAGGAAGACCATTGATTCTTTATATTACGGCAACCCATTCATCACTCGGAGCATTGCTTGCATAGAATGACGATGAAGGTCATGAAAGGGCAGTTTATTATATCAGTTGAACTTTGGTAGGTTATGAGCTCAACTATAGTAACATTGAACGTGCCTATCTTGCAGTAGTATTTGCTACCCAAAAAATGAGGCACTACATGCTAAACCATCAAACAATGCTAATTGCTAAAATAGACCCTCTAAAATATCTTCTCAGCAAGGCAGCATTAACAAGGCGACTGGCCAAATGGGTTATGATACTTAGTGAGTATGATATCCAGTATGTAGAAAGAAAGGCTATTAAAGGACAGGTCATTGTTGATCAGTTAGCTGACACACCCATACAGATAGATCACCCATTAGTTGCAGACTTTCCTGATGAGTTCATATTCACATTTGACACAAATATAACATGGAAACTATACTTTGATGGCTCACATACAAATCATGGTTTAGGGGATAGTATACTATTTATCACACCACAAGGTGATTCCATCCCTAAGTCATTTAGGATTGCATTCCCATGCACTAACAACATGGAAAAATATGAAGCTCTCGTGACAGGGTTACGCATGGTGGTCAAGTGGAAAATTAAGGTTTTATAGGTATATGGCAATTCTCAACTTGTAATTAGACAGGTAAATGATGATTATGAGACTAAGGATGAGAAGCTTGCTCCATACAAGCGCATGGCTGATAGCTTTAAAGAGTACTTTGACAAAGTTGAGTTTCATCAAATACCTCATGTATTAAATAGGGCAGCAGACGCTATGGCTACAATTGCATCACTTCTTGACATTCCTAACAACGTGCCTAAGTTTGAGTTCTTGGTAGAAAAGCTTTTGGTCCTAGCCTACGATATCCCAGACTCAAATGGTGTGTGAATTGTTGGTCCCGACCCCATGGTACAAAGAAATCTATGATTCCTACAAAGTCATACCCATTGGCCTATCCACAACCAACGAAGGACATTCCTCCGCAAATCAGCCAAATACACCAACATCGGAGACACCCTATATAGACGTGCTTAGATAATACCCTACCAAGATGTATTGATTCTAATGAAGCACAAGCAACCTTGCAGGGGGTGCATGAGGGTATATGTGGTTCCCATTCTACGTCCTACCTTAGCCAAAAAGATTATGAGACTGGGTTATTACTGGCCTACTATGGAAAAAGACTCATATGTCTTTGTAACGAAATGCCACCAATGCCAAGTTCATGGAGATTTGATACATGCCCAAGACAGAGCTTCGCCCTATCACGTCACCATGGCCCTTTGCCCAATGGGGACTCGACCTCATAGGTAAGATCCACCCCACATCATCTAATGGACACAAGTTCATTATCACCGCCACCGAGTACTTTACGATGGATTGAAGCCATTCCCATAACATATATTAACGACAAACAGATTTCTAGATTTATCCTGAACTATATCATCTGTCGATATGGTGTCCCTTAGTCCAATCACTAATAATGGCCGCCCATTTAAGAACCAAGAAGTCCGCCATCTGTGTGATGAATTTCATATCCAACATCACTTTTCTACTCCATACTACCCACAAGGCAATGGCCAAGCGGAGGCATCTAATAAGACCATCATTAGAATCCTCAAGAAGACTGTTAATGATGTTGGTCGTGACTGGCATTTACAGCTTAACCCTGCCTTATGGGCTTATCGTACAAGTATCCATACTCCCACTGGTGCTACCCCATATTCACTTGTTTTTGGGTCTGAAGCCATTTTTCCTATTGAGGTCGAGATTCCTTCCTTAAGGGTATCCCTGAAAGGCCACATTGATGATGAAGAGTACCAAGTGTCAAGACTCCATGAGCTAGAATTCCTAGATGAGCGAAGACAAAAGGCACTAGACCATCTCCAAGCATATCATAATCACCTTCGTCGTAGCTATAACAGGAAGGTTTTGAATAGAAACTTTGACATTGGTGACCTAGTTTTAACGGAGAATCCAAAGAATCAAGCAGAAAGAGACAAACTAGGAAAGTTTGAACCTAATTAGTTAGGACCTTATATTGTTACAAAAGCTTTTGGATTAGGAGCATACCAACTCTCTACTCCTGAAGGGGAACCATTGTCCTCACCAATTAATAGTCTGCATTTGAAGAGGTTCTACGCATAGCTTCTGTGAGCCTTTGTCTTAATTAGCAAAAATACAAAAAAAAAAAAAATCAAAAAATCGTTATCAAGGTGAAAACTTGGTAAATAGGCATCTTGTTAACACCAAAAAAATTAGATAATATAGAGAATAGTAAAGACAAATCATTCATCCAATGGTGAAAACCACTTCGGTGGCGCTTTGGATAGGTACCATGGTGAAAACCTAGCAAACAGGCGCCATGTGTACTCAACTCTGCTCCTTTGTCTACTATTATTCTAATCTACCTTGTACATAGTCCCTATCATTGTATATAGTCCATGATCCTATACATAGTATCCACCCCGGTACATAGACCACTTCCCTATCTATATCCCTTATCCTTGTACGTACTACCTATCCCTGTACATATCCCTTATCTTTCGTGTCCATCGCTTGTCTATATCATTCCTAATAAGCGGTAGTCTTTCCCATAACTTGGAACGATTGACATCGAGTGCATTTCATATCCCCCGCTTTACCCTATTCATAATCAATTGGTCTTATACTCGACTGGGGGTAGACACTTGACATGTGTCATATTGGTTCTTACATTGGCTATGTTGAAGACGTAAAACCATGGAAAATCCACAAACATCGCAAAATGACCTGAGAAAACAAAAAACATAAGAAAACTTCAAAAAGACAAAAAAATCAAAACATTTCAAAAATCCAAAAACAGAGTCAAAGTCAGTCACACTTGTTAGTCTTTGTCGTTTGTCGAACTACGTTGCCTCTGCAACTGGACGTAGGCAAGGCCATCTACCGATGTGCCCTTGAGGCATTAGGTCAGTCCGTTTAGGTTTGTCTGTATAAATTCTTGATTCAATCCATATGTCTATATGACAAGGTCATTGGTCGTGTCGAACTATGAGGTCTCTGCGTGTATAACGTAGGCAAGGCCATCAATCGATGATCCCCGAGGCCGCACTAGGTCAGTCCATTAGGGTTCATCGTATTCACTTTCATACATGTCTTCTATTTGTAGTCAGTCTTGTCGGTCAAGTCAATTCAAACTACGAGGTCTCTGCGTGTACAACGTAGGCAAGGCCATCAATCGATGAGCCCCCAAGGCCGCACTAGGTCAGTCCTTTAGGGTTTATCATCGCACGCAATCAATTGTCAACACGTCATATCAAGTCATGCATCCATCTAGTGAACAAGTTAGCAATGTCTCTAAGTCAAATCAAATAACTTGCCAAACAAAACAATTCAAATAGATCAACCAAAAGTCAACTACAGGATGTGTCCTTCTTGGAAACAGACATTATCAAAACAATCAACCTATGTCTTATACAGGATGAGTCCTTCCTGCATAATCGACAGGGTCAAGCATAGCCTTACACAGGTTATCACATCAACAACATTTGACTCAACGTCTTATATGATACATGTCTTTCTGAAACCAAGCTTTGTCATGCCTTATACAGATAGTCATAACATTGAAACTAGACTCACAGTCTTATCTGGTAGGTGTGTCTCCTGACATTAGGCTCTATCAATCAATCCTTTTATCAATCAAACAAACAACTCATGTTTTGGTAAATATTTTTATTGGCTTTTTGAATTTTTGACTTATTTATCTTATTATTTATCTTGAATTGATGACTGGGATTCATGTTACTAGCTTTCTCAAGGATGTACCATGAAGGATTTAGAGAAGCAATGATGTATCAGAATTCTATTTTCTGTGACTACTGTCTGTCGACTGTCTTTTAAATTTGATTTGGAGTCATGTTACTAGTTTCCTCAAGGATGTCCCATGAAGGATTTAGAGGAGCGATGACGTCTCATGACCCGTCTTTTACTTTTTTTGTTGTCTGTGGTTTGTCCTGACAAAAAGACTGGGGCAACTTATGCCCTTAGTATGAGTTAATGACAATCCTTGTCTGCGACTGTCTGTTATTAGCAAGTGGATGACCTTGCACACCTTGATCTATGTCATATCATGGTGTTTTTCTCCATTTGTATTAGTCCCGCCCAATGATGATAAAGTGCAATTCCTTCTGTGATACAGCAACATATCGAAGATTGCTAATACTAACATTTATCTTCTGTCTTTCATTCTTTGTCGATCTTTCTTTCCGCACTAACAGTTCTTCTTTCTTGCATTATGACGGAGTCCTGTGACACAAAACATTATACATCATCCTGCATCGACATACATGTTAAAAACATACATACATATAGGAATATTTCATATCTAGATCATCATGGCATAATAGATAATCATAAAAAATAATACATATCATAAACATTCCATGTATAAAGCAACTATACATACATGCATCACATTACATTTGTATAGCATCACAAGTCATCTACATCATACATATTCATATCATGTTGCATCTCATAGCTCTAAATTGCATAGAATCATACATCATATAGAATCAACATTATCTCATTAGCTGCATAAACATCATAAAATACATATACTCATCCATCACATAGGCATATCATATAAACATCACATGTATAAATAAAGACTGCATAATTAGTACATAGAAATGCATATCATGAAAATCACCGCCAAAATCATATATATATATATATATATATATATATATATATATATATATATATATATATATATATATATATATATCGCTCAACTGTGTCACATCACAATGTCATAATGTATCAATAATACATGGAAGCCTGCAAGCTATAAGATCAAAATACAATGTCTCAAATGAATCTCAAGTAGTATCTCTATCCTGAACTGCCACTTCCATCATGCCGGGAGTGTGTGGGAGAATGATGCTGGGAACCTGCTGATCTCTGAGCTATGGGAGGTCTGTCATATGGCCCTACTCTACGTGGCTGATCCACCCCCTCTATGCTAACTATCTGCATGTGGGTCCTAGTCTGAGACCTGCTACTGTGTGCCGCTGAAAAACTAGGAGCCCATCTCTCTAGGGGAACCTCTTCCTCATATAGGTCCTGATAGTATCTCTCCCTCTCTCTAGCTCTGACTAGCTCTCTGGCGAACGCAGCTGATGGTCTTGTACATAATGCCCTAAGCTCTGTGAATCTCTGCTTAGTCTCCTATCACCGGGCTATGGCCTGATCCTTGTCCATCAAAGCTCTGTCCCTCTCCATCCGATAGGCATCCCTCTTAGACATCAACACTCTCATATGCTCCTCTAAGGATGCAACCTGGGCTCGCAATGTATCCGTGTCTGGATCCTCTACCCCTGTATCATCCTATCTGGCCCTGTCTATCCCATCCTCCTCCTCATCCAGCTCCTCTAGGATCTGATCTTGAATCTCTCTCTCGTGATCATCATCCTCATCATTGCCCTCCTGGTAGGCACCTAGCAACCCCATGGTGTCAACCTCAGCCTCCTCTATGCCTGCCTCCTCGGCACCTACCTCCTCTACTACCAAGATATCTGGGATGGCTGCCTCTGCCGGCTGTGCCTCCTCTCCATCTCTGGCAATGCCCTCCTCTCCCCCTCCCCCAACATCTGGCATGGCTATGTCCTCCTCTCCTCGCCCCTCCTCTCAGATCAGTGACAAAGGTGGTCCTCATCCTCTCCCCCCACGTCTCCCTCTCCTGCCTCCACACCATCCACCTCAGCCATCATCCCCTCCATCACCACGACCTCCTCTACCTCCTCGGCCTCTACCTCTACCCTGTCTACCTCGTGGACCTGTACCACGCTGCTCTACCTATGCTAGCTGCTCTGGATCTGTCAAGGGGATCAGCCTATGTGCTACCCACCACTGATCATAAGCTGTTGTGGTCCCTGGGTCTACTAGTCCTTCTCTCCATCCCCATGGGAGTGCCTGTAGTGAATCAATATTTGCCTCTGCAGTGGCCATTGGAATCTCTGGCCCCCATAGTGGGACCTCTCGTGAGGACCTCGCGAACTCTGCTCTACCTCGAGGTACATCCTGCACCTCTCCAAACTGTCTCAGAACCCGATCTGGCAACTACCGCTCTATAATATGCACGTGCGATACAGTCCATCCAACCAAGTATTGTGCCTTCCTGCAAAATGGTAGGTGCTCACCCTCATCTAACCACTGCTCACAGCCCAGGTATGGTCTCCATGTAAACTACTCCATGGTGTCTATGGCATGTCTGAAATAGCCTGTGTCCCCAATATGATGTTGTGTGGTCGCCCCCGCATAACGGAAGGCGTACGGAGCTCCATGAGGTAGGTCAACTGTCACAGGTGGCCGAAAGATCGCTATATGCTCCCATGCCCATACCATAAGGAGCGTGGTACCGCAACTCATTGACTGTGCCTCTCGATAAGCAATATCATGCAGATGGAAATATAACATCCTGAGTACATAGGAACCCTAGGCATACACAACTCGGCGCTCGAGCATGCCCACTAGCATCTCCCCCCATCCCACAGGAAATCCATGACCTCGGCAGTCAGGCAGTACTATACCGCCTATCAATGTAGCTAATAGACAGTCCAGCTATCTATACCTCTGGGCCAACACCTGCCACCTAATCTCATAATTGTCGAACCCTAACTGTCTAATGTCAGCATGGGGGTAGTACCTGCACATCTCAGCGGCACCCCTTTGGTTATCATATGCTACCCGTGTGCCTCTAATAGGTAGTCTGAGGATCCTATATACATCCTCTAATGTAACCGTGGCCTCTCTAGTCGGTAGGTGGAAGGATGATGTCTCCGAGTGCCACAGCTCACACAAAGCTGTAAGTAGTCCCCGATTTGCCCGAATCTAGGGCATATCGGTCACATGCAACAAACCCAAATGCCATAGAGTCTGTCGCTCTGCCGGATGCAAGTTATCTCTGAATCGAAACATGGTAGGTCTTGACTCCCATGTATAAATCGTGTCTAATACAACCTACAACAACATTATACATGCCTCATGTCAGCCTCAATCATCTATTCTAGTGCAAACTGACTATACTACATAAAATGCAAATGCGTCATTATTCTACACATGCGTCATTTTTTTCACATGCATCGCGTTTTAACATATGCGGTTCATAAATTATATATTCGTCATTATTAAACATATGTGGTTCTTAAATTTCATATGCATCATTATTAAACAAATGTGGCTAATAATAACCAAATGCGTCACAAAACAGTCATTTGCGTTGCAAAATATCAAATGCGTTTCTAAATATACATATGTGGCTATACATATGCAAATGTGTTTCAAAAATTCAAATGCGTTTCAAAAATAATCAAATGTGTTTAACCGCTAAACCCTTTTCCAAATGACCGACGTAAACATTCAAATGTGGTTTTCCGCATACACATGCGTCATTCGCTCATGCATATGCAGTTCATAATTAAAGTGACGCATAAGTAAAACATGAATTAAATGGATTAAATAATGCGCAAATCAAAAAAATTCAAAAGACAAGTTTTAGGTCCATACCGGGGGGTCCACGCTGGCTGGTCTCTGGTATGTCTGGATCCTGTATGCGCGATGATGAGTGGCTGGAACTGGAGACATCCTCGCTAGAAAGTCATAGCAAAATCTCAATTTCTCAACTAGGTGGGTGAAAATGAATAGGTTTTTACCCCTATTCCTATAAATACCTAGGGCTTAGGTGTCATTTTTGTCATACTGGCCATGTAAACTTCCATTTTCTATCATCCCATACCCATCCCTCCCATTTCCAAACTCAATTCCATCAACTACACTGCATTTTTGCCTATCCAGCGGACTAATCGGGTGCATTTACAAATTTTTCTAAACTTTTCAGAAATTTGTCAATTTTCCTGAGGGGGCATACCTTCATCTATTCTAATCTGGGGCATTACTGGGGCATTTTTTTTATCGATTTTCTTTGACACGACGCCTAGATGACATTGTATCAAAGAGGGGCAAATGTAGACACTGAAATCTAGTTTTAGGCCTGCGACTTCCATATTCTATTCTTCACGGTCATGATTAAATAATGTCAATTATTTAATTAATTCATCTTATGTTAATTCTTCTATTAATTAAATAATCTTAATTATTTAATTAATTCACACTTTTCTTTATTCTATCTGATTAATTAAATAAACGCTTTTTATTTAATTATGTTATTAATTAACCTTATTCTTCTTGTCAAATTAAATAAATTCTTATTTAATTTACTCTTTATCATATTTCAACTATAATTAAATAAATCCATTCTTTATTTAATTATTCATTTAAATCCCTTCATCATTTAATTAAATAAATCTTATTTATTTAATTATTCTTCGAATATTGAGTCTTGAATTAAATGAATTATTTAAGTCATTTAATTCTATTTTAACGCATTCTTCTATATTTTAGATAATTAAGTGAGTTATCTAAAGTATTCACTTTTACTCGACTCAACATCTATTTTAATCATTCAGTTAACTCTTCATTTGATGTCTGAGTGGCATTCTCGAGTAATCTCTTCGTCAAATCATTCAATCGTCCAGTTCTAACTCATTTGCGTGCACATGCATATTAATTAAATATTCTTATTTAATTAATTAAATGTTGTGTGTGTATTCGAACAAGAGTTTCTTTAATCCATCTTCATCTTTGTCATACAAAGATATTTCTTATGTTTTCGAATGTCGAACTGAAGATTAAATCATTTATTTAATCTTTAATTCTATTTCTAATTTGTATCACTCAAGTTATCACTAACAGTTATCATAATGCATGTCTAATCTGTCAATCTCAACCATCTGTTAATCTTTCGATCTTGGCCTGTCGTTCGAATAATCAATTTTCTATAAATTGATATATTCTTCATCATTCCAATCTCTCTCACAAAATCTTATGACTTTTGAGAGCACTCAATCTTGAATCTTCGATATTTTGCTAATCACTATCTTAGGCTATACTTGCATGAATTACGAGAAATCTGAGGGCAATTATACTACACAAGAAAAATGGAGAAGGGAAATCGAGATGAATCATGGAAATACGTTTGAAATTGGTGAGATTGTTTCAGTTTAATTACGTTTTAACTTCCTTTGTTCTTTGTTGCTTAACAATTAGATTTGCACTTTAGATTTTAGTATTGCATGTTTGCTTCTAATCTTCTTTGTTCTCTTGTGCACTTTCTAAGGCGTTACACTAACCTTGCATTGTTCAATGCTTTCTCAAGTTGCTCTATTCTTTCTTTTAAGGACTTGTTGTCCTCTTCCTGTTCTTCAACCCTCTTGGCTAATTCTGCATTTGTCACCATGGAGGGAGTTTCACTTGACTCAACTTCTAACATATAAGCTGTTTTCCCAAATCTTTTGCTTGCTCTGATACCAATATGATAGGGACAGGGTTGGATTGAATCAATCACCGACTCAATACTCCGGGTCTCACCTTTGATAACCCCTTGGTGTCACTCTCTCCACCACTCAACCTATAGGTCCTATGCTATTTAGGCACCCCTGGTTCTTCTGCCAACCCTGCTATCATTTACACTGCCTCAACCAACCAAATCTTGGTGCTCTTCCTCTTGTTCACTCACTAGCCCTTATTCTCCCTAAAGACTAGTTGGTACTCCAAACGCTTCCCAACTTGATGCAAGGGTGTGTAAATATTCCATGGCTTCAAAAACCATCTTACAAAGGTTCTTGATCAACCTCCATTCATCAATTCTCCATCGCTATCTCAAAACCCTAGTCTAGGGTTTGGGAAGGGCTACTAGGCTTGAGCCTCTTTTAGGCCTCCTTACCCAGGAAAATAGGTTAACACTCCTCTCTTTCAATAGATTATGCCAAAATCTCTTCTAACACCCTGGCTCATTTTCCAATCTCTTGAATATTTTCAGGTTCTTGGACCCTCACTGACCGTACACAGGTGAAACCCTGATCTTGCAAGAATTAGGGCTTTTCTTGATCATTTCTTGGACTGTTTACTTCTTCCTGCCTCAAATGCACTGATAAAGAATTAGTATTCTTTCCCAAACCTTCTCAAAGCTTCCTGCATTCATCATACACCTTGCATTGCTCAGCATTCAACACCCCTGCCACATTAGGACTGTGCATTGACTGTCTTTTCTAAGTCGGGCACTAACAGTCTCACCTAGGAAAAGACTTTTAGCATGCTCTCAGAACTCCTCATGTCTCCTACCACTAAAATATGTACAGAGATGGAGCCTAGCCACATTCCCAACAATTCCATGCTTACTGGTATGGAAGGAATGCAGCCTAAAACCCCATTTTTACCAGATTTACAGTCAAAACAGCAAATAAAGAAAAACATAGAATTTACAAAAATGGAAGGAAGTGGTAAACTAACTATCTATTGTGCCACAAGAATGCTTCAAAATACTTCTCTACATGTTAATCAAACCAACGAGATGCCTTGTTCAACTCATCTAACAACTGTCACACAAAACAAGAACAAAAAATAGAATTTCCACACCCAAAATCACTGTATTTTTATTGTCCTGATATAACTTCACATGCTCCTAATTCTTCCAACCCTTAAACAGGTCGAGAGTTATCATTAAATATGCTTGGAAATAGTTAGGTTTCCTTTTTCAAGCCTAGGAACGTCCAAAAAATGAGTGTTGAAAAACACTGCGTGTATTTCAACCTTGGTCTATTGTTTGGAAAACAACCAAAACATATGCTTCCAAAACTTATTCAACTTCACCACTTCTAACCTAAGGATCAAAGGTCCTCAACCACAAATAAGATGGTCCACAAGACCTTACATAACACAACAAAATTAAACTTTAACCAAAAACTTCAATAAAGCTTAAACCTTGCCAGGTGCTCCTACACCACTAATCCATTTGAAAATTTCAAAGTTATTATTTATTGTTGTCTGTGAATGTTATATTAGATTGATACATTTAATACAACCTAGGGTATCATTTTCAATCTTTCATAAGAAGAAAGTATTTGAGATTCATGGATATTTTTGAAATTTTTGAGAGATTTGGAAAGGAAAGAAGAATGTTGCATTTCTTTGGACAAGCTTAGTCTTGGGAGGTAGGATCCTATGTATTTTTCATCTTTGATTAACTATATGTATTAGAGTAAACATGTATTTTCTATGATTTTATGTTTCCATGTGATTGATAAATGTAGTGTTTAGGCAACCCGTTTTTGTGCAATCTCATTTTGGTCTTTGGATAATATTGAAAGAGGATGCATGTTCTTACTACCTTTTGGTTGTGTGTGAGAAAGTTGAAAAATTCATGTTCAAATAGTGGTTGCATTTCAAAGACTCTCTCTCTCTCTTCCCTTCCTTCTATGTGCCTTGCAAAAAATATTGTGTAGTCCCTAGTACAAAGATCCATGAATTATTACTAGATCTTGTGTGTGGGAGTTCATTGTCTTATATGAATCTTATTTTTATTTCTTTTATCTTTTACCCTTCGATGGTACTCATATCTTTGGGTTGGTAGTGGATGATTTTTTGGAGTATAGAGTGATATCACTCCTATTACATGTTTCAAAATTGAAAGGGTAGCCTAATGGAGGTTAATCATGGTTAAAATTTGCAAGGTTGTAAAAGACTAGTAGCATAAAGAAATCACTCCAAATTGGATATAGAAAAACAAAGACACCACAAGTCAAGTGTGACACATACAACCAAATTTTGTCACAACCAAAGAGGAAATCTAATGAAGAGGGACATACCTATATGCTTAACCATGCATATGAATGTATTACATGTATGATATGTAAGATGTAATAGATAGGTGATGTGAATATATGAAAAGAGAGAAATGTACAAAATTATAAGATATGATATGTGAATGAGAAGATGAATGAAATTTATATTGTATAAGGAGTAAATATGAATTAAGAGACTAATTATTGTATACCACAAGTTGATAGGATGAATTTATAATAGTTTATGATATATGATGCATGTATGCGATGAATGTGTACATGCTTGTATTTTAATTTATTTGTTCCATACTCTACTACATTGTGAACTATAATCCACTGCATAATTTATAATCCATATTCTTATCCTTCATGCTAGGGTTTAAATGCAACATAAAATAGCATAGGACTAGAACTTTAGTTTATGAACCCTCTTTGTCAACATTTTGGTTCCATTGTTGAGACCCTATTGAATGGTTATTGAAGGAAATAACTTAGAGAAAAGGTTTACATCAAGGACTTCAATAATAAAAAATTATAGATAAAAAAATCATCTTTGATGTTTTGTGGTAATATACATTAGGTCCTATCCTATGAGAGGGGTTAAGCACCAAAAGCACGATGAATAGAAAGGTGGGATTCCTTAAAAGGATCTTGAAGAGATGTACTCACTAAAGGTATGTCTAGATTGAGCCATTAAGAATTAATTAAAGGATTAATGAAATACCAAATCAAAAGAAACCATATGAAAAGGATATAACAACAGAGAAAGATAGATTGTGGAAGAGATCAAAATCACAATGGAAATGAACATGGAAGAGAGGATAATGAAACACATCTAGGTGAGGAAAGAAAGATATTAAACGAGAATGGACAAGGCTATGGAAGCATCTTTAGAGCACACCAAGAGGGTTTCTACTAAGAATTTTTATATTCTTTACAATGCAAATACTATTGAGAATTTTGAGAATGAGGATAATTTTAATATTCCACCACTTAAAGGATATATAACAATGCTCAACTATAATGACACATCTAAGTAGATAATTAGCCCTGTTATAAAAGAAATTAAATCTAACCAAATTGAAGACTAGATGAAAGGTTATGATGAATTTAAGGAGTCGTTGGAAGGAAGCCTTGGGATTTATAGTGCTCAACCATGGCATAGAAGTAGGGGTTCTATGTTATTTAAATTTTTGACTCAACAACCATAATTTGAATAAAAATCTATAAAATATTAGGGTCACCATTAATGATGGGTTTGAGGGTTTAATAATACCAATTAAAAAAATTATATGACCAAAGGTGTGTTAAATGGCGTAGGACAACTGAGGGGGGGGTGAATTAGTTGTCACCAGATTCAAATTCAAAACTTTAAATACTTATTAGCTTCACAACCACACTATTATGTTATTAGGTATGAACATGAAATGAAAATAACATAAAGTAAAATCAACACAATGAACACTACATTTTACGTGGAAAACCCAATGAAGGAAAAACCATGGTGAGGATTAACTCACAATATAAAGAGATAGAAAAATTGATTACAAAGGCTCACTACCAAGGGCTCACTATCCAAATACAAAGGCTCACTACCTATAGAAAGGACTCACTATCCAATAGGGAGGCTCACTGTCTACTGGTACAAAAGAAAACAAAAGATGCACCACAACAACTAACACACATCCGCAACCTTGATCAAAAGATTGCAGAAACCTTTAGCTCATTGGCTTCAAGAATCTAACACAATGAAGTACTGTTGCCTCAACTCACTTTCGTACACTTCTGCTCTTTTAATTTGTGGCTTACTTTGTTACTTTTTCATCCTCATTCAATTCTTCGCAATTCGACTTGCATTTATACCATATTCAACCTTAGAAACTTTCTCCAAGGTCGGCCACATATGCCTCATTTCATAAATTCAAATCAGGTCGGCAACTCAAAATTCCCGTGGTGGAAAGGAATGAGAGTGGACTAGTAAAAATACTTAACCAAGACCAAAAATAATGTCTCGGATCAACCACACACTTCCTTAATTAAATTAAATTCTTCAAATGAAGTGTAAACACCAGGTCTGCCAAACCTAATGAAAACACAAATGAACATTGATGTACACACTTCCCAACAAGAAGATAGCATGTGGACAATGCAAAATGCTTCATTATGCATGAGACCACATCTTAGGTTCCTTCAGATACATTTGCAACAAGTGCAACAAACTTTGAACACCGAACTCCTTCCATCAGTCCATCTGGATTGTGCCAACACATACAACAACTCTGAAACTTGACTTTCAGAACACCAAACCACACACATCTTTGCTAGAACCAAGAGAACACCATTGTAAGACACATTCCAGATCTACAAGATCTGAAATAGAACAGCAGAGGACTACGGAGTAGAAACATTTCTGTTAATCACAGAAAGCTAACTCTACCAGAACGGTTCACACACCGGTGAACACAAATTTCACACTTCATCAAACCAAAAACTACAAATCAGTAGATATCAATATCAAATCATCAAAAAACAACCCTTCAGATCCACACAAGCATAGGATCAACACAAGAGAAACGTGAAGCACATACCGAAGCACATTTTGAAGACATTCATAACTTTGAATTCTCTCTTTATTAATTTTCTTAAAAGAACTTGAAAACTCATCAATTCAGCACATCTTGCAACATCATAAAGATAGCTCCATGTACTCACAACATCTCAACAGTATCTCAACTATACATGCACAATCTGCAATATATTGAACTGTGTTGACATCAATGACAACATTAATGACAACACCACCAAACTTGCTCATACTTGCAACAAGGTGTGCTATGATTGGACCTTGTTTTCCCTACCATGTCCATATTGTGTCTTTTTCTACTATGTGGGCTAGGAGGTGTGGTCTTTGGGTTTTAATAGATATTACTCTCACCCTTGTCCATTTGTAATGCAAACAATATAAAATTCAAAGAGAGGTAATAAAAGATAAATAATTAAAAATAATTGGGTAGCACACACAAAAATATTAACCCACAAGTTCATTTTTCATATGCTCATGCAAGTATGATGTATGATCATGAAGAAGATGGTATTGATCCTATAGATCAATGTTAGTGTCATTGAGGATTGGCATACTTATCAACCTTTCCATAATGGTTAGTTTTCCATGTGCTGACACTCCATTAATATCTCTTTGATAATCCCTTCCTTGTTGTGTGTTGGATTGTGAATCCAATGAGTGTTTTTGAACTTATTTTTTATGTTTTATTTTACATTATTTCCAAATCCCTTGAGTGGGTAATTTGATGTTTTTCGGATGTTAAGTTAATTGATTTAAGATAACCACATGACATACCCATGAGTGTGGTGTGCATGTTGAATGACTACACATTTGATTGCATCCTAGTTCAAAGGGGTGGGCCTAAGGGTTCTACATGGTTGAGTAGTGTTGAGCCACCATTAGAGCCATTAATTATCAGACCATCTTGGAGTGTGTGCAAGGATCTTGTGACCTTATTAGAGGTGGTAAATTATCATTTTGTACTTAGGTTGAATATATAATTTAAGGATATTTGAGTCCTTATATCTAAAATTTTAATTATGATTAAGGATTTTTTTATTTGATTAAGACTGGAAGGGCTAGTACCCATTACAAAGCATCCATAGATGCAAAAGATAGGTGACTCACAAAAAATGAGACAACTGAAAGGGCAGAGTGAGACTCACCAACAATGAGCCTCGAAGAACATCAAACAAGCCATGCTTTTGACCAGGCATGAAACTGGAAAACAGAGACGGCTGCAAAGAAACAGAGGCAACAACAACAAAGGAAGCCAACCCAAAAAACACCACCCTTCAGGAACAAGGGAAAGCTGGTGCAAAACTACAACAAAAGGCAACAACAGCAAAAAACCCACTCATAAAACATAGAAATTTTGAGATAGAAGAGAACCAATAAAGGCCAAAGCTTCTAAAACTCAAGAATCACCACCAAAGGGGTGTGACCAGGAACACAACAACCACTAATCTCCACCTCAATAGGAGAAAAGAAGAAAATATAAGCTAAGGGAAACAAGCCCCTAACAACCACTCCAACTTTATCAGCATAGGAGAAACTGAGAAGGAAGGAAAACCCAAGCCAAGCCAACAATGGATGTTTATGTAATGGATTACAATCCAATAATCCACCCACATTTATAGTGTGAGCCTTATCGGTTATTTTAGCATGACATGTGTAATTAAATTCTCATGTTTTGGCTATATTCAAGAAGCATGATTAGAAATCATAATTTGTGATTCTTATATTAATTAACATGTAATTATCTTAGTTGTTACCTTTGAATGCCTTGTCATTTCCTTAGTGCTCACAAATTTATGTAGTTTTTAGGAAATTTGAATTTAGGTTTTATTTAGTTTCAGAGGCCTTTGGAAACTTCTCATTCAACCAATAAGGATCCTATATGTGCTTAAGTATTTGGCCCAAATAATTTTTGTACATGTAAATTGAGAAAACCATGCCTAAGTGTCTATCTAAAATTGAGCTTTTTGTTCTAGACTTATAATTTTGTGTGAAGTTGCAATCTACATTTCATACCCCAAATTCCAAATTGCAAGTCTATTGGAGTTCAAACTTTGAGTTGTATTTTGCAAGTTACAAATATGGATTTGATCTTTAAAGTTTAAAGTGCAAGTTTGTCAAGTTTTGAACTTTGAGTTGCATTTTACATCTTGCAAATATACTATCAATCCTTGAAGTCCAAATTGCCAAGTATTTTCCAAATTTGAGTTACATTTTGTATGTTGTAAACACTCAATCAAAATATCAAGTGTAGAGTGCAAGTTTGTTGGGATCTAGACTTTGAGTTGTATTTTGCATGATGCAAATATGCAATTGGACTTTGAAGTATAAAATACAAGTCCACTAGGATTCAAAATTTTAGTTGCATTTGCATGTTGCAATTATGTAATTGGACTTTGAGTTGCACTTTGCATGTTGCAATTATGTAATTGGACTTTGAGTTGCACTAATGCAGGAGCATCCAGTGGTGTGAGGGAAATCTTGCATCACCCAAAAAGATGCTTTCCATTTATGTTCCTTTTGTTTGCTTTTTGTAGATGTTTTTTCATTTCTGGATACCCTTTTCGTCGAATAAGAGTTTCCAACTTTCAGAATTGTTTTTCTGCTTTTTCTACTCAACTGCTATTTTTAGCAGGTATGAATTTTAAGGCATGGGAAGACAAAAATTTATGGGAAGGTTCATGATGGAAAAATAAGCACTTTGGTGAAAGAATCAGGTCAAGATCATTCACGGTTTGAAAGTTATTCAAGTTCCAGATTTTTGCTTTTTGCCCTAAAAAACCTTCCGAGTCCAGTTTGAGGCACCAAAAGGTCCTGTACGGGCCTAGAAATCATTGGAACTAGAAAAGTGGGTTCTTAGCGTGTTCTTCACTCCGAGACCTTTCTGACGGTGCAAACGGTTCGAAAAACGGAGTCCCAGATCAAAAGTTATGGCTTCCAGAAGTTGGCCAATTTTTGGAAAATTGCTAATTTTTGAATTAGGACTCAATGTTTGAATTTCAAATTGTAATTTTTGGCGCCTAACCACCAAAAATCTTATCTCGAATGTTGTTTTTGGCTCCAAACCAAAAAGGGCCTATTTATGGGCTAGTTTCTGACTTTTGGAGAACTTTTTTGGGAAGAGAGTTCGCATGCTGCGAAAGGGAAAATCTGGGTAATTTTCTGTAAGTCTGTAATTTGCATGGATCACAGAGCTCGAGGATTTGAGATCCTTTGCATGTAAGAGTTACATATTTTTGAATAAAATATTATTCTCTATTTTGTGAGTGTTATTCAGTGTCTCGATTTTTCTCCCTCGTCAGGTGGTATCAGAGTGGGTTTTTCTTGAGCATGTGAATAGATCGTCGATTGTGAGGCAGTTTGCACCAGGACCGTGGTTGTGGGTTCAAGATCTTCAAGATGCCTCCAAGAGTGATTCCTGGTAGGCATGGTGGTTCCAGAGGTGGCAGAGGTGGTAGAAATGTTGGTGGAAGAGATCCATTGGCGGCCAAGGGTTTCAGAGCCCTCCAGAGACAAATTGATGCATTGCATGAACAAATGAGAAGAGGGTTAAACCTGGGAAGAAGAGGAGAAAGTGAGGATGAAGAAGAGGTGGAAGATTCAAATATAGAAGAGGAAGAAGAAGCAATTGATCAAGATTAGATGCGGTTGATCAGGGCCATTTCAAAGATCAGAAAAAGGCCCAGAATAGAAGTCCCCAGTTATTCTAGAAGTCTGAACCCGGAAGAGTTGATCGACTGGATCAACGAGCTAGAGGAATATTTTGAGTATGAAGAAGTAAAGGACCCAAATCGGGTTAAGTTTGCAAAAATGAAGCTGAAGGGCCATGCCAATATTTGGTGGAAAGAGGTCCAGTTGGAGAGAAATTGAAGAGGAAAACGAAAGATCAGCAATTGGGATCGCATGGTGGAGAAACTGAAGAAGCAGTTCATACCAGTAGACTACGAGTTAGATCTGCTGAAGAAATTGCAAGGGTTGAAGCAAGGAGGTAGATCTGTGAAAGAATACACAGAATATTTTCACAAGATGATCATCAGAACGGGCCATGTAGAAGCCAACAAAGAGAAGGTAGCCCGTTATCTTAATGGGTTATGACCGAGCATTCAAGAGGAGCTAAGCCTGGTCAGAATGACCACCATTGAGGATGCATACCAGTTTTCTCTCAAAGTTGAGGAGAAGCTGAACAAAAGATTTGACAGCAAGCAAAAAGGCCGAGGAGGTCAAAGCGGAAGGGATAGTGGAAGATCTTCTGGGGGCCAAAATGAGGATGAAAGGAAAAATGAAGATGTGGGTACCAGTCAAAGCCAGAGGAATGATAACTTCTATCACCCTCGTGATCAAAACAGTGGTGATCAAAGAGGCAGAGGACGAGGAAGATCTAGGCCAGGGCCTGGAAGAGGTGGTTTTATAGGAACTTGTTTCCATTGTGGTGAAGAAGGGCATCGAGCCTATGAATGTCCACAACACCAAGGAAGGACAGACAGAAGGCCAGAAGGCCATGGAAGGGTTGTACATGTAGATGAGGAGGCCCAATCCGAACATTCAGATGATGCTGAAAGGGGAGAAGCCCTAGTGGCTAGAAGAGCCCTGGTGACTGAAGAGAAGGAGCCAAAACAGAGGAAGAATCTGTTCCGCACAAGTTGCAAGTGTGAGGACAAATGTTGTGATGTCATTATTGACAATGGGAGCACTGATAATCTAGTGTCAGAAGAGATGGTTACGAAGTTGAAGCTGAAAAGGGAAAGACATCCACATCCATATCGGATTGCTTGGTTGCAGAAAGACCACAAATTTTTGGTCAATGAGCAATGCCTAGTGAAGTTCAAGATAGGAAGCTATCGTGATGAGGTAATCTGTGATATCATCCCCATGGATGCATGTCACGTGTTGTTGGGGAGGCCATGGCAGTTCAATAGGCGAGTTGTACATGATGGCCATGCAAACACTTATTCCCTGATGAAGGATGGAGTCCGCCATAAGTTGAAACCCCTAAAGAAGGACGAAGAAAAGGTATGCAATAGTGCTAGAATTTTTTTTTGTTGATGGAAGGAAATTTTTAGAAGGCATGAAGCATGAGCGTATGTGTTATGCATTGATTCCTAGAATGGATAAAGAATATAGTGATGAGGTACCAGTAGAAGTTTATGGGTTATTGAATGAGTTTCAAGAGATTATTTCTGATAACGTACCTGAGGGTTTACCACCAATGAGGAAGATCAATCATCAGATTGACTTGATCCCTGGAGCCAGTTTTCCAAATAAGGCAGCTCACAGAATGACTCCTGTAGAAAATGAGGAGTTGAACAGACAAGTTCAGGAGTTGTTGAGGAAGGGTTTGATTCGAGAGAGTTTGAGCCCATGTGCAATACCTGCAGTACTAGCACCGAAGAAGGATGGAGAGTGGAGGATGTGTACAGACTCCCGAACCATAAATAAGATAACAATCAAGTACAGATTTCCCTTGCCAAGGATGGATGACCTGATGGACTATTTGAGTGGAGCACAATACTTCACAAAGATTGATCTGAAGAGTGGATATCACCAGATCCGGATTCGTGAGGGAGATGAATGGAAGACCACCTTCAAGACTAAGGAGGGCCTGTACAAGTGGTTAGTCATGCCTTTGGGCTAACCAATGCGTCGAGCACATTCATGCAGGCTCATGAATGAGGTATTGAAAGAGTTTCTGGGAAATTTTGTCATTGTGTATTTAGATGATATTTTGATTTTCAGTAAGAACTTGGATGAGCATTTAATGCATATTCTTAGGGTTTTTGAGAAGTTGAGAGAGGAGAAACTATTGATAAATTTGAAAAAGTGTAGTTTTGTGAAGGAGTTAGTGTACTTGGGGTTTGTTGTCTCGGCAGAAGGTCTCAAGATGGACCCAGAGAAGGTAAAGGCTATTCTAGAATGGCCTACCCCAAGAACTGCTATTGAGGTGAGATCGTTCCATGGTTTGGCCAGTTTTTACAGAAATTTCATTAGAAACTTCAGTAGTATTGTGCACCCCTAACTGAAACAATGAGAGGGGATAGAAAAGAGTTCAGGTGGAGCATTGGAGCAGCAAAGATTTTTGACATGTTGAAGCAGAAGGTGACATAGCAACCAGTTTTAGCCCTCCCGGATTTCAATAAGGTGTTTCAGGTGGATTGTGATGACAGTGGTTGTGCCATTGGAGCAGTGATGAGCCAAGAAGGTAAGCCCATTGCCTATTTCAGTGAAAAGTTAAATGATGCAAAGAGAAAGTACTAAGTATATGATCAGGAATTTTATGCAATAGTTCAAGCATTAAAGAAATAGAGACATTATCTATTGCCGAAGGAGTTTGTTTTGTTTACTGATCATCAAGCATTACAATACCTGAGTAGTCAGGGAAACTTAAATCAGAGGCATATGAAATGGGTAGAATTTTTGCAGAGTTATACCTTTGTTTTAAAGCATAGGAGTGGCAAGTCAAATAGGGTTGCAGATGCCTTAAGTAGGAGGCAAACATTGTTGACTGAGATATAGATTGAAGTGGTTGGGTTCAATGAACTCAAGACATTGTATCCTAAAGATCCTGATTTCATAGAGGCTTGGAAAGCTTGCAAGGAGCTTGTTACAGTTGACAGGACGAAGTGGCTGGATTTCATCATCTAGGATGGCATGTTGTTTAGGGGAAGTCAATTGTGTATTCCAAGGAGTTCCATGAGGGAGAACCTAATAAAGGAGAAGCACAGTGGAGGAATGGCAGGACATTTTGGTCAGGATAAGACCATTGCCATTATCAATGAGAATTATTACTAGCCTCAGTTATCACAAGATGTGAAGAAGTTTGTGCAGAGTTGTAGGGTATGTTAGATGGCTAAAGGAGTGAGCCAAAATACTGGGTTGTATCGGCCCTTACCTATACCAGAGAGGTCGTGGGAGGATATAAGTATGGATTTTGTTCTTGGTTTGCCAAGGACACAGAGAGGGAATGACTTATTATTTGTAGTAGTTGACAGGTTTTCAAAGATGGCACATTTCATTCCATGCCAGAAGACCCGTGATCACAGTCCACATTGCTGACTTGTTCTTGAGAGTCTTGAGGCTACATGGTTTACCAAAAAGTATAGTCTCAGATCGGGACACAAATTTGTTGGGTACTTTTGGAGGACCTTGTGGAAGAAGTTGAAAACAGAGTTGAATTCAGTTCTACACACCATCCACAGGGACTGAGGTTGTGAGAGTCTGGGTAACCTACTAAGATGCTTGGTAGGAGATAAACCCAAGGGATGGGACTTGATCTTACCCCAGGCAGAATTTTCTTACAACAATTCTGTCAACAGAAGCACTAGTAGATCACCATTCTAGATTGTGTATGGAGGTAGTCCCAGACTACTTCAGAATTGAGGAAGATGGACCAAGAGAAGAAGACAAGTGCTAAAGCCAAAGACTTTCAGAGCACATCAAGAATATACATGAGAAGGTAAGAGAACATATTAACAAGATGAATATGCAGTATAAGGCTAAGGCAGATCAAAAGAGGAGGTATAAGGAGTTTCAGGTTGGTGATGAAGTGATGGTCCACTTGAGGAAAGAAAGGTTTCCAATGGGAACCTATAACAAACTAAAGATGAAGAAGTTTGGTCCCTGTAAAATTTTGAAGAGGCATGATTCAGGGAATGCATATGAGGTAGAGTTGTCGGATGGAGTCAACATTTCTCCTGTGTTCAATATTTCAGATTTAACAGAGTATCATGAAGGTGGCGCAGAGGAAGTACCAACAATGGAATAGTGTGGCATTCCAGAAAAAGAAGGAGGAGATTGAAGAAATCTTGGATAGTGTGTGGGAAGGAGTACTATGAAGAATATCTGGTGAAGTGGAGAGGAAGGCCTATGGAAGATTCATCCTGGCTGTCCGTTTGGGTTTTCCTCAACCATCTGAGACGTTGGTGTCCAGATTAGTGGTTGGGGCAATCTTGCATCATGCTGTCAATGTTTTGATATTAGAGTTTCCAACTTTCAGAATTGCTTTTCTGAATGCTTTTTTAGCAAAATTTTAAGGCATGGGAATTTTTGGCGCAGGTCATCAACCACCAAAAAACCTTCTAAGTCCAATTTGAGGCACTAAATGGTCCTGTACAGGCCTAGAAATTGTCAGAACCAGAAGAACGGGTTTATAGCGCATTTTTCACTCCGAGACCTTTCCGACGGTGCAAATGGTTCGAAAAAGGGGGTCCTGAATCAAAAGTTATGGCTTCCGAAAGTTGGCCGATTTTTGGAAAATTGTCAATTTTCGAATTAGGACTCAATGTTTGAATTTCAAATTGTAATTTTTGGTGCCTAACCACCAAAACTCTTATCTCGAATGTTGTTTTTGGCTCCAAACCGAAAAGGGCCTATTTATGGGCTAGTTTCTGATTTTTGGAGAACTTTTTTTGGAAGAGAGTTCGCATGCTGTGAAAGGGAAAATCTAGGTAATTTTCTGTAAGTTTGTAATTTGCATGTATCACAGAGCTCGAGGATTTGAGATCCTCTACATGTAAGAGTTCCATATTTTTTAATAAAATATTATTCTCTATTTTGTAAGTGTTATTCTATGTCTTGGGTTTGCTCCCTCGTCATGCACTTTGCATGTTGCAAACATACAATCAAACTTTCAAGCTCAAGATGCTATAATGTCAATTGCATGACTAAAGGTTGCATTTGGATCCCAAAGTCTAGAGGGTAGATATGTGGAGCTTGGGGTTTGTTTAGCACTTTGCACATGTCAAAGTTGTTCTTGGACCCCAAGATTTTGGAGGTTGAGTTGAATAATCCATGGGTTGGTATGCAAATGGCATTGGTTGCAAAGGCGCATGGAAACCTTGAATCTCCATTGTACCTCATTAATTGATCTCATCATGTTGAATTGATTAATGTTTGAGCAAGTATTTTAATTGTGTTGGCATTCTTGGTGTATTGGTGTGTGCCCTAGGTTTGTCGTTGCATTGTGTTGTGGCACTTTTTGTACATAGATGTGCAATTTGGCATACTTACTATCACGTTTGTATCACATTTTATTTTGTTCATATAGTTTTTGTCTGTTAATGTCTTGGGCCAAATCTTAGAGCATTATATTTATTGAATTTTCAAAGGTTGGCATGTCATTGAGTCTACACATCACAAAAATGGTACACCTGGGGTTTTGCATGGTTGTGCATGTTACATGAGGGTTATGTAGGTCATGCATGAAGTGTGCACACAAAGTGGTATTCACACAAGGTGAGTTAAGTATTAAAAGGTGTGCATGAGATAGAAAGATTGTGCAAAGATGAAGTGAGAGCTAGAGTGATTGCATGTATGGAAACATGCTTGCATGGGAAGGATGCATGATAAAAAATCCTGTACACCAAGGTCAAAAGATCTTGGAGAATGAATTGAAGTTGCACCATTCAAGCACGAGTGTGCTAGTCCACCAAAATAACCCAACAAAAGAAAATAACACATAAATCTACAAATTAGGCACGCACACAAAACTAAGAACATAGGTATATACAAGTTAAGATTGTGTGTAGATTGTGTGTAACACTAAATGACCATAAATATTTTTGGCAATACAAAACAATCAACTTCTTTTAGCTTAGAGTCAAGAACTAAAGAATATCCACTCTACCAAATTCATTTGAAGGTCGCAACCCCAACCTCATCCCTTATTTATTACACCTTTAGATGATTTGAAATTTGATAGATGATGTAATTAAGAAATATACCATCACCCTCACCAATTATACTCAACAATTAAATAACAACCTTTACTATTTTTAACAACATATTTAATCCAAATCATTAACTGATAACTATGAATATCTTTTTGGGATAATAATTTGTTTTCTTTCCACATTAATGATGAGCCTAGTTGGCAACATACACAAGTGGAACTGAAAACTATAGGATTCTGTATGATCTGGGTGTGTGGAATTAAAAACAGTGAGTTCTCTATGACTTGGCATGGCGTCTGGTGTTGAATCATAAATCTGAATCACACTATGCAATCATAATCTTGGTGACATTTTCTTTTAATAAATGAAGCTTTGACTTGTAAAGTGGAATTCCAACTCCAAGTATGAAAAACAATAAGTAAATGTAGTTAGCATGTAAAGTAGATATTATTGGGTGTAGTCATAAAAATGGAAAAAATAAACAGCAGCTCTATTCTCGCGTGCTTTGGGAGGGCCCTTTCTTAATTATTACAGTACCAGATGGTTGGTAAGGAACTAAGAATGATGACCTTAGCCCATATTTTCAGAAGATTTTTTATTTTCTAAGCATTGGAATAACTTATCATATAGATCAACTTGTCAGCAAGCGTGCTTGTGGACTAATACAGTGTAGGACACCATTGACTGCTTCATCCCCATTACATATATTTAAGCTATATAACATCCATTTTCATGTCCTAATACTGCCATCCAAAGTCAGATTTTCATACTTCTATCTTTGAGGTTTTGAGCATTAAGACCCAATTGCTAGTTTGTTTGGATTTGGATCCTTTTGCAATACTGTCATCCAAATTCAGATTTTCATGCTTCTATCTTTCTTTGAGGCTCTGAGCATTAAGACCCAATTGCTAGTTTTGTTTGGATTTGGATTCTTTTGTTATACTGCCATCCAAATTCAGATTTCCATACTTCTATCTTTGAGGCTTTGAGCATTAAGACCCAATTGCTAGTTTTGTTTGGATTTGGATTCTTTTGCTATACTGCCATCCAAATTCAGATTTTCATACTTCTATCTTTGAGGCTCTGAGCATTAAGACCTAATTGTTAGTTTTGTCTGGATTTGAATTCTTTTGTATAAAGAGAGGTGTTTTAAGATATTTTTGCTAAGTATGGAAAAAGAAGTTGCAGAGAGAGGTTTTCCATTTGATATAGATAGACTGGAGAATTCTATTATGGAGTGTACAAGAATGGAGAAAGAAGATAAAGCTTCAAGTTTATTGAAGGAAAGAAAAATAGATAATCAGAAGCCAAAAAGGATCACTCCTGTCAAAGTCCCTCTGAATAACTTTTTTGGATTCTGTGAGAGGCAAGCCTTGTATTTGATCTTGTTTTGGAGGGGTTTAATCATGTTGTAATAATGGCTTGGTCTGAAACTCACTGGGTTTATTGCAGGTACAAGAGTCCTACAGATTCTATGCTGTCTCCTGTTTCCACAGGTCTGCTTGCTAGAAATGAAAAAGGTCCCAAGTATGTGCCACTTCATGCTCCTACAAAGGTAGGCACTGCTTTATTTTTCCGTTTTCTATCAATAGTTGAAGATTTAGAAGCTTGAGGCCTAAGAAGTTGCAGAGAGCCAATTGTTTATAAGTGCTTCCCCTAAGACCTACTTGTTCTATTACCTTTGAAAATAATAACTGGTATAGAAGAACAGTGATGTAGCTCTAAATGCCCACTAATAAAAAGAGAACAAGAAGAAACTTCGAGGAAGGAAAACAAAAAGGGCTATGATTCAATACAATCCTAGGGAATGAAGAGAGGTCGGAGGGGAGAATTTTATGTATAATTTTTTTTTATTAAATGGGTAAAATGGGTCTTGGAGGGGTTTCAAAATCATACACAATAAATGTTATTTATCAAAGAATTAGACAACTGTGAAATTACAGTTAAGTTGTTTCATAGAAAGAAAAAAAGGGGGGGGGCTAAACTCAAAAAAATCACAAACAAGCAGGTTTTTTGAAAGGACATATATTTTATATACTTTTTCATGTATAAATGTTATTTTTCATAGTTTGTTAGGTTCAAATTGTATTAATATAGATATCTTAAATATAGTTAGTTAAAAGGTGTTGAAAGACATTAAATATAATATACTAATTATATATTTTGATGGTTATATATATACATTTATTAAACATGTTAAGAAATTAAGTTTGAGAAGTCTATTTTATTTATGTCAAAATTTTAATATAGGTGCTTCCAAATCATATTTTGAGATAGACATATTGATAATTTTAAAGGACAATTATATTTAATAAAGGTTTGATATGTAAATGATTGTCAAATTTATGTTAAGAGGTTTATGTTATCCACTCACTCTATTATGAACCCTTTTACTTTTATATGTAACAAAAAATTGAAATATAAATCATCATCAAATTAATGTCAAAAGATTTTTGTTATCAATTCAGTTTATTACAACTCTTACTACTATTATGATTATACCTCTCAATATAATAAATCATTAATTACAATAAGATTAATTTCTAAAAATTATGTTTTGTAATTTTAAATAATGATCTAACACTTTAAATTAACATTCTTTGTAATAACAAAAATGTATTTAATAAAGAGGTGGTGGGCCTAGCTTGATTGGCTAAAGCATTTTGTTGTAGGCAAGAGGTCACGAGGCCTAGTCTCCCTGCCATCCCCATGGTGTGGCGTATCGCGTCAACATAATCAGTTAACCTTAATATCTAAAACCAAAAGAATATTAGCTTAAAACATAATTCCCAAAATATATTTTTATTTAGATAAGTACATGGGTGAAGCCAAGATTTTTCTGGCATGAAAGAAACTAGTTCATACTTTCTCTTTTACATATATAATATTGCATAAACATCCTTTATGTATTGAATATACACCACCTTTTTTAACAGTTTGCCAGTTTGCTTTTTGGAACAGGTTTTGGATGATGGGTTTCCAGATGTTCAGCCTTGACTATACACATTGTGATATGTATTCGTCATGAATATAATTTGGGCCATAAATTTTATGTTTTGTCAAATTTGTATACTTTAAGTTTATGACAAGATGTGTAATTTATAGTGTGGTGTAGGTGATTACATTAATACTATGTATGAATGTGTAAATGTATTTGATATAATATTTTGTTATCAAATAAATATGGATTATATAAATAATAAAATTATAAAAGTTTTTAGATGAATGTTTTATAATTTTAATGATATAGAAGGAATAATTTTGTAAGTTTGTTATATAAAAAATGTATTGATTATATTTTATCAAATTTATGTGTTTTTTAATTTATCAATTCATCATTTATATATATGAATCATTTATAATGAATGATGTTATGTTCATGAATGTAGAATTATTAAATATAAATAGGAATCTTTGATAAAGTATTAATAATACTTATAAGAAATTTTATAATTAATTTTATTAAAAATGACGAGTTTATTACATAACTCTAGTTTCATATTCATAAATGAAATACAAGCATTCTTAAAAATCTAAATCATTCCCATATTTTGAAAAAGATTTAATAAGATCAATGGTTGAGTCTCATTAAAGAAGTGTATTAATATTAGCTCATTTTATTTGGTATAAACATTTGAAAGTTATTGGATTGAACAAAATCATCAATCATATGAAATTTATAAGTTTAAATTGTTATTTTTAGGATCAAGATAAAAAATTCTATTTAATCAATAATTTTAAAATTTTATTAATTTTAAAAAACTTTGGAATCACATTTTAACTATCAATTATATTAATTAATTATAATTTTGAATCATTTATAAAAATTTATGAAAAGTATCAATATTAAGTCTAATAATACCTTTTAAGTCCATTTTAATTTTGGAAAACATTATCATAAGTATATTTTCATCAAACCTTGTGTGTAAATTAAAAAATTGCAAGAAAATCTTTTAAATTTGTGTATCGCAAATGGCCAATTTTCATCAATGTAGACTTTTGGAATTCATTTTCTAACACTTTGTATGAGCCATAACTTTCCTCAAATTATATCTAGCTTTGATCAAAGATGGTACGAAATTCAAAAGATTTATTTTTGATAAGTAAATGTAATGGTAAGGATTATTAATTATATAATGATCAAAGCTTCTTTAGGATTAAATATAAGAAAATATTTAATATTTGAGGGTGGTAGAATTTAATTTTCAACTATCATTATGAAAGAAAAGATATTTTAGAAAAAAATATATTTTTAGATTTTTAGGTTTTTCATTTATGTAAAGTTAAATAAATAAATTAGATAATATTGTAAAATAGTTTAAAAATCTTTTCAAAAATAATAATTGAAGTAGATTAATAGTCAAGATACAAGTGAACAAAAGAAAATTTATACAGTATGATTCAACATTTATATTAGTAATTTTAAGGATTTTTTCCTTAAGTTTGAATGCATATTCATGGAAGTTCTAAGAGTTGAACATCCTTTCCTTTCATTATTAAAGGTTGTATATTTATAATTATTTTAAAGTAATGAACATGTATAATAGAGAATTGATAATAGATTAGTAAGGCTAGGTAGTATAGAAAGTTAAGCATATGGATATGTTTATAATTGTTTCTATATTTAAGAAGGTTTATTTGGTTATAAATAGAGGTCAAATTTAAGTGTATCTTTGTTGAGCTATTTTTATCATTTACTTGCACTTTAATAAGACTAAAAAATTATATAGATATTTTGTTAAACAATTTCAGATATCAACCATTAATGAAAGTTACCTAATAATAGAATCTCACTCAAAAGGTATAGAGTTACCAAGTTGTACCTTTTGAGACTAAAAAAGAGTATCTAAAGCTTAACAATATACATAAACCTACACATAAAGAGAAAGTAAGAAAAACAAAAGTAATGACCATTATCATCAATAGTGATAGTTTACTATGTGTTTAGTCTTTAGGCTCATACTATTACAATGCACTCATGCTTAAACATTACTAATTAATACCACATATTTACTCACATCTAACTATTAGAAACTAGAACCTATTAAACAACAACTAGCCAATCATCAATAAAACTTATAAAGAGGAGGTATACATCCTTATTTATACATGTATCCCTTAGGGTCTATTCTCTTAAAAATTTACCACATGTCCTTTATTGCCACCTCTTCTTGATTAGTCTAACACCTATCCAACTAATCAAAGTTTGTGTCACTATGCCAACCATACATAATTAGGATTCCTAGAATCTATTAATTATTTTTTATATCCTTTATGTTTTGGTGCTCCCTACCCTCCAATATCATTTGGCACCACAGTTTGGAGTGTATCTATTAATGCATTATTTTATTTTTGCATTTAGTTAATTAATTTATTGCATGTTATACACTTAGGATATCTACTTAGGTAGGTTGTACTTGTATCATGTGACTTGTACTTTCCTAATTTGGTGAAGATATTGTGCACACATGTGACTACATCTCCTTTATATCACATTGGTTGTACATTCACATGTCTTGGTGAGGTATCCTATATATACCAAGTTCTTGCTCTCATGTTATCAAGCTAATATAATAATATCTCTTGTATCTCTTTCATATTGCATCCTTCAATAGAATAATATTATTTTATCATTTTCATCTTCTAAGTTCTTTGTGCTTATATTTATCCTTCTTGATCTTGGGTGGTTATCTCCATAGCCAAATATTACATTCTATCAAAGCAACATATGCCAACTTTTACATGGTACCAAATTGAGAGTGTGCATTTGATTAATCTTTTATGAAGACCCAAGATTGTAAACCTTTTCTTATTAAAAAAATAGTATGCTTTTATCTTTCATTGAATAGAATAGAATTATTCTATCATTATAATATTTTGATTTCTTTGTTCTTTCATTTATCCTTCTTGATCTTGGATGTCTATCTCCATAGCCAAATATTATATTATCCTTAGGGTTCTTAGTACTTCTCAATATTATTATTGGAACTAGACAATTATGCTCTTGTCCCTCTTCAACACTCACTAAATTAAAAATTCTTATGGTCCAAACAATTTTCCCCATAATGATTTTGTTGTCCATCCTTAGGAAATTTAACCATTCAAGTGATGATTTTGAGTATCTTAGGCACCATTTTTTCCTTGCATAGTCTTTTATAAAGATTTCAAAAATGTTTTCAATATTCCCAAATAAACTATTATGGATCATTATTGATATAGCTAGTAGATCAACATGAGTTTCTCAATATCCTTTTAATATTTTATTTCACTAAGTTTTATTTAGATATAGGTGGAATTTATTTTTTATTAATACAATATCCTCTAATTCTCTAGTCTTCACTATAAGAGAATATGAGAATGTGTAGGTTTTGTGCTTGAATGAAGAGTTAGAAGTACATAACTAACACTATTACATCCTTATTTTATACTCATTTTAATGTATTTATCATATTTATTAACCTCAAATCCCTCATAGTTATGCCAAGAAATTCACACCAAGATTTGTCTATTGCCAACTTGACATCCCATGTAACATACCCAACTAAATTTCCTCAATGAATTATTAATTAACATTATGAATATAAATTTAAGACATAAATCCCATAGCTATTTTCCAACATAGCAATTTCATGTCCCTAAATTAAAAGAATTAAAAAATTTGAATATAATCATTTCTCAATGTCAATAGTCAATATACATCTTTGAATTGGCATTCAATTGCCACATTGTCAATTTACAACAATTACAATAATGATACAAGTACATAAAATAGAATTCCATTGATATTTCTCTATGGCAGCTCACCTCCACTAGTGGACGAGAACATGGTTGAGGTGCTTTTATACCCAACCACAAAGCAATGCTTCCCCGAAATTCTTCATTCCATTGAAGAATACCCAACCCTGAAAGGAACACTTAGCAAGAGATATAATTTGCAAGGTGGAGTCTATGTGTGCCTAACTACATGCATTTCTATCAACTATTAGAACATGCAAGTTTCATGTTAGGTAAATAAAATATAGAACAGAGAGAGAATAAATAATAAACAGTCTATTCTAAAATAATAAAATGATTGCAAAGCTTGGTCAAACTCATGCTACATAAAATTCAACTTAGGTTAGATTTGGAAAAGAAATTCTACACTCTCTAGCACCCATTCCCAGAAGAAAAGCTTATCATAACCCAGAGGTATCCCTCCCTTTTAGACCATTTGCTAGCATCATATCCCAGTGTGCTACAATCTATCATAGTACTTTTGTATCATTCCATTTCAATGCCATCAAATAAGTAATTCATTTAAATCTGGTATAGCCATTCATCTATTCATCTTATAACAATCTTTCCTAAAGATTCATATTGCAATACAACACTGTTCCATTTCTAAAATTCTTTCCATTACAAATGAAAGTACAAACCATCATATTCAAATGAGCAAAATGAGATGAATAAGAAGGTATACCACATGCATAAATGATGAGTTTATGCACGAGCACATATATGCATATTATTCACTATTTTTATATGCGTATACATTCTTTAAGAATATTAAAAGTAAAATTCGTTCAACAAGCAGATTTACTAATCAAGTATATTGGTATTTTCTCTTAAACATAAATTCTAGTCTTATCAACTATGTTCCACTAACATCATAATGAAAAGAAAAAATCATCTTCAAAAGTACAACTAAGAATTAGTATTAATCATTGTCAATCAACAGTTTGAATTGCTTGAAAAAAAACATAAAATTATTCTCCAATCATTCTGTTCTAGACAAGAAACAAACATTTATTTCTCTATCTATTTAGAACATTGTAGTGTCTACATTTTGTTCACATAAACTTATCAAAGAAAATATTAGGGTTGATCTGCATTATCTATGCTATCGACTTAAAATTCTTCACATAATATTTTTAATGGTGTTGTCGACCTCATGGTGAGGCACAATTTATCACTTGAAAAGTTACATATTATATGCTACTACTTGAATATGTATGATTCTACACATAGTCGATGAGCAATAAACAGATGTAGTGTTATTTGGAAAAATCAATGTAACCACAGTTACAATAGAACGATAGTATCGTTCCCAATCTATATTCTAAACGAAGCTTGTTCATTTGGCTTGGATGGAAATAACAGTATGAAATAGGGATACATTCCCTAATACACATTTACATGCTTAAAGACTAATCTCAGTCGATACAGATTTATACTGGGTTGATAACATTCATTCCCATTATGATTGAATAGGACAAGGTATATCATCCATCAAAATGCAAAAAGGTTGGAGATATTATCCGCCCATTAATATGAACATGGGGCAGAATGGTATGGATCATTAGGAGTTGATATTTACGAGCTCGAATGGTCCATACCATTCGGCCCTATAAAACAGTATACGTATGTTGTGTTGTGATCAAGGTTATCGTTCGAATGGATAGCATGGTTGGTCAACACAAAAAAGGTTGTTTTCCACCATAGAGAACATATCGATGTTCTTAAATTTCAAGGCTAAATAACATGCAGGCTAAAGCCTGAATATAGTCCTTTTAACCAATCATGCTTAGCATGTCATTACACAACGAAGGACAAAAATGGGGTTTTCTTTTCTCCAGCATGGAGCTTCTAAAATTTCACCACAAATAAAAAGGAAACAAGCCACAGTATGAAACACAAAACTAACAGGTGCTCAATTGGCCAAAGGCCTAGCTTTGCTCAAGAGAAAATGGAAAAATCAATTATTTTGAAGGAAACATTCTAAGAAGGCATCATTCTTACCTATGACTGCAAGATCGATGCTTTTTCCTATGTCAATGAATTCAGCTTTCACCCTTACTTTTCAAGATTTTTCTTCCTAGTTCCTTTTTCCCAAATCCTCCTCTTCTTTTTCCCCAAATGACTAACCTCATTCAAATTTCCACTATCTCTATCCCTCAATTCCTGCATTCTATTCTTGGAATGGTATTTACTCTCCATTCTTCCACTATCTAGCCACCCACTCCCCTATCGTTGGCATTATCCATCCATTCCAATATGGAAAGGGGCCGGCATTTTGAAGGGGGTTTATGAAATTAATCTCTATTATCACTCCTACCATACAATTTCCTTAAGGAGTTTGAAATGAAATAGAAAAGGAAAATTTATTATCTAAATTTGGTATATATATATATGTGTGTGTGTATATATATGTATATATGTATATGCATATGTATATGTATATGTATATGTATATGTATATGTATATGTATTTGTAATTATTTCTCTTATTAGGGATTTATTTTTTTCAAATTATTTTAAAGAACCAAACAACATAATCATTTTTCTCATTATAGTTAAGTATAATCAGATGCATTTTTGTTTCCATCATGTAATTATCTTTAGAATAGACAAGGTAAGACAAATAGTTCCATGAATTTTTTTCTTCCATTCAAGTTACCTATTTATTCATTCATGATTCACGCAAGCAAGAATGATATTTTCCATTTACAAGACAAATATAGATGCCATGGTCTACTGTGGTGTGTGAGATTCCAAATTCCAATCTTGCTTAAACTGTTCATCTTATGGCTAAGCATCCAGGGCTGCCTCAACCAAGTTCTCATTCTTCAACCTGTTCTTGCATACACACATTTCTGCACTTTCCAACTTCATCAGTAACTTTTAACCGATAATCATTACGAAATACTCTTTTAAATCATAAAATTACAAGATAATCATTTTTTTTCAAATACTATTAGATTTATCAAATCCATAAATACTAAATGATAAATTTCATTTTTTAAATATTTCAATTAACTTAACATTATTAAATGCAAGCAATGAAATTGAGATGTGACATCCCTCATTGTTTGCATGCATGTATCTTTTGGATCACTACTGCATACATGGTAGTGATCCTAAAAAAAATCAAATAGCTCCCCAATGGTCATTCAAAACCCCAAAATGGCCTTATTAGATTTTTCAAATGGTCATCTCACTTAGTCTTGTAAATTTAAGAACCCCTTTCCTCATTTGGAAATATTTTTCTTCTTCTAATCTCCTTGAAGCGATACTAAGCTTTTTATGCTCTTACACTCACATGTTTAATTTCCTCCATTTTTTAGGCCTATTATAGACCTTTTGAGTATCTCTTCCATTGACACACCTTAAGTATCCATCACCTTGTATATCTCCTATTACATTATGCACATTATTGTTACCCCCTTATCCAACCTCAAAGGGTTTCCTCCTACACAATTTTCATACATCACATCACTCTTGCACATTATGGAAATTATACACACTAAATATTATAATACCCAAGACTAAACATACCAAAATTAGGGCTTGATTGAGGCAATCCCCAAACCAAACACCTATTTGTTTCTCCCCTTTAGATTTGATAGCTCATTTCTACACCATTGACTTGTTCACATTTTCATGTATACATCATAAATATTAATATTATTAGCAAACAAACTCTAAAAAAATTAATAAGTAATTGTTGTCAACTAAAAAAGCACTCTTGCCTACTTGACTCAGCTATCTAGTGAAACATGGGAAGATCTCACAAAGTAAGGGATTTGATAACTTGAGATCAACCTCTAGAGAGGGTTAGTTCCCTTGGGTGGGGAAAAGACATGGAATAAACTCTAAATGCTAATGGGGTGATGCATCATACTATTTTTAGAGCCTATATTGTTGCTCAACACACACAACTTGCCAATGAACAATATATTCCATACACATCTCAGGTTTTGACATACTTATACATTAGTGATTCATAGGAAAGTTGAAGTTTTCTTAGTTCTAGAAGGAAAAAATAGGTGTTTTCACAATTATAAATTGTTCAAACCATTGACATAAAATATAACCTACATTAAGTATGTATATTGTTGCATGAAGTTGTTGAAGGAAATGAGACATGCATTGAGTACTTGCATACAAATCACAAAACATATATCAATCATTCATGTTCAAGTACATAAAATACATATTAGAGGAGGAAAAACAATTGCTTTATTGATAAAAAAGAGTGCTTATGAATTGCTAAACATGCATGAGAATTGAGTTTCTTTGAGTTACAATGTTATTTTGTGACTAGAAAGAACTATTCTTAGTTAGAATACTTAGTCAGGAAAAGTCAAAATTGATTGAAATCTTCATTTATCCCTCTATTTATGTTGTCCAACAAATTTCTAAACATTAGGAACATGTTATGATGACAAAATGACTAAGTGTTTACTTCAATTTGATGGGTCAAACATCTTGGGCACCTAGCTGACTTGTCTCTATTTTTTAACTCCTTAAAGTGCTCCATGATGCTATTTGAATGAAGTATCCTTGATTTATTTGACCTCCTTCATTGATGATGCCCCTTAAAAGACTCCTAGATGCTCTCAGATTCCTAAAATTGGGTCAAGTTTCCTCCAATATTCCCTCAATCTATTTTAGAAGTCATCAAACTACCCTAGATACTCTCCAATATTCAACAACTAGTCATTATTTTTTTTCTAAACTACTACAAAATCCATCTCCATGCTTATAGGGCATGTGAAAAAGAGGTTTGAAGTGAATAAAATCCCTAGGGAGCATGAGAGATCTTTTAGGATTGGTATTTTGACACATATTTTATGCCTTAAAGCTTCTTTATCCTCACATATTTTATCATTTGTTCATTTATTCATTTTCATGCAAGGAGAAAACTCCCATGCCTCGGTTTGCAACTATCATCTTTCTTTATTATTTTGACTAGAAAATATATCCTTATCTTCATCACTCCTTATTTTTCATGCATGTCATGTTTGAAAGTCTATCACTAAACTTTATGATTGTCAACAAAGCTCTTCTTTTTTCACCTGTCACATTTACTTCTTCATGATGTTTCAATATTACCTCAAACATGTCCTTATCATGACTGTCATCTCTATCAATATAGAGTTATCATTGCATTATTTAATTCTCATTGTCTTCTACAAGTTGAGATCTACCCTTTGATAACAAATATGACCTACCAAACCTCCTCTTTTTGTTATTCTTTATATTGTTCTTTGCTCCTATTAGTTCAACCATCCACTTGATTATATTTTATTGTTTCAAGATAGACTACATTGACACAAGAAAAATATGTACACATACAGGAAGTTTTTCATTTCTCTGTCTTTTCACAAACGTGCATCAAATACTTATATCTTAGACACATTTATCTTGACATTGATGTCAATTATTTGATAAAATAACATGCATATCTCCTCTTACCTAATCCATGTCAGTCCTTCTTCATGTGCTTTTCATTTTCATACCTTGTGATGCTTTGTTTTCCCCTTGAGACTATCATTTTGTGTTAAATCCATAGGACTTTCATGTTATTTCTATCATGTTCACTGTTATTTTTCTTTAGAAATGCATTTGGACTAGCCCCACTTAATCCCTATCATATTCATTTTAGTGACACTATTCCTTTCTCTTCTTCCTTGATATGTGACTACCATGCCTTCATTCTTGACTGCCCTTCTCTTTCAATGTCATGATTCATGATTCTGTCACTATAACCACTATCCATTGTGTTTGCAAACTATCCTTTGGATTGTCATGTGGTTATCTTAGGTATCTCACTATCATACTGTTTTATGTTATATGGTTACATAGATGATATATCAAGATTTATCACTAAGAGAAAAAAAATTGATAGTAGATAAGGACTTATGGCTTTCATGATAAGACAAGCCCTTAAGACTAAGGTGACTGTGAAACTATAATGTCATAAAATTGCACCCCTTCCAATTTCACTTACATCTTTGCATCTGTTTTAGTGTCCACTCCCTTGGCACTTGTGTATGTTCATTTTATCCCATGCATTAGCCTTTTTCCCTCTAAGGATGCTCAAGACCCCTTTTTAGTAGCTACCCTCATGCACCAACTTTGCGTCAAACCTTGTGCTTTTTCCATTCTCATCATTTTGTAGTGTGATGCATGTGGACACTAGTGCACTGCATGGATGTCCGCACACCACTCTAGCATCCTATGGCATTTCAACATTCAAATGACCATTTCTGAGTACCTTGCCACTTGCCAGCTTCTTTTGTTAGTGGTAATGGCCCGAGATGCCTTGTAACAGCTTGGGAAGCTTCTTTTCCCTCCTCTTCTCTCTTTAAAAGCTACCTTTTCAATCTATTTGGTCTTCTTCTTGATCTATCTTTCTTGGACACATTCTCTTTTCTCTTGCTCTCTTGCTTGCACAACTCTCTTGCTTGTTACAATACTCTCACATTCTTACAACACTCTTTGCAACTCTCTTGGCTCTCGCAACTCTATCTCTCTCCTTGGCTTCCTCAAGCCTTATAGGTGATATCTATCTTACCCCTTGTATCTTTGAGCATCTTGGGATTTCTCACATCCCCTTTCTAAGAATTTCACTATTTTTCCTATCTATCTATCTCGTGATATAGGTTCTCCTCCTTGAGCAAGGATTGATTTTATCACTTCATATTTGCTTACTTTGTTCACTTTCTCTATCTATTTGGTTTTCCATGGAGGTGGGAACACCAAAATAAGGGTTTGACTAAGGAAAACCCCTAAACAACCCCAACATTTTTCCCTCGGTCTTGTGTGTGTAGGTGTTGAAGACATCTCTTTGTTAGATGCTTCATTTCTTCGTTGGTTGTACGCACTTTCTTCCTCTTTCCTTTCATCTGGTCATCCACATTTTGTTTAGTTTAATATACTTTACTCTAGTTATGTTGCATTCTATTATTTTCACGTATTTTGGAAGTTCTTAGTAGTTAGAGTAAAAGTAGTCACTCTGCTATTTTTTGTGACATTCTCAATTTTCTATTCATCAAAGTGTTCTTTGGGGACTATAGTTGGTCGCGTTGATGTCCTTTTGCTGAAAGCTCGCTAGTTTATCTAGAAAATCTAAGTGACCTACTCTTTTTTATTTTGGAACTCTTGCCTTTTCAATTTGAGGTAGTTTGGGGCAGTTCGCTCCCTGGGACTCTCTTGAGAATAAAGAGACTCATGACCAACGAATCCCCCTTCTCTACAGAAACAATACCTTTTACATTCAACCTTGATAGTAACATAAAACTTGCACTAAAAGGATAGTCATATATCAAATGTAAACAAAAGCATGAAAAGTAAGGACATTGGAAAGGGTTTAATATAGAGTCCTCTTTTGACCTCACTATCACAAGATACCTAGATAATAACTCACATTAGGTGGACATATGAATATATTTTGACTATCATATGTATCTTCAAGCTACTATGCAGACATACAAGCTAATATAATAAGCTTCTCTGATAATTGCAATGTGAGGTGATACACCTAAGATGCATACTTCATGATGACTTTAGTATTTCCTTACAAGCTTGAGAGGGTTTCAATAGAGAAAACAAACATTCCTCTTCATTGCATTCCACATACATGTTCTTGATGGGTTGACAATGGTGATCTCTAGGGATACATAAGCTTCTCCATACTCTTTTCCTTTATTGTGAATACATTTCTCATGTACAACTGCCTTGCAATAGGTCATCATGATGTTGAAACTAGTAAAAAATTGTGAGAATAATATGATGTGTATCATTCATGCCTAAATATAAACATAAGACCATTGAAGCTAACACAAGTTGTCCTTTTTCTTGCATTGAAACTTTGAAACAACCCTAGCCACCATAGAAATTTTACAAATTGTTGTGAGGAACCCTAAAAATGTTGAAAACTCTAAAAGAGTTTGACTTGTTTTGATGAAACTCAAACTCCTCTTGAAATATGGAATCATCATTTTGCATGTACATATCCTTTTGAAAATATTAAGGTTTTTTACACTTGACTAGACAAGGCTTTTTTACAAGGTCAGGGTATTTTATAAATCCTAACAATTGCCAAAACCTTTCTAAAAGGTAAAAATATGACTTAAAGAATTATAATATAGACAAAAGAAATTTATTATATTTTAACCTTAGAGGGACCTTGAAGGCTTTTAATGAGAGTTTGATTGACCTTACAACTTCAAGAACACTCTTGTTATTGGCTATTTAAACCAAAAAGTGAAATAGGCTAACAGTACTATGAACCAAGGTCACTACTATCTATTATAGGTTACAACCACATCTTAAGATCACTACCATCAAATAAATTTAGTGCTAATGCCTAAGCTCATGATTGCATTTGGATAAGAATACTTATTAGATTTAAGTTCTATTTTTTTCTACACCTATAGAGTTCCTCCTAATTAAAACCCCAACTATCTATATCCACCACATCATCACTAAATATATACAAATAGACACTTTATTTTTCCTTTCTCCTTATTGTTTCATCTTTATTCAAGTATTTCATGTTTAGTATACTCAGACTAAATCTAAATTTGACTGTTATAAAATTAGATTACTAATTATATCAAACACATTTAATTCAAATAAACAAACTTATAGTATTTAGTATTATTTATTTTCATTTACATTTTTGGTGAACCTAACACGCTTACACTTCCACCTTCTAAAATAAATAAATATCTTATACACATATAATAGCATTTAGCTTCTTACCTGCACAAACCACACATAAATAAAATTATCTCTCTATATCTCTCTCCCTCCCTCCCTCCACCCATGAACACCTCTCCCTATAATACTACTTTTCCTACAAATAATCTACCTTTTCATTGTCTATCTCCCTTCTTTTTTTCCTAACTAGTTCCAACATTTAATTTAACCCTATTTATAGTTTTACCATCCTTTAGTATACTCCACATTATCCTCTCCCACTTTATCTTCCTTCTCTTTACCCTCTCACCTCTTTCTCTTAACCCTTAACCCACCCCTTACTTCTATCCTCCACCTCATTCCTTTACTATTTCCTTCATATTTTTTTTCTTAATCTATTCTTTCCTACACCAATCCCTATGTCATACTGTCATATTAACCCCAACATATCTCTACGTAATCTCCCCTCACTGAATAATCTAATACATTTTCTCTCAATTATGACAACTTTGACCATGGAAACCATTTTGAGCATATAAAACATCAAAATTGACAATTTATAGCTTCCCACATTTAGATTATTCATTATGAGAAATATATAATTGAGGATGATACATACCCTTATTATCTTCTAGATGACCTTCACACTATTAATATTAATCATTAATTTGACTTGATGTCATCTAATGCATTGAGTAACCTTTAAAAACACAAATCTTTTCATGTGGAAACAAGGGTTGGTTGGTGGTTCTTTTTTTTTAGTTTCTTGGATGACTTTAGAGACGGTTGTTATATATTGGAAACTAAATATAGGTGTTCTCTTTCCAAGATTTTATTTATGCAGATCTTATTGCATCATGCCTTCGTGGATCCTATTTTTGGTGGGAGAAGTGGATGGAAAAAGGAGGCGATCTATTATAGTTACCCTAGGGGATAAGAGTAGAGAAAAGGAAAAATATCTCTCATTCTCTTGAGATAGAACTAGTACTTGAGCATGGATTTTTTCATTCATGGCAATCTTGCATGCGTTTTGGGATGGGTGGCTATATATTTTGAGTGAAGAGAAATATTAATTATTTATCGATTAATCATGTGATTATTGCTAGGCTCATGTATCAGAGCTATTATTCCAAAAAGTTAGGTTAGTTCTTTTTTTGAGCTTACGATTTTATAATAACTGAGTGTATTTTCTATCCATAGGGAAACCACTAGTAAGAGGTACAAGACCTAATCTTATTCTCATCTTCTATTTATATTATTATTTATAAAACAAAACCATTCATGACTTCTCACTATGATTGTTAATATAATTTTGAATCTCTATCTATTATCCAAAATATTTATATATTAAGCCATAAGAGTTAAATGCATTAAATATGAGTCTATTTTATAACTGATCATTATATCTCTCGAATTTTTGGTTATGAATGTGCTTAATGGTTAATAACTATGAATTTACAATTTTTATGATTAAATCCAATTATTATAATGGTGATAGAGAAATGGTTATTGCCAAGCTCAATTGTGATAAATTTTATAGTGTAATGATTATGACTATTCTCTAGGTTTTTTTATGTTTTTTTTGCTATCATAGGGTCAATGAAGTAATTGGTAAAACCTTGTTTTGTTTGTTTTATTTAAGGTTGTTACTAACCCAACTATGGATGAGGTTTATACCTCTATATCATTTTAAATATGTATCCCATTTTACTAAGGTCTTGTGCATTTTCAATGATTTATAGTCTTGAGGTTGATATTGAAGTTTTGTCCTCTTTTGTCGTATGTTGTTGGTTCTTTGACATTTAAGAGTTTCCCACCCTACAGGGGATAAATATTCGGTGTTATAATTCATGGTGCTTGAATACTAATAATTCACTATTTCCTCTCCTTGATGGGCCAAGTTATATCCTAAAATTCCATTTTTATTATTGGAATTGTTTTTTATCTCTCATAAACCTAAAGACTATCACTATATAAATTATGTTGAGGATATGCATGATTTTCCTAGGTAAAGGACTAGGTGATGGTCCATGGATGGGATTTATTTGTGTCATTACACCCTAAAAAGTAACTCTAATATGTATGATCAAGTTGGAGTCTCCAAGATTGTAAAATAATATTTCAAAGTAAAATTATTGTATTGATAATTCAATGCTTATGAGCCTTAAGGATTTAAGATGTCACTCAAGGATTTGTAAGCTAGTGATGCTTAATGTTATATATTAGTGTATTTTACATCTACTTGGTCTTTGTGTATTAAATAAAGATTAATTAATTTTGATTTCATGAAAAATAGGAATTAGTATAAGTTTTATTTTTGTTCCAAGAAAGAATTTGTAATTATTAAAATTTAGGAATTATACATGTTTCTAGCATTGATAAATATATGTGTAATGATTTATTTAGTTTCCATGATAGATTTCAAAATATTGATTTATATATGTCGTATCATTTATATAGAGCTTCGTTTCCCAATTTTTTCTAAAGACTCCCTATCTTTTAACATAAGGACTATGTCCTATAGCACAAGGTCCATAGTCAAACTTTTAAATGCATGATCTAGCAGTATCACTATATAGACTAGAGGAAGTAAAGTATGTGTCATGATTATAATAAAGTTTATTTTCTAAACCCCAAATGAACTTTATTATAATCATGACACATACCTTGCTCCTAATTATTTCATGATTATAATAATGTTCTCCAATTTAGACCCCAAATTTAAAAAGGGTAGAGTTTGTAGAACAAGACACATACCTTGCTCCTAATTATATTCATGATTATAATAAAGTTTATTTTCTAAATCAAATCAATTTGGAGAATTCACCATATTGAAATAGCTTCCATATATGTTATTCGAGCAAGTTTTGAAATATGATTGCATTACCTTATCAATGATAGTAAATGATGAGGTTTCTTATAATTTCCATCATGAGAATGGTATTTTTGTCTATTGCACACGTTATATTGAGGTTACAAATGAAACATAAAAGAGACCACCTAATATAATATTTGTGTTGGTTGTTTTAGAGCATACATAAAATAATGACATGGATAGTCTCATGAGGGTTTTAATATGATTATTTTAATTAGATATTCCCACCCATCTTTATTAATAATTTCCAAACTTCATGATATTATATTTCCTTAGTCTTATATTTATGGTGTGTCACATATGTTGTTATCCTCCTTTCTTATTCTTCCATTTATTGTGCACCTCATGAGACTTTCACCTTTTATTTATGTCTTTTTTTTTTGTTCATCTTCTTATCTCATTTAACCTCTATGTTATTCCTTCTCTAACCATTTGGAGGTATCTTCCTCTAATTCCTATGTTTCGTGCTATGTTATTGTGTGTGTGTGAAATGTGCAGAGTTAGTATCGACACAAACCTTAATGAAATGATTTATATTCAAAGATTCAAAGCAAAGTAAACTATTCTAAATTGCATCTTAATGAATCTTTCAATAACGTCTCATTGTCCTCTATTCCTAAGGTTTTATTAAAATATTTGGCCCTCATATTTCTATGAGCACAAAGGTTGTTAAAATGACTACTTAGGAAATGAGATAACATTCAACATGCAAGCCAACTACATGCCTGCATGAAACTATGTGCAAACAATGATGATGGATGCTATGATGAGTGAAGGATGATGTTGATGATAAATACACAAACGGTGGTGGATACTATTGTAGTTATCTATATGATTCTATGCATGATTCTACATATGCTCAAATGCAAACTTAAAATGAACTAATCTAAAATGCAACTATGATGCAAGATGGATGATAAAATGCAACTATGAAGCAATATTTAAAGCTAAGATGTAAATGCCAAGCAAAATTAGATATAAAAACTAGCTATAAGACTCCAAGAGTATTCCAAGCTCCAATGATAAGCCTACATGATAACTTTACTTCAAATGTGGATGCAAAATACAAGGCCCAAGGGTTGTATTTATAGCCTTTTCCAAGCATATAGTGAGGTGGCAATAATCAACGATCCAGATTCAAAAAAGAATAATGGATGGTGAAGATGAAGAGAATCAGGATGTTGTCCCCTTGACCAAAGACAGCATGCCATTTGGATGGGAGAATCTCTTGACCAATGGGAAACATGCCATTTGGAGGGAAGATTCAAGTGTGAGAAGAGAAGACCATGTGCTTCCATAATTGGTGGAAGTGTGGGAGGAATAATTCATGTGCTTTTTGAAATGAGTTGAAGATAATTCTAATTAAAAATTAGAGTTATTTATTTTCATGTGACCTTGGTGAGGTGGCACAAAAAGTTGTAGAAATGTGCTCTAATTCCTAATTGGCCATTTAGTGAAGATTAATTAAATAAAACAAGTTTAGGGAACCTTGTTTATTTAATTAATTTAGAAGAATATGTTTTAGATTTGGAGAATTAGAGAAGGGTGAACAATATAAATAAATTGAGACTTTATTTATACGTAGTTGGAATATTAATCAAATAGCTAGTATTTAATTAATTAAAGGTGATGATCATTTTTAGGTGTATACATTTTTTCCCTCTTTGAAGTAATGTGTTTACATGTTGCTTTAAAGAAAAATTTGATCTGATGCTCAGAAAAGTTTTCGATGCCCCAGACAATGTCCCAGATGTTGATTTTCAAGTACTGCCAGATATATGCCCCCTCGAGAGATAAATTGGTAAAATGTGGATTTTTTATGTTTTGTGGAGGATTCAACGATTGTGTGATGATGTTGTAGTGATGCGATGATGATGATCCAATGTTGAACCAATGATACTTTGATGTCAGACACGATTTATCTCTCGAAATTTGATTCTACACTCACTCCTTGAACAATTTTGATTAGTTAAATCCCATTTTTGATAATAAATCCCACTACAATTCCCTCCATTGTCCTTTAGAAAGGTAAAAAGTGGGAAAAGTGAATTCATTTGCACATTGTGAGTTTGGAGAATTTGGATAGTGGAGAGCTAGAGGAAGATGGAGATCCCTTCTCACATGCATCGTTTCGAGCACCTTCGTCGCCATGGTCATCCTGTTGTAGATGGACCTACGGTACACATTATGAGAAACCTCCTTTAGTCATTTTCTCACCTTTTTATCAATGTTTTGAACTTGGTAGATAGGTGTTGTAGGCCATTTAAAGTCATTTTTGCATTTTTTGGGGGTATTTTTGTTGTTTTCAAGTCATTTTTGGGAGTTTTTGGGAGTTTTGGCGCCTCTTACTTCTATTCTGGTGCCTTTTGCTTGAGTTTTGGCACCTTTTGCTTCTATTGTGGTGAATTTTGCTTCTATTTTGGCACCTTTGGGGTCCCAAATGACACCTTTTGCAAGCTTGAGGGTTTTGTCCTTGAATGATTCCTGATGATTTGCCTTGTTGTTTTTCCTATCCGATGATGCTTGATTGATTAAAGTCCTCTGAGTTATGTCAAATGTTGCATTCTTGATGTTTGTTGAGGCTTGTATAATATTCATGAAACATGTTAGTCATTACATTGTTCTATTCAGTGATGCATTTGATTGATCTCAGTTTGATTGTGTGATGTTTGTTGCTTGTTTGATGTAAGATAGTTGATGATTTGATCTCATGATAGGTGAGAGTCAAATGATAGGATAACTTGATGATGTTTCGACCTCATGATAGGCAAGGATCGATGATAGGACTGATGATGCATCAACCTCATGATAGGTGAGGATCGATGATAGGATTCACTGATGTATCGACCTCATGATAGGTGAGGATCGATGGTAGGATTGATGATGTATCGACCTCATGATAGGTGAGGATCGATGGTAGGACTAATGCTTGATCAACCTCATGATAGGTGAGGATTGATGATAGGATTGATGCTTGATCGACCTCATGATAGGTGAGCATCGACGATAGGATTGATGATGTCTCGACCTCATGATAGGTGAGGATCAATGATAGGATTCACTGATGTATCGACCTCATGATAGGTGAGGATCGATGGTAGGATTCATTGATGTATGAACCTCATGATAGGTAAGGATCGATGGTAGGATTGATGATGTTTCGACCTCATGATAGGTGAGGATCGATGGTAGATGCATTGATAATTATCTTGATTGATTGATTTGATGGTCTCGATTGATCCTGATTTGATTGACTGATGATCTTGATTGAACATGATTTGATTGACTGATGATCTTGATTGAACATTGTGTTAGGGCTAAATTTGATAGATTGATTGATGTAATGTTGATTTTTTTTCCATAATATGATTAGGAGGACTTTGATGTGCTCCAGTCTCGGGAGTGTTTCCTGAAGACATGGGAGATGGTTCGTCAGTTGACTCAAGCAGATTTGGATATTATCTCTCGTTGTGGGTTGAAATCCTTGATAGATATACCCCAATATAGGATTAATAGGGGTTTGATGACTGCTCTAGTGGAGAGGTGGCATAGTGACCATAACACCTTTCATCTGGTTATTGGGGAGATGACAGTTACTCCAGAGGATGTTTATCGTATCCTGCGGATTACAGTGATGGGAGAGATAGTTGTGTATGACAGATTAGAGTAGGGCAGGACCGATGCCTTGCATAGGATTTGCTAAGATGATCATGTTTTAGGCCATTGAGTCACCTGGCGAGAGATGGTCGGGAAATATGATCCTCTATCATGTGTTCTTTCTAGGTTTTTTGGCAGATTCATTTGTCCTAACCGTAGGTCAAAGGGATTTTGAATGGGTTGGGGTCAAGTATTGGAGCGTATGACGTTGTCGGGGACTAGATATGTATGGGGCTCATGCTTGTTAGCCCACTTATACCATTATCTTCACCATGTTGTTTATCTGAGAGGGGCTAGTTTGTTAGCGAGAGTGACACTACTACAGATATGGGTGTGGGAGCATATAGCGATCACTCAGCCATTGGGGGATAGACAACGACCAACAGGTAGACCCTATGTGTTCAGTTATAGTGGTCTGTGTGTTCAGCATAAGCTGGGAAAATTAGCTTATTGGAGACGTGTCCTAGATGATCTGGAGACCGTGACATGGCGCCCGTACGTGGATTGTGAGATGTGGCCAGAGGATCAAGTGGAGATGCCATACATGTTATTATCATGATATTTGATTGGGTGGACATGTTCTATTCTTGAGATATATTTGTATCTATAGGTTTTTCAGCAGTTTGGATGACTTCAAGTAATGCCCCAGGGAGTTTCCCATTATGCACGGTGACAATAGGATGCAATAGAGTGGGGCCCTTGCATATCTTATGATGCTACTTGTACCGAGTATTATACATTGGTGCCATGTGTGTGAGATTATGTTCCACAGGTGACAGATCCAGGGATGATAGAGGATTATTCCAAGTATTTCTACACACATCCTTTCTTGAGGTTATCTAGTCCTGATGAGCCAATTCCACCAGTTGATGATGATCACAGGGCACCGAGACGGAGAGGGGATGGAGAGGAGGAGGAGAGTGATATTGGGGATGGAGGGGATGATGAGGGTGTTGAGGGTGGTGGTGGGGTGGTGATGATAATGATGGTGGTGGTTCAGGTGTAGGGCCATCTGGTGCAGTTGGTAGTCCCTTTCTAGATTTTGCAGTTCCTAGACACAGGAGGAGTATTACCGTACCTTAGTTAGTGATTCCTAGGATTCAGATTGGTGTCCCTTCTCATCAGCAGTAGGTGTAGATAGAGGCATTATAGGCACAAGTTCAGACTTTTCAAGGTGAGTTAGTGTAGGCTCAGGAATATTTTGAGACACTTCAGGATGAGTTATTGCAGGCTTGGGCACATATTCAGATATTAACAGCTGAGAAAGGTGCAGACAGGTAGTAGGTTCAGCAGGTATAGGCACAGGTTGTCATACTTATTGCATAGAGGGATGCCTTGATACATCGGGCAAAGCAGACCAAGGCCATTACCGAGAGATTATAGTAGGTTGTAGCAGCTATGGGTATAGTGGAGTTCCTTAGAGAGATTCGGCACATTGCTCAAGAGTTGCAGTTTCACAGGGGTAAATATCATGAGATGGTTCCTTCTGAGCGGTGAGATAGTTTTGTACCATCTCGATTTGGAAAATCTCGGTCTCGGACTATTAGCATGGGTGTTACTCATCCATTGCCTATAGATAGGAGAGATCTTGGTGTAGGTATGTCAAGTGGAGGAGGTACTGGTTCTGTGATGCCAGCACCGTCTGTGGGGAGCTCGACATAGTATCTTATGATGTATACACTGTTGTGACATTGATGATGTACTTCTTGTGTTTAGACTTTACGATATAGTGCCATTTTTTATATTGATGTATCTCGTCATACTTTTGGGATATCCTAGTACACTTTGACATTATAATTTTTGAGGTTATATGATATGCAGTGGTGATTATGATCTATGTGTTGATATGATGATAGATGTCTATGATTCATTTAATTTCCATGTTATGATGATGATTTTGATGTTACGATATTCTATGGATGCAAATGATGATGCAACTGATGTGAGATGATTCTAGGATGTTTCTATGAATGATGCCTATATGATGTATGTGATGGATTTTATTATGCCAATGATATGTGATGCATTTTATGTTTTTGTTCTTTTCTAATGCAAATAAATGATGTAATGAATGAATGAATGTGTATATGAAATGATCACATTATGATGCATATTTATGTTGATGTTTAGGTGTGTTTATATTTGATGTATGCAATGATGATTTTTTATGCCTTATGGATGATGGATTTGATTATGCAAATGATGTAAGATGTTCCATGTGATGATTATGTTGAATATGTATGGATGCGATGCAAATGATGTGTGATGTTTTGTAAGGATGAATGATGATTATGTGATGCAAATGATTATGCAGATGCTTGTGCTCTAGGGTCATAAGCTTAAATGATTGAATATATCCACCTTCCAAGAGTTGTGGGAAGGTTGTCGTCAATTGATTCTTTGTTACATTAAGCTTCACAAAACCTAACATATTTCCTAGTTCTTTTGGAAATCTAAAGAGACTCACTCATTTAAGCTTAGTGAACCACTTCCTTAATGCCACTAAATGAAATGATTTTTATTATGTAAATGAGGTGCAATGGATGTTGTTTTGTGTTTTCCGATGCAAATATTATGATGTGATGCATGAATGGATGAATGATGTTGTAATTTTTTCCAATGCAAGTGATATGCAACTAAATGGGAATGTTTTTGAATTATATGAAAATGATGTGTTTGTGGCAATGTCAAGTGTACTCAATCCCTTAATGCAAGAGATAGCATCATTGTTGTAGCTTTGGAAATTCCATAAATACATATGCAAACTGACATGGATGCAATTTACTCTAAACATGCAGATCTCATTTAAAAATTTGTCATTCGTAACAGCCGATTTGTCGTGCTTTTTATTATCATTGGGCCTTTAAAATGTTGAAAGTGAGTACAAGCATCAATGGTATATTTAGTGTAGCACCCCTCCATTTTTTTCTCTTTTGATCAGACAGTGTTCTTTGTTATGCTTTGTTTCTGTTAATACTTTGACTATGGTACTTGGTTACTATTTGATCGCTAACTGTAAAGTGATGTGAATGTTATATTTTGATGTGATGGTATTTTATTCTGATGTTATCATTATGGCATGCTTTGGATTAGCTTAGCAGATATTTGAATTAATGATGCTTTATGTGTTTGATTATATTATTGATGTTAGATTCGTCAGTTAGTAATACTATATTGGTGAAGGGGACGGGATTGCACCACTCACTTGCAAGCACCCTGCGATTTTTGCGATTTCCTCTTCACAGATTGTTTTATTATGTTATATATATGCATGTTCGATATACTCTTTGTTCACAGGTTGATAGGTACAGGACATCAACTCCACCTAGTTTCACAGGTTTGAGCGTGTCCATTGGCCAACGGTATTTGATTAGGATATAGTAGCTAGGTTTTCCGTGCCAAGTCATCACCCTGGTCATAGTGTGTCATCGAGTTGTAGATGGGTTTAGTTGTTATAATGTTGTTCATTTCACCTTGGTTATTATTTAATTTCAAGTTATAAAGGTAAATAAATGGCTTGTGTAGTTAAGTTGTTGATTAAATAAATCCGATTATAATGTTAGAAATGTTATTTAATTTAGTAATTAATTTAATTTAATTAATAAAATAATCTAATCTTGGATTAGATTTATTTTATTGATTAAATTAAATTAATTGTGTTGAATTGAATTAAGTTATTCATTTTGGAATTAATAGATATTTTGATTGAATTTGGAAAAATGAAAATATGTTTTAATTTGCATTTTTTTGAAAATTAGAATGTAAAAGAAATTTAAGATATTTCCTATTCTGTTTTTGAAAATTTATGAGGGTGGTTGGATAGATATTTCATTTTTATTATTTTTTTCTATCATTGGGATTTTGATGGAGTTTTTTGGGGGAGAATGAAAATGGAAAAAAGAAGGGAGGAAAGGAATTTCTGGTTTGGTTTTGGATTTGGAGAAGCAAGTTGGATTTCTTGGAGGAGCTAGAATCAAAAGAAGAATTCAGAGCACCATTGACAACCTTTCAAGCTTTTGGAAAACTAGACATTCTTTGGATTTGGAAGTGGAGATTTGGAAGGAGATCTGGAATTTTGGATTTGGCAAGGAAGCACAACATCAAATTGCTTTTCTTCAGACTTAAAAATACAGGTTCTTTACTGCTTTGTTGTTGAGAAATTTTGGATTTTCAATTTTTTTTTTAAAAACTTGCTATGAATTCTTGAAAAACTTTGTAGAAAAATGGACAAATTCTCAAATTTTCTGTAGAGAAAACAACATAAATTTTTGGCAAATCAAATTCTAACAATAGAAAAATTGATAGTGAAACAAAAGAAAATCTTGAAACTTCTATGGTTGAATTTGGAAATTTCAAGAAATTAAAATCAAGAAATTATGTTTGAAAACTATTTTTACTTCTGTAGGAAAAATTTGTCCAATTTGACTGTAAAATGCATATATATATATATATATATATACATGTATTTTATTTATACAAATTTTGGGTGTTTTAATTTGGGAGGTTTTTTCCCCTTTTTTTAAAAGAAAATTTCGTCAAAAATTGAGATTCTGGAAATTACCAGAAACATGAAATTTTTATTTGTTTTAAAAATATATATATATTAAAGGGGTTGGGGGCCTGCCCCCCACAGTCGCCCCCATGGGGAAGCTGTTGTGGGGGCAACAACACTGCCCACCATAGCCACCCCCACAAGGGAGGCTGTGTAGCAGCCTGCAAGGTTTGACCCTGCGTCCCCTATATTGGGGGTTGCGCAGCTTAAAAGGTTGTTTGTTTTTTTTTATTATTTTATATATATATATAATATATTATATATATATATATATTTTTTATAATATATAAATATATATATGTATGTATATATATTTATATATATATATATATATATTATGTTTTTTTATTACTATTTATTTAATATATATATAATATATATATATTATATATAATATTTGTATATTATATATAATATTTGTATATTATATATTTTAAATAATTGTAATATATTTATGAATGGGAATTTAAAAAGTTTATTTTTTTTAGAAAAAAATATATATTTAAATATAAATATATATAATTGTATATACATTAAATATATAATTATATATGATTAATTTTTATTTAAATATAGTTTTCTAAAATGATTATGTTGAGAAGAAGAAACAGTTATTTATTTTAAAATGATATGCTCTGGATCATATAAGTAAATGTTTATTATTAATTAAGAGCAATTAGGGAATTACATATCTGGTTAAATTTTATCCTTTGTCTAAAAGAGACATAATTTAATTAGTTTTATTGCGGAAATAAACTATTGAATTTTATTAAAGGAAGTGGATTTAGGGAATCCAAAATAGATTTAGTTCCTGTTAAATTGCTCTTTTAAATGTGATTTCTTATGTCATCGCGTTGGGGGAAATTGATTAGAAGGGTTGTTAAGTCTTCCAGATGGGGTTTTCATTTAATTGTGTGGGTTGTCGTAATATGTTAGTCAACCTTTGGATTGCCTTGGGTAGTGTGTCTTAATGTATCCAATTAGATACCCAGTTATCATGAACAGGATGTGTTGACTTTATGTCGTGGATAGGGATTTAATATCCTTAGGCCACACTTGTGTACCCTTGGGTTGTGGAGTTATTCCACGTGTTTCCTTAGAGGAGTGGCTTTCAATGAGGGCTGACACACAAAGTGGTGCTAGGGTAACTCATTGTAAGTTAGTTAATCCAGTGATAACGTAAATAAACTGATTAGAGGAATAGGTAGTATCAAACACTTAATAAGATTAATTTTTCCTCGCTCATGGACGCAAGGGCTTGTATAGACTTGGGATGAGACGAGAAGGCCTGGAATGGAAAGATCGTTATCTTGTCTTTATGAGAGATAATTGATTCCGCATTGGTTTACATGAGGGGTCGGGAGTCATTAGAGGTTTCCAGGATATCCCGAGATGGGGGCCGGGACCTAGGAAGACTTACCAGGATAACCCATGTAACATTGTGATGACACTTCTCCTGGATCAGCTCAGTATGTTTGTATTAGTGATGCAATTGATTATTTAACTATGTAAGCATTGTAACAATTGTGTTAAGTGATGTTGTATTTGTATTTGATTCAGTTCAGTTATGTTTTAGCTGGTGTCTAGAGGTAGATGGTCTTGTCTAGGAATCCATGTTACTATCTCCTATCACGGGGGGTGGGCCTTCAGGTATCAATTGGTTGGGTGGAACGTGCACCTTACTCTATTGGGTTTTCTTCTTGTTCATGTGGACAAGATTCCCAATTGGAGAGCTCGTAGGATCTAGTTACTTTTTAGGTTTCAATCATTTCAGTTGAATCTTGTAATTTATTACCCCTCATTTGTTATCGAGGTGGAAGATGTAATATGTAACCATGCTTATTGGATTTACCTCATTCAGGGAATGAGAGTTGTAATCTTATTGTTAAATTATGTTATTTGAAATCATGTAGTATCTCTTATTCTTTGATGTAATTTATCATGTATGGAATGTATGTGTTCTTAATTCCTTAAGTAATTAAATGTTATGGTTTCAATTCATGTTTTTTGTTGTTTGGGTTTTAAAGTAATCTTAGCCTCGTAACCTTAGAGGTTGTTGGCAATGGGTAGTGAACTTGCATGTTAATTGTACTTAAACAAAAAAAAAATTGTGCATTTGAGTAGTTATTTGCAACTTCCTCTAGGGTTGCATGGCGGGGTGTTACATTTAGACCATGATGACCTAAGTACTACTTCCATTATGTTTGATAGTGCAAGTTAACGCAAGCATCTAAGTATAATTAAACTGAGATGACCTGAGCATTGCTTGCATAAACGGACAAGAGTTAATCCTTTTCCTATGCAAATTCAAAATGTCATCAGTGATACTTTGTAGTGCACGTCTCACGACAATTTGCATAGTAATAATGATCAACTTACAGACAACAAACAAAGAAAAATCATACTCCTTCCTAGCTCCTCTAGTTCAGTACATCATTGAGGGGCTCCATAGATATGATAACAAAAATCAAAGTACAACAATTGAACATTTTGTGTTTAACATGATAACCCATGATTCAGAAGAGCATCATCCTTTTGATTTGATTTTATGTTCAATTTTCTGATGTTTTTGGGATTTTTTGATTTTCTAATTTTTAAGTGTTTTTTGAGATTTTGACCAAGAACCAAACCTAAAGACCTATCCTAGGGGTCTCGAGGGCTGATCAAATATTAGCCTTGCCTATGTTGTACATGCAGAGATCACATAGTTCAATTGACTCAACCGATTTACAGGACTAAGATATGAACAGGCGAGAGAGGACAACTAATTACAATGGACCGCTAAAGGACTTGACCTAGGGTGTCTCAGGGGCTGATCAAAGATTAGCCTTGCCTACATTCAAGCTCAAAGACAACGTAGTTTGAAAAGAGGACTTTGTTTTTTAACTTTTTTGACTAAATTTTGACCTATTTTTGGATTTTGATATGATATGGATGTTTGATGCGTTTTTGATGGTGATTGATGTTCAATGTTGGTTGTGTTTTAATCATTGTTTTGTTGTGTTTGTCTTCTTGTTGTTTGGTTGTTGGTTCAAGCTCAAAGTTTGTTTCCCCTAGTGAGTTCAATATTTTTCCCCTAGTCTAGGGTGAGACATGACCGCGATGCCAGTATATGTACATGGAGCTTTCAAAGAATAGGCAGATGGATGGTGAAAGCGAATGGCGAAAGAGATTGGTTGACATTCTCAAATAGATGGAAAAGATGACCTATCACAAATAGAGCTTGTTGCTAGGTTTTCACTACTTGTTTTTATTGCACTTTTTTAGATTTTTAGATTTTTTATTTATTTTTTGTATTTTTTCTCTTTTGCTAATTTTTTTGTTGTTACTAAGAAGCCTGTTTTCTAGGTTTTCATCAAGGAAACCATTTTTTTAGGACATTTTATGATGTTTTTGGTAATTTTCAGGACCTTTTCCCCAATGCACTTGGATGATTCAAGTGTAGAACTTCTTGAGATGCAGGCTATTGAGGGGTTCATCAAACAAATCCCCTTTTGGTGTAGACAACTAATATGCTCCTGATCCGAAGGCTAACACAATGACAAAGGGACCAATCCAATTTGGTTCAAATTTCCCCTTCTCTCGATCTTGTTGATTATGAGGGTTCTCCTTCAAGACTAAATCACCAACCTGAAATTTTCTAGGCTTGACTCTATGGTTGTAGCTTCTAGATATCCTTTGTTGATATGCCTTCAGGTGATCCATTGCATTTTGATGATGCTCATCCAAGAGTTCCAATTCTTGAAACCTAGACACCTTGTGATCCTCATCTGAAATGATCCCTTTTAGTGACACCTGAAGTGATGGCAGTTCAACCTCAATAAGTAGAATGGCTTCTAAGCCATAGACTAGAGCATAGGGTGTAGCTCCCATTAGGGTATGGGTACTGGTTCTATAAGCCCATAGAGTAGGGTTCAGTTGCACATGCTAGTCGCATCCAGCATCGTTGATGATTTTCTTTAATATTTTCAAGATAGTCTTGTTTGAGGCCTCTGCTTGGCCATTGCCTTGAGGATAATAGGGTGTAGAAAACCGATGCTGGATATGAAATTTCTCACAAAGTTATTCAACGTCTTGATTCTTGAAAGGTCATCCATTGTCACTGATGATGGACTGAGGGATGCCATACCGACAAATGATGTAGTTCAGGATGAAAGATGAGATTTGTTTTCCTATAATGGTGGTTAGAGGTACAGCTTCAACCCATTTCGTGAAATACTTAGTAGCTGTAATAATGAACTTGTGTCCATTGGACAAAGATGGATGAATCTTTCCTTTGAGGTCCAATCCCCACTACTAAAAGGGCCATGTTGATGCAAAAGGGTGAAGTTCCTGCATTGGTGCGTGAATGAGATTGCCATGAATTTGGCACTTTTGGCATTTCTTGACAAACTAAAAATAATCCTTCTCCATAGTCGGCCAGTAATATCCCAGACGAAGGAGTTTCTTAGCTAGGGCTAAACCACATGAATGAGTGCCACAAACACCTTCATGTACTTCCCATAAAGTCATTTTAGACTCATCATGTTCCAAACATCAAAGGAGAGTTCCATCAAGACCTCGCGATAAAGGACATCCTCAATAAGAGTGTTTCGGGCGATTTGGCAAATGAGTTTTTTTTTTATTACGAGATGGGTCAAGCAGGAGGGTGTTATATTTTAGGTACATATAGATATTCCCATAGAGGGAAGTGTCAGCCTCAATTAGATAGTAGATAACTTGAGACTCAGGGTTGTCATAAGATGGGTTGAATAGTTGTTCCACCATGAACTCATAACGGGCTCATTTCTCTGGAATCTACAAGAGAGAAGCAATGGTTAACATGGCATCAACGGCTTTGTTGTCATTTCGAGGAATTTTCTCAAATCTTATTTCCAAAAAATACTTTTTGAAGTCATCAACCATTCTTTTGTAGGGCATCAACTTGTCATCCTTTGTTTGATAATCATCATTTACCTAATTAATGACTAGTTGTGAATCCCCATAGACATGTAACTCTATGATCTTCCACTCAACTACTACTTTGATTCCAATGATCAAGGCTTCATATTCGGCTGTGTTGTTGGTGCAAGGGAGAATCAATCTCTAAGACTCAGAAATGGTGTGTCCTTATGGTGAGATAAATAAAATTCTAGCTCTTGATCCATGTTGTGTATAAGAACCATCAAAGTACAAGACCCATTGTTGTGTGGATATTGTTAGAACATCAGCATTTGGAAACTCAATGTTCATGGGATGATTGTCTTGTAATGGTGCTTCAACTAACTATTTTGCAATTGCTTGCCCTTTGATTTCCTTCCTATCAACATATTGGATGTCAAATTCACTTAGCAGCATGACCCACTTAGCCAATCTTCTAGTCAGATTAGCTTTGCTAAGAAGGTATTTCAGTGGATCTATCTTGGCTATCAATTTGATGGTATGGGTGAGCATGTAGTCTCGCCATTGTTGGGTAGCGAACAGTAATGTCAAACAAGCCTTTTCAATGAAGGTGTAATTGATCTCATAGCCATTTAAGGTTCTACTGATGTAATATATTGCCCTTTCTTTTCCTGTTGAATCCTCTTGTGCTAACAAAGCTCCCAATGATATTTCAGTTGTTGCTATGTACAATAGAAGTGGCTTTCCTTCTGTTGGTGGTATCAAGACAAGTGGACTCATTAGATATTGTTTTAATTGATTTAAGGCCCCTTCACATTTCCCATCCCATTGGAAAGATACATTTTTGTGGAGAAAGTGATTGAAAGGATGGGTCTTGTCTGCCAGTTGTGCAATAAACCTCCTGATAGATTGGAATATTCCTTGCAAGGATCTGAGTTGGCTGATGTTTTTAGGAGGAGGCATCTCCATGATATATTTAACCTTTGTAGGGTCTACTTGAATGCCTTTAGTTGACACAATGTACCCCAAAATTTTAGCCGATGTTACCCCAAATACACATTTCTTGGGATTTAGTCTCACATTGAACTTCTCCAGTCTGGTGAAGATTTTATCTAAGATCTCTAGGTGTCCTTCTCTGGTGCAAGATTTTTCTAGTAGATCATCTACATATTCTTCCATAAAAGTGTGCATCATGTCATGAAAGATGGTGGTCATTACTCTCTGATATGTGGCTCTAGCATTTTTCAACCTGAATGGCATGACATTCCAACAGAAAGTGCCCCAAGGACATGTGAAGGAAGTTTTATCTTAATCTTCAAGAGCAATTTGATTTGATTATACCCTGAAAATCCATCCATAAGCGAGAGCATTTCATGGCCATCAGTCAAGTCCACAATGATGTCAATGTTAGGTAGAGGAAAATCATCTTTTGGGCAAGCCTTGTTGAGATATCTGAAGTCTGTGCAGATTCTGATGCTTTTTCCTGGTTTGGAAATAGGTATAATGTTAGAAATCCACTTTGCATAGTCGATAGGTCTGATAAATCCCGCATCTAATAACTTCTTCAATTCTGCTTTTACCAAGATGGCAATATGGGGATGCATTTTCCTTAATTTTTGCTTGATAGGTTTTACTCCTGCTGGTAGTGACAAGTAGTGCATGATGAGTTTTGGATCAATCCTTGGCATATCAGCATAAGACCAAGCAAAGTTGATTTTCTTTTTTGTGAAGAATTTGATGAAGTCTGGTTTTTCTTGATATGTCAAGGATTCTGCTAGATGGACAATCTTCACTATTTCTTCATTGCCAATATTGATAGATTGGGTGGGTTCAACCAATATTTTAGATCATTCCTAAAAATATTCAGGGAGTGTGTCAAATCTTCCATCCTTCAGTGCCTCAGAGAGGTTTTCACTGTTGGATACGCTCTTTGTTTTTAATTTTTCTAGACTTGATATTGTCATTGAATGGTTTTCACCATCAGATCTATTCCCTGTATTATTCATTTTGCAGCTAGAAAATTTGACACTCTCTTGGTTGGAAGCTTCGTTACGATGTTCAATGGTGAAATCTATCTTAGGATTGGCAGAACAGAGGAAATTGACAATGGCTTCATCATTTGAAAAGAGGGGGATATCAGATGGCTTAGTTTGATCCCAATCTATTAGTTCAAGATGTACCAGGGCTAAGGAGTCATTAGATTGGCTAAATTCAGATGTAGTAAGAGTCCCAATGGTAATCTCTTTGGATTTTCCAATAGAAAAATTGATGTCTATAAGGTAACTCTCCTTTGAATTATCCATTTCACTCTGTGTCTGATCGTCTTCGCTAGAATCGTCAATGTGTAGTGATCCTATTTCAAGTTGTCTATGACCTAAAATTTGACCCTCCTCATGTATGGGTGTATACATTTGGACTACATCAATTTCCTTATCATGACAAGACTCTTCAGATAATTAATCCCACTCATACTCATTTGAATCAGTTTCATGAGCATCACTAGGTTGTAGTTGTAGGATTCTTTCAACAACTTGTTGTCTAGTTTCTTCTTTGCATTCTCCTATATACCCCAATCCTATTTTATCTTTGGCTTGCATGGTGATAGGTTATATTGGTTCTATGATTCCTTCTTTCCTCTTACCGATAGGACCTTTTCCCTCGTATCCCATCTTTTCCATGATTGTCTTTCCTTTTCCGTACTGCTCTGTCTGTACACTTGAAGTGGATGCTTGTGATGATTCTTCATCTTTGTACAACTAGTTTAAAACCTCCTTGTCATCTGACTCATCCACTAATGTGCCTGCTCTTACAAAGGTTCCCTCAAATAGTGTGGTGTGTTGTGATGATAGCTATCTTGATGTTGATGGTTGTCCATATGACTTTGGAAAAGATGAAAGTTGTGATAAACATAAGAATTGTTGAAATGAGTATTCCCCCATGCCTTTTTTCTTTCAATTGGATCTTGGAAACTTGTTTTGATAATGATTCAAGTTGACTTTCCTGACTTTTTGGAGTACGATTTGATGTACTTTCTTTATTTGAGGGATGGGCATCACTGATATCCTTATCCTTTGATTGGTCCTTTTTCTCAACCCACTTTGACAAGGCATTTATTTGTTTCCCATTATTTGATAAACCTTGAATTGGAGCTTCCCTGCTATGTGGTACAAAAGCATCTTGGGTTGTCTTGAGGGTGTTACAATATTGGGGGTTATTTGAGGCAACTACAATAGTGATTTCCTACCCGTTGAACAAGAATTTCAAACACTAGTGATATGTGGATGGTACTACTTGCATGTCATGGATCCAAGGTCTTCCCAAGAGTATGTTGTAGGCTAAATCTTTGTCTAACACCTGGCATACTATATCTCTGACAATTGGTCCCACTTGAATAGGTATCACTATCAATCCTTGTGAAGATCTTTCTTCGTCATCATATGCTTTTATTGTGATTTTCCTCCTAGGATCAATAGCATTTTTTGAATAGCCTAGTGCACAGACAAGTTTCAAAGTATAGATATTCAGGCTAGCTTCTCCATCTATTATGACACATTTAACGCAATGCTTGTGGATTAGGACCTCAATGTGTAGGGCAACATTGTGGGGATGATTGATAGATACATCATCATGTTCAAAAAAGGATAAGCAATGTGGTGCCGTCAAATGTTGCACCATAGTTTGGAATTGGAAAACTTCCAGATTGTTTGGTACCATGGTGGCAACTAGAGCTTGTTCCAAGATATCCTTGTGAGCAGGTGAAATCTTGAGAAGTTCTAATATGGATATTTGTGCAGGTATCTTCTGCAATTGATCCACTATGTTATACTAAGTCGTAGGAATAGAAATTGATTTGGACATGGAAGGGGTAGCTCCTTTCAATGTTACCTTGGCTTATCCTCGTGTGATTGCATTGACGGGTGTGTTGTCTTGTTGTTCCCTGATTTTAATAACATTGATTTGATGTGAGGTAGTGTCAATGTTATGGTGATGATTTTCAATTGCAATGATGTTTTGTTAATGTCCAATGGTGTCATTTTTTGTTGGATCATCATTAACAATAGGATATGATTTGTCATAGGTTGGATCATTAATCACCTCAATATGAAGAATGGTGGTGTCATAGACATAGTTTTTGTTCTTGCCCTTGTTATTTGATGATGAGGACTCTCCTTTCTCATAGTTTGGTAGAGGGTTCTTGAACGGCCCATGATCATTGTTTGTTTGAGGTCATTCTACAAATATAGTTTTGTTGTCAATTAGATCTTGTATCAAGTGTTTCAATTGCATGCAGTCATTGGTTTTATGTCCCTTGTTGCAGTGAAACTCACAGAAATGGGCCTCATTCCACCACGAGGGTTTAACTTGTGGTTCCCAATTTCTTGCTTCTGATAAAGTTATGACCTTAGCTTCGAGAAGTTCTTTTAATGTTGATTTTGGTGATTTCCCAAAAGGTGTGAACCTCCTTTGATTTGAGGATGCTTGATACGATGGTGTCCTAGATCCAACATTACCTTGATTGTTTCTTTGGTTGACGTTTGGATTGTTTCCTTGGTTGTTGCCTTAATTTTTTCCTTGGTTGTTGCCTTGGTTGTTGCTTTGGTTGTCGCCTTGGTTGTTGCTTTGGTTATTTCCTTGGTTGTTAGGGGGATTGTTATTCTGATTAGTTTTGGCAGAGGTTGCAATTATGTTGAATACAAGTTTTTCATTTTGACCTTCGACTGTACCATCGTTGTTCTCAATGTTCTTATTTTGTTGCCAAAACTTGGGTTTGTCGCCACTATTGTAATTCTTGGAGGAGTTTGATGAGTTTTTTTCATTATATATCTTGATGAATCCTCTCTTGACTAAGGCATCCTTGATTTTGATCCCATTCTCAATCAATTTTTCAAAGGTTGGGGGACATTGTAATTCTATTCCAATCTATAACTCATCTTGTCATTAAGGTTGTCAATTAAGATTGCTATCTTTTGCTTTTTCGGTACAGGACAAGAGTATCGTGCAAAAAACCTTCTCCATTTTTGCAAGAATACAAGGAACGATTCACCCTTCTTTTGTTTCAAGTTACAAAGATCTTTCATAGTAATGTCATGTTGGATGATGTAAGAATATTGGGTGATGAACTTGTTGACTAATTCCTCAAAGGCGTTAATTGGTGGGGTGAGTTTGGAGAACCATTAAATACAATTCCCACCTAAGCTTCTTGGGAATAATCTCATCAAATATGTTTCCTCATATTAAAATTCAAGACTCATGGTCCTAAACTCTCTCACATGGTCTATCGGATCAGTTTTTCCATTGTATTTGTTGTACTTTGGGAACTTGCAATGTTTGGGAAAGGGTATTGTATACACCTAAAAACGGTCATCGTATTCAATTAATTAAATACAACCTATTTTATTAATGCTTCAACTACATATAAATAAGGTATTACTTTATTTATATTGTTCACTATTCTTTTAATTCTCCAAAATCACATTATTTTAAATAATTAAATATACAAAATACCCTAAATGTGTTTATTTAATTAACCTTCCTTAATCCTGATTAAGAATTAGAACACATTTCTACAATTTTTTGTGTGCCACCTCATAAAGGTCACATGAAAATAAATAAGCCTAATTATTAATTAGAATTATCCTCACACACTTCCACCAATGAGAAAAGGCACATGGCTTTATTCCCCCACACTTCCAACAAATTTGGAGCACATGAGTCTTTGTTTCACACACTTGGGAATCCCATACATTTGGCATGTTTCCAATTGGTCAAAGGATTCTCTCCACACACATGGCATGTTGTCTTTGGTCAAGGGGACAACATCTTGATTCCTTTCATCTCCACCGTCTATTATTTCTCCTTTGAATCTAGATTGTTGATAGGTGCCACCTCACAAAATGCTTGAGAAACCCTATAAATACGCCCTCTTTCCTTAGCATTTATCATCCACAATTTGAGTAAAGTTACTATGCAAGTTTATCTTAGGATCTTGGAGCTTTCATGGAGTCTTATACTTAGTTTTCATATCATGTGTTACTTTTCATTCTCATCTTAGATTAATTAATTGTTTCATAGTTACATTTTATCATCCCCATTGCTTCATAGTTACATTTTAGGTTAGTTTGTTTTATGTTTGCATTTGATCGTATGCATAATCATGGATAGTTCATTTTAGTTTCATATCATCTCACTCATCTCCATTTGTTCATTTATCATCAACATCATCCTTCGTTTATCATCGTATCCATTATCCTTTCTATCGTTTTGTTTCATTTAGAAGCATACCACTAATCATTCCAGCACACATTTGCAAATAGAAATCATCTTAGCTTGCATATTAAGCATCAAATCTCGTTTTCTAGGTAGTCATTTTAGGGTATGTGCAGGATCATCATGGAAAAAATAGGCCCTTAAGTGGCAAAAAATTTAGAAAAATCAAAGTTAGGAAACTTGACGTAAAAATTTGAATAAGCTATCTATATTATTTAAAAAATATGTAAGAATGGAATATGTAGAAAATTGAATGTAGTTTCTAAACTACTAGGTTTATTTAAAAAATAAATAAATCTATTTGGCGAAAATTTGAAATTTCAATGCAGTAGTACTTAAATTTCAGGGAAAAAATAAGAAGTAGGTGTCTGTCTGACCACCCTAACCACAATAAAATGATAACATTTTTTTATAATATTTTAGATATAAGTAGAGGACTCATGTCCCAATGTGATGCATATTTTTTTGTAATTTTTTTCCAAGTAAATAATTAATTATGAATTTTTTATTACAAATCTTAAAAAATATAAAAACTCATTATGTCTGACCACCTTAACTTGGTCAAAAATTCATAAATTCAATTTTTTTTTTTTAATCCTATAGAATACGAAGCATAGAATGTGGACGCATGTTTCAGATTCAAAAATGTGTTGTTTGAAAGCTATAGATGCTTTTCAATCAACCTATCAATTAGGACTTTAGTCATAATTCAAATAGAAAATGAATAATAATTATTTATTAAATTCAAAGTAAAGCATAATTTATATTGGTGGAAAGCTGAGAATCTCCTTTAAAAACCCTTTTCATTTCATCAATTTTTGGGTAAAAAAAAAGTCGTCAGCCACATGGGCCATCATATCAGTTACATATTACCACTTTTTGGCCCATCATGATCCTGCACATACCCTTTAACAACCTTTGTGCCCATAGAAATTTGAGGGCCAACGGTTTAATAAATCCCTAGAAATAAAGGACAATGATACGTATTTGAAAGGTTTGATTCTATTACAAATAGAGTAGTTTTACTTGCTTCAAAATTTGAATGTAAACCGTCTCATTAAGGTTTGTGTTGACATTAGAATACTCTCCACATTCGACACACACACAGGTATCATGTGAATACTTTGATCAAATGGATAAGGAAAAATGTCTTGGATCAAGTATCATTTTGAAGTCCCCCTTTGCATATCAAGGATTTGTTGTTGAAGGTTCTTCATTTGGTGAGTTAAAGCAACTACTTGTTCAGGATCATTTTCAGGCTTTTTGGGAGGTGCTTTCAATTGATTCACATCAAAGTCTTCTAGTAATTTGGCACCTTGTTTGGCTAACATAAGGAGGTATTTTTCCCCATTTCTTTCAAAAATCTTTTCTAAACACTTGTGGAAATTGGGGTCTTGTTCAACATGTTGGATATCTTCTTTGGTTACTTCTTCCCCATCAGTGTTGTTGAGTCCATGAAAATGATTTTCTTTAGCCTCTACCATGGTGTTTTGTGTTTCACTATTTTGACTTTCAGTGTTTTGAGTCTCAATGATCAGATTTTCAATGGTTGGGATTTCAATGTTTGGAGTTTCAATGGTTGGGGTTTCAATGTTTGGCTCTTCAATGTTGTGATTTTCAAGTCCTTTTTCCTTGAGCTTTCATTTTTGCAACCTTGTTTGAACGGGCATACAAGTGTTATAATTTTGACTAAACTTTGATCTAGGTTTTGGAAAAGTACCAAGGATTACAACGAAGCCAAATAGAATGACAAATTCTAGTGAGACTAGATTGAATTTGACTATGTAGCTTTGTTTTGTGATGAGAGGATGATAAATCCTGATGATGAAACTATACCTAATAATCAAAGGTGTGATAAATTTGATGATGTTGGTACTTTGTGATGTTAGATCTTGGTTTAGGTTGGAAAATTTAACTTGTAGAGGTCAATCTGAACAAGTTTAGACTTCTAAGGTATCTAAGGAATGATCTTGGACTTGAGACAATTTTGAAGTTTTGGTTCAAACTATGAAACCAGGGGTAAATGTTCTTCCTAAATGAGGTACTCAAATCTTTGGAAAAGTTGTGGATTTTGACAATCGTAAAACATGTATAATTCGAGATTGTTTTTGCAAGCTCTTTTGTAGAAATTGAAGGTCAACCTCTCTCTAAATTTGTAAAGTGTTGATAACCATCTTTGATGCTCTTTTGGACTAAGAGGTATGGACTATGGTTTCCGAATTTTAATATTTCATGAAATCATTTGGTAACACACATGTTCAGACTCTGTTTTACCTAAGGATTAGTTGAATACTTCTGAGGATTCCCAAGATGAGACTGATTGTCGGACAAGAGATGAACCTAGGTCACTGTTTTGTGTTCTACAAAAGGTGCCAAAACAGAGACAAAAGGCACCACAAAATGAGAAAAAGGAACCAAAACAAAGACAAAAGGCGCTAGAACAAAGACCAAAGGCACCAGAATAGGTTCAGACTTGGTTTTTTGAAAGTTTGTTTGAAAATTTGCTTGGTTTTCCTAATTTTTCAATGGGAGACTTGGTTGTTTCACTAAATGCAATTCTGAATCAAGGTTTTCACTTTTGATATGTGACATTTCATTCATTTTGAAAACACTTGGATAAAGAAACATCGAGCAATGTACACTCCTAAGGTTGTGAAAGATTGTATTCTTTTGGATTCCACATGGGTTTTACCCCAACCACACTTATTCTTAGCGGATGACTAGATGCTTGACCCCATTGGCTCTCCTCCATGGCACTCACTTCTCTCGGCAGCCAAGCATCAATACCCATGAATCTCCCATGGCATATTTTTCATCTCTACTAAAAATTGTGAGAATATGGATGCCTTCACAATGACCGTTGTTGCACCAAAGAATAGATAAAGGTTTTGGCCAAACTACAACAAGGGTTTCAGTAAGGACTTTCCATTCATGGGGGTTGATCCATGTGACGAGAGACCATTGCTACCTTTCTCATCGGAACCAACCTCGTGATACTGGCCTTTGTTCTAGTATCCACACTTATATACCGACTGGAAATGCGCTTTGCTTTAGTGTGTTATCGGTTGGGTCATTCCCTTGGGTGATTACTTTTTCCCACAAGGCAGGCCCTCTAAGATAAACAAAAGCAAGCAAGTATACCCATAGTTCGATCAATCTTTATTCCACATGAATAAAGAGAGAACACATGTGATATACTCAACTCACACTCGCACACAAAAGTGAATGGGTCTAGCTTTTTGGTCGCCCAGTTAAGGGGAGAGCATATGCCTACCATCCATCAAGCACAAGAGACATGGGGTTCATTAACCCTTTAATTAAGCTATGTTCCTAACTTAACCAAAAGGAAACATGATGTTCGTGAACCTTTTAATTAAGCTATGTTACTAACTTAACCAAAAGGAAACAAGTAGATCACTTCTAGCCCCTACAATATGTCAGTAGTTTGATAAGAATTTCTTTGACAAGAATTTTTGGGAAACCTGCAAAACAACAACATAAAGTATTAGCCTTTGGAAACTACAAAAGGTGCCAAAACAAAGACAAAAGGCACCAAAACAGAGATGGAGCAGTCTAGAATTGTGCAAAAGGTGCCAAAATAGATACCAAAGGCACCAGAATAGAGACCAAAGGTGCCAAAATAGAGACCAAAGGCGCCAGAACAGAGATAGAGCAACCTAGAACTATGCAAAAGGCACCAAAATAGAGACCGAATGTGCCAAAATAGAGACCAAAGGCACTAGAACAGATACCAAAGGTGCTAGAACAGGTGTAAGAGGCTCCAAGATTGGTGCAAGAGGCTCCAAGAGGCTCCAAAACGGGTGCAATAGGCTCCAAAAGGCTCACGTTCGAACCTATGAACATAAATTTTCAAGCATGTTAGTAATAAACGGGGCAAGGCCCCATGGTGAGCACCATTTTGTGTGTGTGTGAAATGTGCAAAGTTAGTATCAACACAAACCTTAATGAAATGATTTATACTCAAAGATTCAAAGCAAAGTAAACTATTCTAAATTGCATCTTAACAAATCTTTCAAGAATGTCTCATTTTCCTCTATTCCTAAGGATTTATTAAACTGTTTGGCCCTTAGAATTCTATGAGCACAAAGGTTGTTAAAATGACTACTTAGGAAACAAGATAGCATTCAACATGCAAGCCAACTACATGCCTGCATGAAACTGTGTGCAAACAATGATGATGAATGCTATGATGAGTGAAGGATGATGTTGATGATAAATACACAAACGGTGGTGGATACTATGGTAGTGATCTATATGATTCTATGCATGATTCTACATATGCTCAAATGCAAACTTAAAATGAACTAATATAAAATTCAACTACGAAGCAAGATGGATGATAAAATGCAACTATGAAGCAATATTTAAAGCTAAGATGCAAATTCCAAGCAAAACATGATACAAAAACTAGCTATAAGACTCCAAGAGTACTCCAAGCTCCAATGATAAATCTGCATGATAACTTTACTTCAAATGTGGATGAAAAATACAAGGCCTAAGGGTTTATATTTATAGACTTTTCCAAGCATATAGTGAGGTGGAAATAATCAACGGTCCAGATTCGAACAAGAATAATGGATGGTGAAGATGAAGAGAATCAAGATGTTGTCCCCTTGACCAAAGACAACATGCCATTTGGATGGGAGAATCTCTTGACCAATGGGCAACATGCCATTTGGAGGGAAGATTCAAGTGTGAGAAGAGAAGACCATGTGCTTCCAAAATTGGTGGAAGTGTGGGAGGAATAAGTCATGTGCTTTTTGAAATGAGTTGAAGATAATTCTAATTAAAAATTAGAGTTATTTATTTTCATATGACCTTGGTGAGGTGGCACAAAATGTTGTAGAAATGTGCTCTAATTCCTAATTGGCCATTTAGTGAAGATTAATTAAATAAAACAAGTTTAGGGAACCGTGTTTATTTAATTAATTTAGAAGAATATGTTTTAGATTTAGAGAAATAGAGAAGGGTGAAAAATATAAATAAATTGAGAAATTATTTATACATAGTTGGAATATTAATCAAATAGCTAGTATTTAATTAATTAAAGGTGATGATTGTTTTTAGGTGTATACAGTTATTTATGATGTTTAGTTTTTATGATTTCATGTGTTTCTTTTTGAGATCATGATATTTTCTTCTATTTTTGTCACTAGTTAATTCTTATTTGCATCCATAAAGTTAATTAATTAAATTAAATTAATTGATTACCCTTAGCTCCCAATTAATCCAACTAATCAATTAAGTAATACATGTTTAATTAGTTGATTAAGATAACTAATTCTCTCTTCATATTTTCCTCTAATTTAAATCTCCACATCACCACTAATGGAAAAAATAATTTATCCTCTTAATCTCAACCATCTAATTTAAAAACAAGGTTCAAAATCTGAATTGTCCATCTTCTTATATGTGTCTTCATCCCACTCCATTCTCACACATGTGTGAGAATTCCTGACTCACACCACTCCATTTTTCCACATGTATGAGAATGCTTGACTCATCTCACTCCATTCTCCCACATGTGTGAGCATGCTAACTTGTAGGAATCTTGACTCATCCCCACTCCTTGCTCGCACATACATGTGATCTCGCTCTTCACACATACCACCTTAATGCACACAAATGGGTGATAATAATTGATACTCTACACCATATTTAACTTGGTGACATCTCATTTCATTGATAATTTAATAAAATATCCTCCATTAATCTTGAATATTGTCCATACAAGTTAATCTTGGCCCTTAATTTTATTCTTCATTCCTAGCCCTCCATTTTCCATTTGAAAAATATATTTAAGAGAGGCTTCCCTAAGAAATTTCATCCATCAATCATATGCATCCATTATCTATCAAAATATATAACTTCTAGAAAATAATCACACACAGTCACATATCATCATGTCCATCTTGGAGCACATCTAGAGAAATCTAATAAAGGTTTTATGCATGGTTTTTTTTACTAATTTATATTATTTATATGTTTTCCTTCATTATTGCTCTATCTTGAGTGGGATTTGTTGCTTGCGTTTTGGGTTATGTTGTAATTCAAACTCATTTTTGTAGCTCAAATAGGGGGTCCACATATCTAGATTGTTTGGTGGGAAATAGCTCATTATAAGTATTAAGTAATAAACTTATTAGGATATCCTTTGAGATCCCAAGTACTTAATCAAATCCAAATTAGATATTTCTTATAGGATGAAGGAGGGATGGTGATGGTCATTTTACATGGGTATGATGGAGGAGGCGAGATGGAAATTTTTTTTTTGGAGGAAGGATGGGATGCACCTATTATGGTTTTAAAAGAATCTATCTTAGGTTGCACAAAGGTTGTACCAACATGTTTGGATTGGGAACCTTGGGATGTATAACCAAGGCCTTATGAATGTGGATTTTTTTATATGGATGGGCTCCAAGATACCTTTCTCATGAAGGTGTAATCCTTTGCCTTGATATTTCATGTTCCTCAAAATTTAATTTTTAATGGGATTGGTTATTTTTGAAATAAGATGTGATTCCATTTTTACATGAAGGACGATGGGTGGTGGATATAATTTATTCCTCTACTATGAGAAAATCAACATGGGTAAAGGTAAGAGGATCAAGAGGATAAGGTGATGGCATTGGGATGGTTTTGGTAGGAGTTGGAAAGGGATCATGGGAGGGATTAGATGGGATAATAGGATCTTGATTTAGATGGGGGGATGCTTTAATTTGTGTGGATGGTGTAGTGGGGAAGGAGTTTTGGATAGACTCCTTGAATTTGGTGGATGTAGGGATGGGGGATTTGTGACATTTAAAGGATTGGGGTTGGATGGTGCTAGGATTCTGGAGAGGGATGATGGGTGTTGAGTGTATGTTGGCCTCATCAATAGAAACCTTAAAGATGGTGAAGTGGGATGACATGACTCCATAATTTTTTGATGGTTCCTTTTCTAGGAGTCCTTGAGGGAATTTTTGAGAGAAATATTTGTATGGTTTAGGCTTAGATGGATGGTTAGGATTATGGGTTGGTAGATAAGGGGATAATGGAGTTGGATTATGAATGGAGGTTATGTGAATGTTTTACAAATATGGATATTAGGATATGGGTAGGGGATATTTTGGAGGTATGGATGTTATATGAGAGGGATATGTGAGTGAGGGAAAAGAGTGAGATATGGATGAGGGATAGAGTGGGTTTCCCTTGTCAAAGGTAGGATAAGTGTGAAAAATAGATATACATGGAGGAATGATGGGATATGGTGTGATAGTCATTTCTTCATCAAAAGGAATCAGTGAGTGGTGGAAGATTGGGGAAAGCTTTCCAGTGATGATGGAATATGGGATTGATTTTATATTCATCTTGATCAACAAGATATCATTATCTTTTGTATGGGATAGATTTTGGGGATGGTTATGATGAGGGGAATCATTAAAATAAGATTGAGTCATAATGATTGTTTGATTATTTGGATACAAATGAAGGAAGAGAATGGATGAGAATAGATTATTAGAAGAGAAATGGAATGGAATAGAAGAAATTAGAGGAACATATCTTAAGATTTGTTTTGATATAAAAATATCTTAAATTTATTTTATTAAAGCTCATATTAGGATTTAGGTTAAGCTCAAACTATGGATATGTTTGATTGATTGGATTGTAGATCCCTATAATAGAAGATTCGTAGATGCAATGGATATGTTGAAAAATAGAGTGCATAGTTGAAGCATGACTAGATGCACTAAAGTAGGGAATGGATTTGTTGAAGGGTGAAAAAATTAATTGAACCACAAATAGATATGATGAAAGATGAAATAGCTTATAAGAATAATCACTATTATATGGTGTGAATATTTTGAAGGGTGAATGGATACACCAAAATAAGTTTAGGCATTAGGACTATGGTTGATAGAATGGGATGCATCCACTGAAATAATTGATAGATATGTTGGGGTGGGTAATCCCACAATACTGGTTTACAATTTTGTTGAGGAAGGAAAATTGCAAAAACACTCCCATGAAAAAAAATTAGTTTTTAGGGTTTCGCACAAACTAGAGTGTTCATATGGACCATGGTTCGAGCAACCCTATTTAATGATGGGACCCACTTTTTGGAAATTTTTTAAAATGAAGACAATGGAAAATTTTAAAAAAGGGGGGTTCGCTTGAACCAAGGTCCATAGAAACCCCCCTTCAAGTTCGCTCGAACTAGGGGTCCATATGAACCCCCCTTTGCCCCCCTTCTCCTCCTCTTCTACCAAATCTCTGCAAATTTTTTCCTTTCAAAGCTTGGGTTGAGGATGAAAATGGAGACTTCACAAATCCAACTGGATGATGGTAGTCCTCAGAATGAGCTATCCATCGAATATAATTTTAATATGTTTTGGTTTTATTATGTATTTGTTTTAGTTTGATTAAACATAGGTTTTTCACCAAAAATCAAGCTCTATGTTCTGCACATGTGGAAAAATAGTAGATTATCAAAATAAAATTTTGAAAAATATGTTTGGGCTAGGTATTTATGTCCTTGATCCAGTAAAAAAAATGAATTTTGATACATACAAAAAAAATTATGTTGTATACGGTCTGCCTATGTCTGAATTGTAATTGGTTTGACTTCAAAACTTGATTAAGGAAAAAATATTCAATAAAACACTATGAAACCAAATGAACTTGTTAGATATCATAGTTACAAATATAAATTTGAAAAAATTATAATTTTATCCTTCATATAAAAAAATTTATGTTGTTTACAGTGAGCATCACTCCTTAAAAAATGGTGTTTACTAATAAAAACTAGTTTTCAAAGGAGATGGAAAAAGAAATGCAATCCAATTCAAAATAAAAATAAAAATTTATTTAGAATCTACAAAAAAATGTCACAAATTACTAGTTCACATCATCTTCAAATTCCTCATGGTTTAGCAGCTATAGGTGCCTAAAAGTGAAGATTTAGTTAAAAAAAAGCAGTTCAATGTCCAGTTTGGCCAAAAATTGTAAACTAATATTGTGGGATCACCCAGGTCTAAATGTATATGATAATCTATGAATTCAAATGGGTTTTGATGGTTTATATGAGATAAGGTAGATCTAGGACCTTGATGATGAAAGAAATGAAGGATGAAAGGATGAAATGGAAGAAATATTGATTGAGGATGATGATTGGTTATGATGGTGGGAAAAGGATGAAGGGATAGAAAGAGATTATTAAAGGGATGAGGATGAGTAGAGATTAAGATTAGTGTTAAAGGGACTTGATTGGATGAAAATTAGAGAGAATAAATGTATTTGTATTATATTAAATGGGTTGCATTAGAAGATGATGATTGAAAAGATGAATTTTGATTAGGGTAGATTAGATTAGGAGTTTGATTTCAAATATTAGAGGAGAATTTGGATTAGAAGGGATATTAGAGGGAAACGATTAGAGGAAGGGATAATAAAATTTTGATTGGGATTTGATTATGGTTGGGTTTGATAGATGATCAAGGTAATGGATTAGATATTAGGAGGTGGGTTAGGTAGCTTGACCTTGGAAATATTTCAAAATAATTACACTCAACCAATATGAAAATGGTTTGTATTTTAAGGATTTGAAGTAAAGGGGTTTTACAAGTTTCAATGATGAAGACACACCAAGTACAACAACAACCTATGATTAGTCAAGTGGGATTGACACCTCTTGCAAGCTCACAACATAATACCATTTATCAAGTGAATGATAGCAAGGAAGTTTCACATTGCACAAGATCCCTCACTAAGTATGGCCAAAGGCTTCACCCAAAATTAGATCTATCTCAAATATCAAAGGTATGTCATATGTGGTGAGTAACGTCTCATATGACTATTTATTTGATCACCACAAGAGGATGGTTGAAAGATCTTATCTAGGATTGCACAAAGCTTCTAGGGGTATCCTCAATATACCTCAATGGTATGTAGGGTCTGATGTTGTAGATGAAATAGAAAGATCATGCCAACTAGCAAGGAGGAGAGGGTAACCCACTCTCCCCTATCACTTCCCTAAGGTATAAATTTATTGGAGGATTAGTTAGATTAAAAAGGTTCCACTTCAAAGAGGCATGTATTTTGATTCACCCACCATTTTTTATGCTCCGTAAAAATGCAAGAGTTGAGGTTGTTCCCTAGGGTGATAAAATCCATAGGTAGCCCCCCTAGAAGGATGATCCGATCACTTTTTATCATCCAAGTTCACATGAAGTGCAAGGGGAGAGCATACACTATTGGAGTCCTTGGGATGAAATGATGAAAAAGAAAAGACACCAACTTAATATTTTGATCTCCAAGATTACCCAATGGTGTGAGGAGAGAGAATACAATTAAGTATGCCTCATGAACACAATATTCAATGGTTGATTCCCCTTAATAAATTGAAGCATTCCTAAATTAGTGATCAAAAATGTATTTGACAATCAATTGCTACAAACAAAAGTGTTAGTAGTTTATGATTTTATCTTGGGAAAGTGATCACAAGATACATAAATAGAGTGTTAGATAGTATATTGATAAATAAAAATTATTAGAAGTTATAGGCACTAGTGAGTTGGGAAATAAAAGAACCACTAAACTACAAGATGCATATGTCATTATATAGATGCATTTGTCAAATTGCTGAAAAATAGAGAATTTATATCTACCATAGAATCACTAACACAAGGAATAGAGCTACCAAGCCATGAATGGGTACAATGAAATAAAATTCCTACACAAAATTTAGTTTTTAATTAGTCAAAATAAAAGTTAACATGATGTTCATTGTGGTGAATGGTGATTTGAAAGCATCTACCCCTATCAAACCAAGTGTCTATCAAAAAACCAAGAGAGAAAGTTAAAAAATATTATGAAAACATGTTTTCAAATCACATGCCAACATATGCCTAATACGCTACAAAATCATCGAGTTACAAGATGGAACTCTTGAACTATGAATGCATGCACTGAATTTGGAGAGAATTGCTAAATGCCCAGTCCTACGACAAAGATGGTTAATCCTACACAAATAGAGAGTGTAAGAAAATTTTAGAAATACAATGGCCTATGAAATTCACCCCCTATCAAAAAATTGAATGTTAGACAACAAGAAAATGCTAAAAAATGTATTTGTAGAGTGTTAGATGCAACCACCAATCTACAATTTAGAATTGTTGAATCATAAATAAATGCATTAAACTATAACCTATGAGTAAAAAGCATGTGAAATTGATTAGTGATATAGACATGGATCCCACCAAGCATGTTAGAGATGTGTACATGAAATTTTGAGCATGTAGGAACAAACTAAAACTATATTAACATATTCTACTCATATTAAGCATAAGAGTTAACAAAACAGGATGAAAACATAAAGAATATCACTAAGAAAGCAATTATTGTGCGTGATGAGGAAGTTGATCTCAGCAATGGTTGGATGTGAGGACTCTTACCAAAAAAATAAGGTTACATTTCATGGGATATTTTTGTCTTAGAATGGCATCCAATTTATAGATTTTTGGCTATTAAATTAGATGGTTATCATTAAAAGATGAGATTGATGACCCATACTAGTTGAGAGCCATGGAAATATGAGAGGAGCACAAGTTTCCTCATTTGGTTGGAGGAGATGGAGGGAGAGGGATTGAGGATAAAGTCAAGGGTGAATATTCTCCTTGGGATGATTGGGTGAACAAGATGGAAGGGGTACTTTGGAGTATCCCTGAGGGATAGGCAAGTCCTTTGACCCATGTGACATGGTACAAAAATCATGTCACATATACAAAGTCTCATTCCTTGTTTACAAAGGACCCAAGTCTTTGTACACCTTGGAGGATGTGGGGGATTTGAAATGGTTTGACTAGGATTTGGTTATGTTAGTGGGGGATTAAGGGATTGTGTGGTTTTAGTCCACTTAATGAAAAGTGTAGAAAATAGGAAGTTAAATAAATAAGATATTTATTTAATTTTTGAGATGGTGGTGGGGGGATTTAGATAAATAAGTATCTAAATTTATTTATCTAAGGTGGACATTAGAAGAAGGGTGATTAAGTGGTTTAGGCTAGAAATAGGTATGAGTGAATAGTGATGAATAGTGATTTTATTAATTAAATAATAAAATATTATTTAATTAGTAAGGGGATAAAAATTGGATAATTATATGAATAATTATGGTTCTATTCAACCAATTATAGAGGAAATATTCAAGTAATGACAATGGTCAATTTTACGTGTCTACATTTCCCATCAATTTGAAATTATAAAAACATGCATTTTCATACCATTTTTAATGTTGGAATATGTTGTGATACTCTTCTATTATCTAATGGATCTATGCTCAAGAAGCTAAACATTCCTTGCCTTCCTTGATTCCTTGGGAGCCCATTTTTGAATTATAAGACATGCAAAATTTTGGAACCTCTCTCTGGTTGTAGTTTCTTATGGTTTTAACTTCTCTTTTGGTTGGGATATCATAATGTACTTCCATTATCCATTCATGCTTGTTATTGTATTCATTCTCTTATCATTTACAAGCTAGTCACTACCATTTTTTGTAATTTTATAATAGTTTGTGTTGCAAGTCACTTGCTAAATTTTTTTTAATTATATAGTTAAGTGTTTTATTTTTTGGTATTCAGGTCATCTCATTAAGGATGTAAGTAAACCTTAAATCCTTCAACCATGAGTTTCTTTCTCATCCTCTCAAGGTAGTGGTAACTTATTTCTAGTTTATAATGAGATATATCATGCTCGCAACTCATCAAATTTTTGTTTGGTGATCATCTCTCTTAGCCTTAAATACATGTAAGTTAAGAGCACACACTCAAATCCAATGCATTCATATATTTTGATTGTCTGTGAAGGTTGAAAGATCAAAATAAGGCTTGACTATTTTGGCAAGATTCTAAGTATTCACAAACTTTCTTCTTATTTCAAATATATAGGTGCTCTCAACATTTTTTTCATATAAAGGTTTTGTATTCCTTCTCCCTTGTTATGTTTTAGTCATTTAATTTAGCTTATTTATATATTACTTCATTTCATAATATTTAGAATACTTTAGTTTCTTTTTGGTGTTATTGTTACTATTCTCTATTCTCTATTATTTTCTTTATGTTCCTATTTCACATATTTTCCATTTAATGTATAAATAATATCACAAGTGCATTGGCATCTAGGAAACAAGCTACCATCTAGGAAGTATGCTATCATTTATATTATTACTTTCTCTTCCTATTCTAGATTTTGATCTAGTCAAATTCACGCCTTCTAGCTCATTTACCAATTCCTTTTTGTGTATTCCTATTCTTCAATTTTCCTTATTTAGAAGAAAAATTATAGTGTTTTTATCTAGGAAAAATACACATATTTTACATATATGAAAGATACTTTGATAAGACCAACACATTATTGATATATCTATTTTAGATTTTGTAATTCTATATATTGATCTTATCTAGGAATAAATATAGTTGAATTTATTATCAATTTTTAACCATGTTAGTCATGTTCATTATGTTTGTTATTCTTACCTTTCCCATGATCCTAATGTTTTTCATGTTGACATCTTATTCTATGGCATTGAGATATTTCCATATGGTTAGATGATGCTCATATCCTATGCTCACATACCTTACATGTTTATGATCCTTAGCTCACATTGTTATCTTATGATTACATATTTATGTTCCTTATCATTGCTTATATCTTATGATAACATGATCATGTCTAGATTGCACAACTATCTTATTAATTTCCAGAATTAGGGGAAATTTTTGAGACACCATACCTTCTCCATGATTACATCTTATTCAATTATTTTATCACTCTTATCTTTTGTCATTATCATGTATATTTCCCCTCTCTAATTTATTGCATCTATTGGATTCAACCAATTGGAGGGGTCATATATTGTCTCTAACACTCTTCATGATTGAGATTTTGGATATTTTCTTGTGCTAGATAGAGACTTACCATTATGTTCATACAAATTTTTATCACATTAAATTTCCACATGGTGTAATTTTTCATTGTGTCACTGCATTATGTGGGATTTTATCACATGGATCCATTGTGCAAATACTTATCACATTTCTACATTGTGTGGAGCCTTTTGTACTACTACTTGAACAAGTAGAATTTATCATCCTTCATATTCTCTTCTTATTGTAAATAGTAAAATTAACTCGTAGTTCATCTACATTTTGATCATGGGGCAAACAATAGTTACTTAGCATTTTTTATTATTTTACAAGTTTTGATGGAGTGCTCATCCTAAGGAGAGTATAAGAATAATGGTATCATTTTTTAAGGAAATGTATCTTTTTATGAGTGTGAATATTTACTTTTCATGTTGTCTAAGAATGTACATATACTTTAAAATGTGTGTGCATGTTAGATTGACATGCACATCGAAGTGTGGGAAAATTTAATGGTGAAATTAGTATGCCTATGTTATTTTCCATTTAATATTGTTCCAACATCAATGGGAATGCCTTAATGCAATAACATGTCAAGAAGTGGCATTCTCTTGTGTTAGACTTGGTTCATAATCCCATACCTTTTCATCCATATTCATTTCTATTTCACTCCCATTCACATTGATTCTTCGATATCCACCCTCCACCTTGAAATCAACATTGTATCTCTTTGTATCATTTTCTTGAGGGATGGATAACTGACCCAAGTCAATCTTGAGGAGCATAGAAATGACCCTTGAAATTCAAGCCTTCAAATTTAAATTCCAACTTTTTCACCCTTTTTTACTAGTTATTATGAGATGACCTAGCACACATTCCATATGACATGTTTCTATGTCATGATATTATAAGACATACATTGTATGTACCTAATTTCATAAAGGTGGATTGTTATAACACACTTCAATTTTAAATGGAAAAATGGAATAGAATTTGCATAATCATATAGACCATCTACATGTCTAAGAATGTTGTCTATGATATTTCCCATCATCATTAATTTGATTCACTAAGGTGTTTAACCTAGGAGAACCTATTCACTATCAAGTTAGCAAGCTCCAAGCAATAGTTTCTCTAGACACCAAGTTTTGACTTCTCAAATATTTGACTGGTGAAGGAGAATAGATTCCAAGAGAGCATTTTCTATTATATTATTCCTACGCATCCCATCTTAGTCTCACACATTAGGATCAAGTTTGCAACAATCGAGATTGATCTGAGAGGATGAGGCATTGATTTGCAAAAAAATTAATGCTAGTTTATACTTTGAGATATTCATCAAACCAAGACAAACAATTTTACAATAGAGATGAATCATCCTAAAATAGCATCAATATCATTTATCCAACATCGATTTTAAAGCTAAGTACGCATATCCTCTTATCTAATATATAAATAAAATTAATTACTAATTGATTACATTTACTTAACTAACCTTCATATTTATGTAAGTATGATTAAAAACCATATTCTCATGTAAAAATCTTAAAAATCATATGAATTATTTAACCTTATATAAAAATTACAATAATACAAATAGAAACTTATGACTATAATATTAACTTCATTTTTAATTAAATAAACAAAAAATTTAAAACATATCAAATTAAATAATATTTTATCAAAATTCAATTTCTACATTACAATTGTTCAATCAAAATTCTTGTACAAATATTTTATTCTCATTACAAGCCAACTTAACTAAATCTAAAAGCTAAATTATGAGCAATCTGGTTTACCTAAAGTACCATTTTCTCAGGGAATCAAAGTCTAGATATTAATCAACAATTACAATAACGTTTAGCAAAAGACATCTTATAAGGCATGTAGGCCTGGCCTCCACATGGAGGCATTTAAAGCTCCAGCTGGAAAATAATTCTTCTTTATTAAAGTGAAACGTAAAATCAACGCATTATTAAATTAAAAAAAGCCACATGGGCTGAATATCTTAAAAGTAAGCCCACGATCAATCTTATCACTCTCGACAGGTAGGTAGAGAAAACAAAGTCATGGCAGCATCAGATATACCTAGTACGAAAAGTCCAAAGGGAATGGATATAATGCTAACCCCATCATCAGATTTATAATATACATGAAAATTGAAAGGACGTTAGAGTTAAATTTATGGTCAATCTTATCTATGATATTTGTTTAAATAATATTAATTAAAAGTTAATAATTTTATGCTATTTAAATTAGAGTCCATAAAGTTAATATATTTAAAAAATTAAGGTTGTGAGGTCAAGTTCTTTTGAACAATTGACATGTGTCATCTATTTAGTGAGAGTTAAATCCATCTTTATAATATGTTTATTGTTTTAGAAAAATAATTTATTAATAAATAAATTGTAAATATATCATTGAACATTTTATTCAATAATTTTGTATAGATTTACAATTGAAAAATAATAATTTGTGTTTATTATTACTAGAATTTTTCTTATCTTAAATAATCAAATCACAACTCAAACTTCTAATAGTTTTTCTCCTAATTGATTGGTAGGGATTGAAAATTTCTTATAGATGTCTCTATCGATAAATACAATACATAGTCTAGATATAATGAGTTGAGGATTAGACGAATTAACTTGGATTACAATTAAAATGTGCTCCAAATAAGAATGAGATGTGATTCTATGTTTACCTTGGAAATGACAATGTGAACTTCACATATCATGATATTATGATTGAGAAACAAAATTGAAAGTTGATACTTGATCTAAAGTTAGAGGCCTAAGATCATTGAAAGTTGAGATCCTAATATGCAATCTAGTCTAGCATAGATGAACATTGGATACCTACAAAAAATGTTTGTCTAGTGTACATTTTCTTTAGGAAAAATTGTCTATTACGAAGAAGCACGGATAAGACTTACTATAACAATGGGGGAGAGCAATTAAGCTCCTTGTAACAATCAAGGCCCCTAATTGAATTGGCAAATGATAAAACAAAAGTGTCAAATGTTGTGATAGACAAAGTAATCAATGGCTAGAACTTGCAAGTGTTAGTAATCAACATGTGAATGTGTTGTCTTAAATGCATGCTCTCTATTTTATATTTTTTTTAAGAATGACTCAGGGTGATGCCTTCAAATACAAGCCCTACACACAATTTGAATCTTTTGATAAGTTAACCAAAGGATAACAATCACATTCTAGAAAGAAATGATGAAATTTGAATTTGAAATAAAAGAGACAAAAGTAAGGATGCAATTAAAATTAAGAAACAAAACCATTAACATGATCATACCAAAAATGAACAATACTTCAAAAAAATAGATCAAAATTACTCTAAACCAAATGATTTAATATAAAAGCACTAAAGTAAATGTGAAATTAATAATCATTCCAAAAAAAACTCAAAATACTTAAATCATACATTAAAACCATCCACCCAAAAAAAAAAAAACATTATATAAAATTTATATTGCTTTGTTCCTAACTTACCTAGTTGCTTCCTTCTAGAAGTTAATTTTCTTTTATTTTCCACTTCAAATTATAATAATCTGTCTGTGACAAGCCATGTTCCACCATATTCGGTGGCTTTTTTATATATAATAAAATAAAAATAAAAAAAGCTAGACATTAGGAAAGCATGAACGCTTCCACCAAAAGAAAGGACAAAAGTAATTTAAAACCATTAAAAAATGCAGCCATGACAGAGTCAACGTCACTTGAAAAACCTTCAAAACTCATATATATCCTCATGCTTTTGGCCGTTCATATCCATCAGTCAATTGCAATGGCGAAAGGGTATTCAGCAAGATTTTTATGGGTATCCATCACAATATTACTGTCTTGTGAGTTTTCTGTAAGAGCAGAGGAGTTTGGGCTGAAATCTATAATTTCCAAGGAGCTTTTTGATAAGATATTTCTGCATCGTAATGACAATGCATGTCCTGCCAATGGCTTCTACACTTATAAATCTTTTGTGAAAGCAGCCAGATCATACCCACACTTTGCCAACACTGGAAACTTCACCACTCGCAAGAGGGAGGTTGCAGCCTTTCTTGCTCAGATCTCCCATGAAACCACAGGTATTTCTTTATAACCAGAGTTTTTATTTTTCTTAGTTGGAAGATTTGATCCTTGGCAACAAATCTAATCTATGTTAATGAGTTTATGTTATAATGGAGGTGATATTTCTGATTGATCTTAATGTTAATGAGTTTATGCTATAATGGAAGTGATATTTCTGATTGATATGGTGGTTCAGTAGTATTAATAGATGCGTTTGTTTTGTTGGTATTTGGTTTTTTTTTTTTTTCTCGAAAGGTTTAAAGAGTTTGTAAATTGGAGTTAACGTGTCAGATGTTTATGATAAAAGAAGTTTTACAAGTAAACAATTTGATGTATTGATTCTATCATGTATCAGTTGTTTATATGGTGGAAGAAGTCTCACAAATAAACAATTTGATGCATTGATTCCATCTTGTATCAGTTGTTTATGGTGGAAGAAGTTTCACAAATAAACAATCTGATGTATTGATTTCATCACGTATCAGTTGTTTATGATGGAAGAAGTCCCACAAATAAACAATCCGATGTATTGACTTCATTGTAGATCAGTTGTTTACAGTAGAAAAAATCCCACAAATAAACAATCTGATATATTGACTATATTGTGTATCAATTATTTATGGTGGAAGAAATCTCACAAATAAACAATCTGATATATTGACTATATTGTGTATCAATTATTTATGGTGGAAGAAATCCCACAAATAAACAATCTGATATATTGACTCTAATATACCCTAGAATCTCTTTCCTCTTGGAACTGTTCTACCCGGTTAAAATCTTCATATTAAAAATGGTTGTTTTAATTTATGTGGAATGTTAGAAATTGTTTTTAAGGATGTAGTTCTGCTTTTGCCATGATTCGTGGGTTATTCTTATGATAAGAATTTATATTTTGTCAAGCTAATTTATATCATTATCCAGTAAAGGGTGTTATATTTAGGTCAGTGAAAATGGAAACACCATATTTATATTTCCCTTCAAAATACTGACCAGTTAACACAACTTTGATTTCTAAGAAAATTAATATATGATTGAGCAGGACATGGGAGCAGAAAAATACTTATTTGCAATGTTAGGATTGTGTAGTTAAAGCAAATTTAATTAAGCTCTGTTTTTCAATAGGTTTGGCACCAATTTTCTTATAAAGTTGGGAAATATGCAGTTTATTAAAATTTCTATATATATTTATTTGAAAGAGGATTTATATATATATTAGGAAATAGATTTATATATAGATAGATAGAATAAAATTATATTTTGAAGTAATATAAATTGAGTATAGTTGTTTTAAAAAAGAAATAGTTGATTGTAAAATCACGGTTTGTGATGTTATAAAATAATAATATTATAGAAAATATTGTAAAATTGTGGTTATAAGATTTGAATTCGAAGAAGGGTCCCAATTATTAGATTGTCTCAATTTTCATCACCCAGTTCTTTTTCATCATCAATCTTTTGGTCAAGCAAATATGTTTCATCATTAATAAGTCCTAATTAATAAGAACATTATGTTCATGTGTATTTTTATCTAAATATTACTTCCAATAAAACACATTATGTATACTTTTGACAAAAACTAATAATATTTATGATAAAAAATAACATTAATATTTTTAAACAATATATGTATAAGGAAAATAAATTCTTTATATATATTATCTAGCTTAATTAAATAAATTCAATCAATTGAACATTAATTAATCTAGATAGTAGAGTTGAGACTTGATAATTGAATGGAAATAAATCAAACAATTAAAAAAGAGGATAGAGAAACTTGACTCTAAGATCAATGATGAATAGTTGTTATTGATGTCATTTTGAATCAATTTGTCATTGTCACGAAATTATCTAACTCAATTCAATGAATGTGTTAGAGTTCACTCTCATAGAAAATGACATAGATCAATCATGAGCCTTGCAAGTTTATTCCTAACTACCAAAAAACTAATTGAATGCAAGGAATTGATTTGAGTTGTGAGGAACCAATCTAACAAAAAGTGTACTTAAGATATGTTCACCTTTGATGGTGTCCAAAGACATTAGTGAGAAGCTTGCTAAATTGGTATGCAAATGGGTTCTCTAGGTCAAAGCCCTTGACAAACTAAATTATGGGTGATGACAAAGATTGAAGGCAATATTCATAGGCATGCATATGGGATATATGATGGTGTAGATTAGATTCGCTTAATGTTTTGCATTTGAAAGTAATTGCCTTAGTTCTACAATTTAATTAGATGCGCAGTAAAAAAATTCAAATATGGTGACATAGCAATATGTTGCACAAATACGCATTAGGTTGGCTCACAATGGTTATTAGAAAGGGATGGAAAACTTTGACTTTGAATTTGAGGCTTTAGGATTTAAGATCATTGTCTCACTCCTTAAGATTAAACATGATGAAGATCAATCTCATACTACACAAAAATAATGCATAAAGATAAAATATCCATCTCAAAGAAGTAAATGTTTTAAAATAAATATAAAAGATATAATAATGATAAATAAGAATCAAGTTATAAATCAAATTTAATAAAAAATTATATTACTTATCATTATATTATTATATTAAGATATTTCATCAAAATTAATATAAAATTAAATAAAAATAATATAAATATACTAATTTTAATATTTTAATAAAAATATCTATTTGAAAAAAAATAGCCACGAAAGAGTACTTTAAATAATTTTGAAAAATTCTTCACTTTTCATTTTAATTAAATTCGCAATGATATGCATCCTAGTTGGTGAGTTTGATTCATCAATATTTGATCATTTTTATAAGATTGGATGAAATTAAGAGTTATATTATAAAAAATAGTTTTATTTTATTATTTTTAAATTTTAAATATATATAAATTATATTATTTTTTAAAAAAATAAATCAAATATAGATAAATAAAAAATCACTTACATTAAAATATTTTTTTATATGAAGACGATTTTTTAAAATTATAAACTATTACTTTTATTTTACATAAAATAATTTTAAAAAATTAAATATATATGAATATTTTTATTTCTTTATGCTCAATTAAAGTTAAATTAGAAAACTATCTTTTTGAAATTAATTATAAATGGAAAGTTTAAAATTATATGTAATATATAATAAGATTTCATGTAATATGTAAAATAAGAATAAAGATACTATTCATTTTAAAGTTCTTTTTCTTATTGTGAGGTGGATTTTTAGTAATAAAATAATGAGAATCATGTAATGTTGATGTTGTAGGTGGATGGGCAACTGCTCCAGATGGTCCATATTCATGGGGATTATGTTTTAAGGAGGAAATCAAACCTCAAAGCAACTATTGTGACATCACTAATAAAGAATGGCCTTGTGTGGAAAACAAGTCTTATCATGGGCGTGGTCCTATTCAACTATCTTGGTAAACATTTTTTCTAAACCTCAATTAGTATTATATAATAATTAGTATAGTTATTTTTAATAAATTTATTTAGTTTAAATCAAAATATATATGTGTATGTATGTGCATGTATATATGTATGTATATATAAAAATATATATTTTAAATGTAAAATGTGATTAATCTCTATTTTATAAAAGTTATAAATTATAAATTTATTTTTTTAATTTTAATGATTGATTAAAATTTGGTATTTTTCAGGAATTACAATTATGGTCCTGCAGGAAAGGCCATAGGATTTAATGGTCTTAAACGTCCAGAGATGGTATCAATGAAACCTGTGATTGCTTTTAAAACTGCTCTTTGGTTTTGGACTACCACTCAACCTCCTAAGCCCTCTTGTCATGATGTTATTGTTGGGAAGTATGTTCCAACTTCTAGTGATTTGGAAGCAAATAGATTACTTGGTTTTGGCCTTATAACAAATATTATCAATGGTGGTCTTGAGTGTGGGAAGGGAAATGATGATCGAGTGGCTGATAGAATTGGTTTTTATAAGAGATATTGTAAGTTGTTGAATGTTGATCCAGGTCAAAATCTTGATTGTGGTGATCAAAAGAGTTTTACTTAAATTTTAGATCTACAAGTCATCAAATAATCTACAAATGTCATTTTGTATGTGTTGAAGATCCATAATAATCAATTAAAAATTAATAGAATATATTTAATGAGAAAGGTTTTGATGGTCATTTTTATATGTTGTTAGTTATTTGACTTTTGTGTGTAATAAAAGATAGTATTATCTTCTTTCCACACTGTGATCCACAAGAATGTGTTATTACAATAAATACTTGTTTTTAGAAGTGAGGATGGCCCACAAGTAGTTAGATAAAGATGAAACATCTTAATATTCTCCCTTTGAGTACTACAACCAAAGGGGCTCATCCTCAAAAATGAATTTGTAGAGAAAGGGATGTATTTGGTGTCATTCACCTTTATGGGGATGTCATACAATCCCTCAACCATCTCAAGGATAGAAATTTATCCTCGCATTATAATATTTTATAATTCAAAAAATTAAATATAACTTAAAACCCAAAAAATAAACGTGCAAAGGGGCCCACCAAGGTCCCCATCCTGGAGAATTATAAATAGACTAGCTCATACTCTATCAAAATCACAGAAAGAAGAAGATAGAAAGAGGAAAAGGAAGTTCATTGTAGACTATAATTTATAAGTCATTTAATGTAATTAAACATTAACTAATTATTTTAAAAAAATTATGAATGTGTTATGAAGACCTCCTTATGACCTTGAAGGATTTAATTAAGAGTTGGTGTCAAGCATTTTTTCCATCAACCCATCATGTATCATTATAGTGAACATGCTAAAGGAGCTTCCCTTGGACCCTACAAGAGGTGTTGGCCCTTCACCTCAATGAGGGTTGTTGCCCACAAACCCATGCTTTGAATTAGAAAGTAAACTTTATTAATAAATAAATCATATTTAATTGAATTCTAGAGAACTATATAGAGATTGGAAATAAATGCATAGATACTATAAGAATAATTGAGAATTTTAATAGTTTTTTCGAATACATTAAATTTTACAATAATTTGTTGATAACATTAGTTAATCAAGGACAACACTTACATTAACACAAAAAATTATTAAAAATGACTAAATTCATTGAATTTTTTTTTATTACAAACACTAATTAATTAAGCACAATAATTCATCAAGAACAACATTTTCATGAATATAAAACCTAAATGAATAAATCAATTTTAAGAACTCACATAAGAAAGTGTAGTGCCTCTCATACTATTTCCCTAATAGGCTGACAGTTGATTTGATATATGATGAGACATTATGATACATTATATGATGTTAGATTTATTATTAGGACGATGTCATTGATGACACTTCTAATACTTGAGGTTTCATGCACATGTTATGATTAGTATATGGTTCGATGATCATTATTGAGACACTGATGATTTATGTGTTATGATATGGTTTTATTTAGGTGACTATGGAGATTTGATTTGATTATGAGGACTAACCCTATCATGAGCACTATGTGATTATCTTATCATGATTGTTATGTGATTATCATGTGATTGATTTTATCCTAATTACTATGTAGTTGATTGTTATATGAGCTGATTCAATTACTAGGTGTTATTCTTACTAATGTGATTGAGTGAAAGAGATAGTGTCACATCACTCACTTGTGAGCACCCTACGACATTGTGATTCCCTTTCACAGTGTGTCTGTTTATATGTATGTATAAATGCACAACCATTTTGTGTACTATAGGTTGCAGGTACTAGGCATTAACTCCACCTGAATTGGCAGGTCTGAGCATGCCTTGAACCCAATGGATTAGTTGATTGGAGATAACACTTGATCCCCTACCTTAGCCATCGTCCTCGAAGAGGATGAGTATCTGGTTTGACACCCTATCAGTATTGTCAATATTATCAGTAAGGTCAATCAGTGTTGCGTGAAGTTTTGCATTTCGACCCTAGTTAGTGGTCAGGTAATTATTTGGCATTTGATTTTATTTAATTTAAATTGTCTGATAAAATGCCTTTGGTTAAATTGTTAAGTAAAAGGGTATACCTTTGATAACTAAATATATATATATATATATAATCATAGTTAATAATAAAATGTTTGGTAAATGGTTTTACTCGTTTGTGTGAAAAGCTATAAGAAGTAAATATTCCATATTTACCCAAATTATGATTTTAAATGAAATGTTTTTAATTGTCCTAACTACTGATTCAATAAATTAAAAATGAACTATAATCCGTTCTATAGTTGGTTGGCATCATTTTGGATTTCCCATACAACTGACATTTTTCTTCTCATGTAAGCATTTTTGGTTTTTTTTTTTTTTGGGGCGAGGGGGGTGGGGTGGGATTTCATTATGTTTTGGAAGAGAGGGTGGAGGGAATTGTCTATAAATTTTTCCTCTGTTGTTGATTATGTGAGAATTGTGTTTTCAAAATTTTGGATTGTGTATTTAGATAAGTTGGATTTGCAAGTGAAATTTTGAGCTCGGCATCAAATTTTCATTCCTGCCAGGCGTTGGATCCAAGTTGGATTTTAGTCTTTTGTTTACATTTTCCTTTCTGAGTGTATGATAAATTTGATTGATTTTCCTCTCTACCTTTTGAAAGTAGATGTTGATTGTTTTATCTTGCCTGTGAATGAAACATTTAATTATTCTAGAATTTAAAAAAAAAAAAGGTTTATTGTCATTTTGTTCTTTACGTTGTTCCTAATAAATGTGTTTGGATACTGTTGATGCCAAAAATTGACTAGGTAACAGAGTCTTATGGGAAACTTAGTTTAAGGAGGACCTTTTGCGCTAAACTGAGTAACCTCCGAATTTTAGAGAAGTCGGCTTCTTCTATAGTGGGGTTTGGAAAGGGAAAAGGAAGCAGATTTAATAAAGTAAAGTCTAACCTAAGGTGATGCACAAAGATTTGTTGATGGGCACGATAAATCATAGATTTAAGGGCCTGAATAGTGTTGTTGTATTCCAAAACATCAGAGACTTAAGATCATAACATAGACAATTTATTTATTGACATAAAATAATGTTGCATACATTCTCACTACTAAGAAGAGTCATTTAGACATGATTTAGGTAAGCAAAATTATATCCAACATATATAGAAGTTCTTCAAATGAAGTGTCAAGATAGTAAAAAGCATAGTTCACAGTTTAATCAAAAGCATGAAAAATAGAAAGGTCGAACAATTGGCACAATCTGAAAGTTGCAATTTAAATAAAACAGTAATAGAGGCCTAGAGTCTTTTGCTAAAACCAGCATGTTTTTCTCCAAATTCTAGACCCTTTCTCCTTAACAGAGAAAGCATATATAGCAGGGAAACCTCCCACCGCTTTGGAGAGTAGCAACATAAAAGATCCCATGATCTTCTACAATGATGTCTGAATCAGAATATTCTCAAGGCTGTTACAACAGCATCCAGTCATCCCAAGCACAGGTGCATCCTCTGTAATGATGGCGGTGGTCCCAGCCAGGCTCGATCAGACAAGTTTCATCCATTACAACGAATGATCATGACAAGCAGCAATCAATAGCATTAATTCATTCAACCAGCTAATCACCTGCATAACAGATCAGCCGCTAGGCACGTGGCAGCCCTTCGCTGCCCGTTTGAACATTTCTCCTATCCCTGTCAAGGATTTGCGAAAATGCAACATGTGTCGAATGGGCTGAGGACTTTATCACAGCAGAGGGAACGCTCCATCAGCTGAGTGTAAAAGACGTGTGGTAGCATTTCGCTGCTCGTGGTTGCTTATTTCATCCCTGTGTTGAAATATTTGTGAACGGTTGCCACGTAGCAAGATGTGGGGCCCGCTGACACTTTTTAGAAATGACGGCTTCATGGAAGACTTTCGCAGTCTGTCAAGGCTTCAAGGAAACAAGAAACAAAACATCTCGTAACCGCGACACGTGGACCATAGCGTAGTATCCCAGGGCCTGAAAAGAAAGCCGTTACCCGAAGCTACGAAGAGCAGGTGCGCAAAGTGACAGATCAAAACTTTGATAAAAAGCCGAGCAAACGCGGTGATGCATAGGCCGGCGCACACATAATGCAAAAAAAAAGCCCGAAGGGAGCTGTTCAAATATTTATTTAATAGCTTTTGGCGACTATCAAGAGCGTTTCGACTAAGGAACGGAAAACCCAAAATTTCTCTGGTTCTGCAGACCAGAGTCTTATCAAAAGGGCTAATGGAGTCAAATATTGGAAAGAGCTACCTGCAAAGGCGACCACTCATCCTCAAACAACTTCATTATGTTGCGCAAATTCTCCTGTGCTCCACGTAGGTCAATAGTTTCTTTGTGAGGCAACACCTCAGGTAAACCGACCCCTGTTTGTATATGAAATAGCAGCTGTGAGAGCGGATGAATGACTGCCTCAATGTCAGTTGTCATTGGAGGATGGTTGAACTCCCTGAAAGCCTCCAGGTCATCTTCCTTCTCTTCAATAATTTCTGCAAGTTGCGCAGTCATGGCAATAGAGCCATCCTCGAGAAATAGGGACGGCAGTCCCATCCTACCTAACCCGAAGAAACATCCTCGTATGCTATCCAGTGTTTTACTCAGAATAGCCATGGTTGCCTTAGTGCGTTGGAAGGTGGAGTGGCAGTGGATAAATTTGTTTGTCGCTTGAGCAGCAGCGTCCCGATCTTCAATACCCGCCCCAACCAGGTGCTCATCAGAGACGAAGTATAGCTTGTTGAGCAATTATTTCGCCTCAGGAACCTTCTCCAGGATGAATCATGGGAATTTCTCAATTGTATCATGGGCCTCTTGGCTGAGCCTTGATGCCTTGTCGATAAATCAGAGGGTAGGCTGCAGTGTTAGGCAAAAGGTTTTGATTTTCTCCCAGTGAGAAATGCATAATTGCCTAACCAGCAGAATGATATCAGGTTGTGCAGGGGAAGGCAAGAGAGAGGCTTTAAGTGAAGTAATCTCCACATCTCTTGAAATAAGGGCTTCAGCTAATTCTGCCTTTTTCCTTTTCTCGGACGCCAGCTGCTCCGCATAGTTGTTCATTTCTTTATTCTAAGTTTGCTCAGCTCGGGAGTGATTTGCTAAGTGCTCCTCTAGAGAAGCCTTTGTCTCTCGGAGCTCCTCTTCAATTTGAGTCTTCAGGCCTTTAAATTCGGCCTCTTTCTCCTACATTCTTTGCTCATATTGAGTCTGTTGGCGTTCTAGCTCCTCACTTTTCTGTGCCATCCCCTGACTATGCTCAAAGCGGAGGCGCTCTAGCTCTTCATCTTTTAGTCGTAGACTTTGTTGCGCTTCTTGGCTCTTGCTTTGTAACTCTTTTATTATGCCAGGGTTAGCAACCTGAATCTTTGCAATTTCGCTTTGAAGCCTATTTCTCTCATCCTCTGCTGTCAGCGTTGTTGATGGTGTTTTCTGTACAGCAACAACTCAGACAGAATATAGTATCCTATCTCTCTTGAAAGGTTATCTTCAATAATAAATCACTGAAAATCACCCCAAGGTCTCTCGGGTGTTAGGTCATAATAATGCATAAAACAACTCAGATAAAATGTGAAACGCTGGTAATCACAATCGGACCTTACTACAAGCAAACTGTATCCTTTCAATTTATCAGATTTGACAATATGGTGATCTTGAATCCTAAATCTAACTGAATAATTAAAGAAACAGGAAAAGGTAGGGATGCAAGGAAGTAATAAAACTTAAACTACTGCAAGGACAAGCAATGTAAATGACATATATGTGGAATGGACCTATCTCAAATAACCAATTCCTGATCGACCCACAATGCAATCTTACAAGAACAGTGCAATCTTCTGAGGTATTTAAATTTTCAAATCATAGACTTGCATCTACAATCGAACTTGAGCACACTGAATATACGGTCCAGGTTGACTTTACCAGCCTACTACAATCAGATAGTTACTGGGAGTATAGACCAAAGATAGCTACAAACATTCCAGATATGACACCACAAACATCATTTATCCAACCAAAACTAATTTACTTCTGAGTACTAAACCCTAAATCTTCAAGCAATTTAAAAGATAGAACAAAGGAACCATGCAAGATGAAATAACACAAAGGATTTCACCAGGAAAACCACAATGTCTTCAATTGTATTAATCACCAAATGTTGCAACAATTCAACCGTTCTGATACAGTATTTGCTTCAAGAAAAGACTAAGAAAATCTAACTATTGCTCTTGCTTATCTTTATTACTGCTCAGCTAACCAATGTCTAACCCTTACAATGAGGCAAGAATGCCTATTTATATCAAATTTTCCCCAAAACATGTCGGCCCAGCCAAACATTTTACAAAATAATAAAAACTGCCAAAACAGGTCGGCCAAGGAAACGAACTAAGGCACACATTTAATGCCATCATCCAAGTCGGCTCTGACACAGTCCCCAAGGAAGTTCGGTCCAATGCATGCCCTATGATAATAGGGAAGCACAAATCTCAAAATGAGCATTAACTGCCACCCCCTTTATCCTTCTTCTGCACTGACGTCCCTTGGACACTCGAGAATATTCCATCCAACTCAGCAATAGGTGGCGATGGTAAGACCCTGAGTCGGCATTTAATAGAATCTATCCCCTCCTTGGACCGTTCGACAATCTTATTCCAGTCCTCCCTGTTGGCCATGTACCTGTCTATCACCGCCAAGTATGTGGCCGCATCATCAAGCAAATGGGAGGTGACAGTTCCATCAGAATCCGGGGCATAAACCTCATGCCACCATTCCTTCGGTTGATCTAAGCTCAAATATTTGGGAGCTATTTTCTTCCTCCCTGTCATCACCTCGAAGAATGCAATGCATCCATCATAAACTGCTGTAAGATCGCCATCAATGGACTTCCTACGTTTCTGCATCTTCTTTAGACCCCCTTGTCTGACCAGCAATGCCTCAAACCACTCCCATGGTTCATCCAGCCTGGAGGAAGGAAGGATTCCATCCTTGGCCAACTGCTCCTTTCCATGTCCCAGGATAGTCCTTGATTTCTGCAGCAGGAGGTCTATGTCATTCTTATCTTGAGACAAAATATGCTCCAGCAGTTCCTTTGCCCGGACTGCATCCTTGCCCACAGACAAAATCCCTTTGATAGCATCATCCCCTCTTGCCTGGACATCCATCAACCAATCAGTGGCAGCTTGGGCGGAGGCCTTCATCTTTTCAATTCCGGAGATTGTCTCCTTAAGCAGAAAACCCGGAGTCTGAGAAGAGGATGGATGGAGAGACTGTAGAGGCCTCAATACCTCTTCTAGACATTTCCTCAACCTTTCATTTTCTCTCTTCAATTCCCGCTTGGATTGGGTCTCCTTCTTCAGCCTGTCAACAATTATGGCACTCGACCCCTCAAACTCCTCAATATCTTGCTCTAGGGAGGCTGGCCCAAGGTTAATAGTTTGGACATTGTAGTCCTGGCCTGTTATATCGTCTCTTGTCTTCTCTACTGCAGGGGTGGCGATGTGAACTACCCTGTTATGCGCTTCATCCCTTTCCACCCGGGAAATTACCTTAGCATCTTTCTTTTTCTTTCCCTTGCCGATCTGGGACAGCATTTCATCCCAATCCAACGGAGTGTCCTCAACAATTACTTGTTTCTTTCGGGCAATTTCCTTTTCCACCCAGTCCGGAGCTACAGGGTCTGTCCGGATTCCTTCTGATCTTGTTTCTCCCGGATCCTCTGTCACTTTCACTTCCTCCATGGCTGTCACCTCGACCTCCTCCTCAGTTGTTGCTGTCATCCTCTTTCTCCGGACTCTGCTCGCCTCGATCAGCCTCCCCAAGTCCCAATTCCTGAAGCACTTATGATGGAATCCTAGCAGGTATGTTTTCCTCTAGCCCAGGTGGTCCGCGGCCTTTCTCACTCTCCGGAGAATCCTCGTACTGCACCAGTGGAGAAGTGTGCCTTTCCTCTGTTTCTTCCTCAAGCTCGGCTGCTTCACTGTACAGTGTTCCTTCCTTGAACTGCTCGGCCTCCCCGCTAATTCCCTGTTCCTCTAGATTTTCCGGTCCTGGTGCACTTAGCAGAGGGGAAACAGGCTTGTCCTGCTCGTCAACTGGTTGTGTTGGAGGAGAGTCCTTCTGCTGCGTCACATCCTTAGGAGAAGGAGTTCTTGATTTTCTGGCATATACCTTGGTTTTCTCCCCTCCGGAGCTCTCCACATCTACAATTGGAGGTTCATCCTCCGAAGCAGTCCGTTCCTTCTTCTTTGTTGTCCTTGTAGTTCTTGTCTTCTTGGGCGGTGGAGGAGCATCCTCCTCTTCAGCCTTCTCCGTTTCTTCCTCATCTGAGGACTTGCTGATGGTCAGGGTCTTCCACCTGCGTTTACCAATTGGTTTCCTCTTCATTGCAGGCTCAGCCCCTTTAGGACCTCTGACTTTAATCTTGAATGGTGAGGTCTTTGCTGATTTCCCTTTGGGGTCTTCTTCCCCGGATTCCTCAGAAGTTGACATGGGGTTGAGATTCCCCATCAAGTCAAAGGTGCAAGCTACTTTAGCGTTCTCCAACTCCCAGACTTTATGCTTGACCCAAGAGAAGGTGAATCTCAACACAGGAGCCATCAGGTCCTCCAATTCTGTCACCTCAGGCTCATTCCAATCTATGTCCGCAACTGACCTGTCCTTTATGGGCTCGTAGACATGGTCCTGAACCAACTTTCCATCATCATCAAGCTGATCCGGAATCAGCTTAACATTGTATTGTCTGATGGCCTCAACCGGCAGCCGGGAAAACCTCCTCTTCCGTGCATCAAGGTCATCCTTGAGATTGACCCAGTAGTCTTCTAAGTCCTCCTTATGCCTATATTCCCGGGTAGCCCTCTTCTGTGCCTCTCCTATGATATCAAAGTTTATTCTCTTCGAATGGAAAGGGAATCCATAAGCTGCCAACTCCTCACCTGCAGTGTGAGCCGATTGAATAGATGGGCACACTTCCCCTACACCAATCCCAAGAGGGAAGTCTCCTCCAAATCCTGTCTTATGCTTCTCCCCCTTCACAACTGCATCAAACTCACAAATCTGCCTTACAACTTCTAGCAGCACAATATGGTCAGTGGGATACCTGGGCAACCTGTAAGGGGCAACTGGGCATCCATCAACCCGGAGGTAGGTGAATGTAGGGAATTGGATAAACCACGCTCTGTAGTTCTTGATCAAGCCCCTAGCTCCATCGGATAATCTGATATGTTCTGCATTTTGAAGTGTCCGAGTAATGTGCATAGTGAATGCATCATTTGCCCTCCTATAATCTTTATGTCCTAGATGCAGCTCCGGATAAACTTCATAGATGATGTCTTGCCCAATGGTTCCCCTCGGAGTCAAACCCTTGTATGGGTAGGAGATGGCCAGCACGTACATGATGTAAGAAGACATATTGAACTTCTTCGCCTCCAGGATATTTCTCAGTTGTTTGTCAATCTCTGCACTAATGAGTCCTGCCCAGTGATAGTTTGTCCCCTGGCTCATCTTGGTGATCACATGGACCATCCAATTCTCCAATACCCCTGCAGTTCTTAGTCCAGCCACCCTGCTCAACAGTGTGATGGCATCATACACGTCCGACCTGAATTTCACCCTATGCAGTTATTTGGGCAACTTGGAGTGGTGAGATTTTGGCTTCTCTAGCCATGAATTGATGATCTGCTGAGCCTTGGTTGGCTCATTCTCGTAATAGGTCCTGGCAGTGTCAAGGTTCAATGCACAGACCGAAGGAAGATCCGGCATACTGAAGGTTCTTGCAATGGAAGCCGGACTGAAGTTGGCTAAGACTCGTCCCTCAGTACTAATCACCATCTGGGTATCAAAATTGTACTGTCTGGCACATTCCAAAATCAACTCATAGCATTGAACCGCTGGAGGAAACCCGGCCACATGCACTAGTCCAGAATTCATCATTCCTTGTCTCAAAGCTGACTGTTCCTTCTCAGCCACTCTCTGCTTGAACTCCTCATAGCGCCAGGCACCAACATTCGTGTCAGATACCTCGGCCCACACAGAGGACACCTTGCTTTCTGGGAGTTGGCTCTTCATATCCAATCTCAAACGTTCTGTCTCGGAGATTGAGGCTGCCCCTGCACCGGCTTTGGACTTCCCAGTAGTAGCTTTGCTTGATTCGGCCTACACATCCAAAAATCGTCATTATAATCCAATTATTATTCATAATCCAGTTCAAAGGGTTAGCACAAATCATATAAATCCATCAAAATCAATTGCTAACTACTAATCCATCGAGATCTGGAAAAATCAGACAGTCCGGGAAAATCACGCAATCCGGGAAAATACCGTCGGGGCGGAATTTCAGAGAAATCTGACCCAGACGGATTCCTGCTGCCAAAGCATCATTAGTCAAATAAATCATTAATGCGCAAGGAAAATCAAAGGATAATTATCAAATGCATTTATTGGAAACAAGAAATAAACATTAGACACTCATTCCATTAATCCTATCATCGAAATATCAGAACAGAGCCAGACAGGAAATCCGGAAAAATCCGGATGGGACGGATTTTCGCGGACAGCTTAAATGTACCGGGAATAACCCCAACCCACGGAATAAGCCCAAACCGGGAAAATCTGGGAGCGAGGAAATTCCACGACAACCTCGGAAACCCGAAAAAACGACGAATGCAAACCAAAACTCGAATGATCACAGGATCATCCCTACCCGATCTCGAATTATCACAATACCGAAGACAAGCAACAAGACTCAGGGCGCAAAGGATTTAGACCCCTGGAAAGCACGCAAAGAATGAATCCCCACATGAAAATAAAGATGCCCTAATCCGAATGATCAAACCATCCGCCATTAAAACCAGAACAAGCTTTAAGGTTTTAAAATATCGGTTAAAGATTTACCTAAAGCCTTCTAATTCGAATAAGACGGGAGGCCAACATGATACGGGGCAAAGCCACTCAAGCACAAAAAAATCCTCATCCTGGGCCGAATCACCAAAGGAAACCCTAATTCGCACGAAAACGCATTTCGTGCCCGAAACAATCAAACACTCCGACCCAGAATCCCGTCTAAAGGATAAATATGTCATCTCATGGACGAATGGAGTTCACAAGGGAAGAAAACTGGGGTTTCAAAATAAAACGGGATGGACTCCGACTCTATAAATACCAAAATCAAAATCATATCAAAGGCCGACCCAATTCCAGCGATACCTAAGGCAAGAAACCCCCAATCATCATGCAAGCAAACGGAAAGGGCAATGAATACATACCATGGATCGAAGCAAACAGAACTCGGGCTCAAAAAGTCGACCACGCGGTAAACACGTTCAAGTAATGAAAATACGGGCACCAGAACTCAAGCAATCCCCGCGCAATCAAACCAAAATCGATTCTCAAAGCCCCAAATGGAAATTCTAAATCGCCAGAGCAAATCAAGGAAGCAATGAAGTCAGAATGAGACTGAAAACGCCCTAAATTCGACCTTATACCCGTCTGAGCAAAGGTACCTTCACCATTAATGCGCAATGAGACGTTTCTAAAAGTCCGGAAACCCGAGCTCAACACGGAATTTCAGAAAATTCCAGAATGCGCGGAAACACGGATTCCGCAGAAATGCAGAAACCAGGGAAATGAGGAAGACCAGGATTTTGGCAGAATCCGGGAAAATCCGACAGGACCGGAAAATCCCGAAGTCAGGCAGAAATCCGGAACCGGAGAATCCTGCCAGAAACGGACAAGGAACCAGAGCCCGGGAAAATCCGCCAGAGACGGAAAATCCCGGATCCAGGTGAAAACCCGGACCTGGTCAAAAACCTAATTTCATTCAATTCCAACCTCAAGGGAGGGTCCAAGCAGGCAAGACCAACATGTCAAGACCCTAGAATGATAAATCCGATAGAACCAAAGGTCAAGACACCAAAAAAAAAAGGGTCCCCACTCCAAGTGGGGCGTGTGTGCAAAAACTGCACAACAAGCGTCCTTTCGGTCATGTGAGCAATATCTGTCTCCAAGGATTTTTCCTTCCTTTCCATAAAACTAAGCCTTTCCCTGGCTGCCCTGAGCTGCTCATCCTTCTTTTTTAGTTGGCGACCAGTTTTGAGGAAGTCGGAAGTGACTACCTGCTACGTTTCCTCCATGATTTCAACTTTATCCTGCGGTCAGGCTACCTTCATGTCAAGTCCGACCGCATATATCTCGTAGTCTTCTAGTTGCATTTCTCCCTGAGGTTTGCTTACCCTGAGGTACATGGTTGCAAACTTCAATTCTTATTGGGGCTCATCGTACAGAGCTTGTACTCTTGGCTCGGCGGAAACACTCTCATCCTTTGCTTTGTGTTTCCTCATTCTATTTGCGCGCGCCTCCCTTCTGCAATCTATATGTGCTATGAATTTGACTGGTGATGAAACCAGTCCACCTGCGAAAGAAGCACCGGAAGGCAGGGCATAGAGATAGGTAACCTTCATAGGCGTGGGCATTTGTTTCTTTTGGAGAGTGACAGTTTGTGGAGAGAAATGAGACACGTTCCATAGTTTGGTTTGAGAACCAATAGCAGAGCTAGTCATTTGTAATGACTGGACTATGGAATTAGTTGTAAGGCTCATTAGCTGGAAAGGGGGAGTTGTTAACAGGGTGTTAGCCTGTTGCAATGGAAGAGGATCCGTAATCATAGTGGAAAAAGAATGGGAGCTCATAGGGGGAATGCTTCCCGAAAGTGAGGTGAGGAAGGTCTGAGCGGCAGTGGCAGGCGTAAGTATATGCGGAGGAGTAATTATGAGCGGGGTGGCCTGCGAAAATTGGGCAAAGCCTACCGAATATGTCGAACTAAAATCAGAAGGTTGAGGGCCAGTTTTTATGGTAGGGATCATTAGTGAGGCAGGGGTAGATACCAAGGAATGAGATGTAAGATAAGAAGGAGCGAATTGTACCTGTTGACTGGTTGTTGGCATCTCTAGAAATGTTTGTGACTCCTCCGCAACCTCCGGTGTCTCGCTAGCTACGAGTACTCCCCCTCCAGTGGGTTCTTGTGAACCCTCTCCGATAATTTACTCTCTGTGCGCTGCCATTTCATAGGGGGAATCTCACTAACTTCGACAGTCATCTCCTTCTACTGAAGTGGTAGCCTAGCTGGTTTAGCAACCCAAGTGAGTGTATGCGAGCCCTTTGATATATTAAAATGTACGTTTGTGGCCACATAGGCAGCCTGCCTGGAGACCTTCTCCTTTTGTGCAAAGGAAGCTGATGTCGTCGCTTCTTCTTCCTGCTCTTCGGATTCCTCCCCCTCTTCGCTCCTATTAATACTAGAGTTCGGGCTGGGATGGCCCTCCTTCCACCATCTTTCAAATTCTTAGTCATCCTTTAGTTGATTGTAAAGAGCATCCAACTATGCTATTTCCTGACGATATTTCTAGAAAGCCTTTATTTTCTCTTCACTCCATTCTTCATCCTTCTTTAACCTGTTGTACATGTTGCACTCCATGGGGACATTATCATGTGCCACAGCCACAAGAAAGTACAACTTGTGCCATGGGCCTCTAGTATCCGACGTAGGGATTTGCACCAATTCAACAAAATCCTCATCTTTGTCCATTTGCAGATTACGTCGCTTCTCCCAGTATGGTCAGAGAACATGGGTAACTCTCATATGTGGCTCTGGCAAGTCATCGAAAGGGTTGTATTCTCATTTATCGTTTACTAGTACCAATCTTAGATGTGCCAGTGTGTCCTCTAACAACTGGTCTGATTACTTTTTTAGTAGAGTTACCGACTTGAAATTCTTCGGACAAGTGAAGAACCCTTTCTTCTTGACCATTTCGCTGCTGCAAAAAGTAAAATCAATGATACACACCTGTCAGAATATTTCCAGCGTGAGCACTCTATCGATGACTCAAGCGTGGAGCAGGAATGGTTTGCCAGTAAAACCCTGCATTCGGAGGATAGTAAAATCCTTGCCAAGTACCAGTCACAAGCAGGGGTGAAGTTCTGCATAAATTTGGCCTGCTTCTTATTGAACTGGATAATATCACCCTTTCCGATCAAATCATTCAAGACCAGGGCTATGAAATAATCTGCAAATACATAATAATCATATGATGCGGAAAGAAAAGGCTTACATGTCGACACCGGCTTCCTTTTATTTTGCTCATCAAAAATTAATAGCGGAAAATATTGGGCAAAGAAATCCGAGTTCTAATGCAAAAACATGTGGACCAGGAAGGAAAGAAACCTAAATTTTTTCTCCGCCTGATAATTCTCAATTTGTTGTTTCATTTCTTCAACTATAAACTCAGCAAAATCATACCATAAGAGTTCATGTTGCTTACGAAATTGCATTGTCAATCCTAGTTGAAAGGCCTCTATCTTCTCATCGGAGTCTCGGTCACATACAAAGGCCAGCATGGACATGGCATCTTGGAGATCGTTGCGAAATGCACCGCGTGACAATGGAATACGTGTGCTTTAGTGGCTGAGATTCCTTTCTTACCAGTCTCTTCTACCAAGAACTTTGAGCCAGTTTTCATTTTCCTCCATATTTTCTCTTATTTGCTTGGGTGAAAGGTCTCGATATTCTCCTTCATCTTGCTTGGATCCGGGATACATAACATGTGCCAAATGGCCTCTAGAGTGATATGCACCCTCAAGTTGCGGCCTTCAATATAGTGGGTATCAAGATTATAACGCTGAATAGCGGCATTAACCACTTTTGGGCAATAGTGCACCAGTGGGACCATGTATTGAGGGAAACCATTGTACCAAACTCTACTCGCCGTAGATTGATCTGTCTTTGGTGCCGATAACCTTGCACAAGCTGCCTCTCTGAGGGACTTAAGGATTTTCGCGAGCCTTGGGTCGTAGATATTGTCCCATTTTTTCTCAACCCTTTTCTGGTTTCTCCATTTCTTGGGTCTATTCAGCTCCTCTGTGTAGACTCTCCATGTCCTATTGGGTATACCAGGCATAGCATATGCCACATCCTCATAGACATATACCTCTACTAAAGAATGAATAGCCGTAAATAGCTCCTGGCTAATTTCTTCCTGCATTGGCTAAGCTGAAGATTCTGACATTTTCCTTCTCTGAAGATTTCTGTAAGTTCCTGGTTGGCTGGGACTATACTCGGCTCTAGATAGACAGACAGAAAACAATTTTGCACTTATCTTTGGCGTTCGTGAAAATAATTTGAAATATTAAGCCTTTTCATGCAATAATAGCAACTTTTCTCAAGGTGATAGGCGAAAGCAAGCCTTTTGCATTTAATTCGGCATGTACCGCTAATTTTGCAATTCGTGCAAAATGAATTGATTGCTATTTCGAGGCGGCCGGAGTTCATCATTGCATTTGGTGATCATGTGATACGCTGTGATCTCCTTGGAACTTGAGCCTGCAATTGGCTTGCTAACCCTGCGTTAGCATGCATTAGCAATTAATATCCCGGTCGGAATGATTATGCCAAGCAAATGATCACGGCCACATGAAAGATATGAATATCGCCTTGGGCTCTAGGACGCCCTTGAGAGATGACACAATAGCCTACGGCCATACGTCTCACTACCAACGAGCGCCACCTTTTTAAAACTAATTAATCAGATCCATTTAATCAAGCACGCATTGAGTCATGCTATCATAGATGCAACTGGCCCAGAAATGTGAGCAAACGTAGGCTTGCCTTTCAAGATACCAACTATCATAATATCACATTTTTTCGAAGAGGATTAGCATATGTCTTGTCAATTTTCTATAAATAGGTCAGTAAGAGCGAGCAAAGTATACTTAGCATTTGAGAAGTGATAGGGTAGTAGCAAAGTCTTAAGCAAGCCTTTTCATAGGTTAGGTGGTAGACGAATTTGGCATTAGCTCAGAAGCCTAGGGATAGTGTCAGAGCAATGGATACCCTAGTTCGCCTGACTTCGTATAAGTCACAGATGGCATTCCTAGGTGATATTTCAACTAGGAGACTGAAAAGGATGATGAAGAATAAGCATTCTCTGGTTTTGGTAGCCATAAAGTGGGTTTTAGGCAAAGATTGTATAGAATATGAGGATAAGTATCGGGTGAATACCGACGTATGCTCCCACTTTGTAACATCCATGTTGGACATTAGTGTTCCTCGACCACTTATCTTGAAGTTGGTTAAAGAAATCTTCCCCAAGAAATACTTGAATGGTCTTGATGAATTCGTTGCTCATGCTGCCTATGGCGTAGGTCTGTCGTCAGCCAGCGACTTGCATCGCTTTATTGAGGAAGAAGTCGTTGTTGTTTGGCTTCCGTTCCTCAGCGGATTCTGCCTACAGACTCGTGACCAGCACCAGCAGAGGGTTACCCAAGCCCTGCACTTCATGTTTCGCAGCTACAACATGATACCTTTCTACGACATAGATTGGTATACTGACTTCAGGAACCTGGTGTTTCCCCCGCCAATGGCAGTTGTGCCAAATGATGCTACTAGTGCTGCCGAGGAACCCGTGGACAAGGAAGAAGTGGACGTTGCAGTCAATGCGTCAATTGCTGCCAGCCATGCCTTTAGATTAAAAACCCTTGCCTGTTGCTCAAACTGTCTCCCTGCCTGCTCAAAATATGCCTCTTCATAGCTGTATATAAGCCTGACAAAAAGGCTATCGCATATATAATAGCTCAAAATGCTTGTAAATTTTGAAACATGGCTTCCCAGCCACTTTTGTAATGAAAGAACATGTATGAATAGATATCTATCGTTTAAAGAAAATCCATGCTCTTTCTTTTTATTCTGTATTTAAGTTTTTCTGGGCTTGCAGCTTTTATATGTTATTTCTCCACACATGGGTGTATTATGTGTTTAGCAACTCTGGTGTTCCACCCACCAATGATAATGGGTTTATTCCGTAGAAGTACAAACTAAATTCAGAAAAAGACCGGCCAAAGAAATGGAAATAAAAATAAAAGCGCTATTTACATATGTACAAAGTAGAGCTTAATGCCTAATGGAACAACTTAAAATGAATCCCATTGATCGGGATTCCCAACGGTTCCTATTCCATATTCTCTAGCTCAAAAGCATTGTGTTCTTTGCACCGAATGATTCTAAAGGGACCTTCCCATAGGCTATCAAATTTACTGTGTTGACCTGGCTTTGTAGCCCTACTATCATACTTTAGCACTAAGTCTCCGCATTTTAGACCCTGGTCGGAAGCCTTCTTGTCAAACCATTATTTGACCACCTGTTGACAACTTGTCATTGCTATTAGGGAATTCTCCCTTTTTTCCTATACTTCCAATAGTTCGGCGAGCCGATCCTCCATGGCGTCATTTTGTTCAATCTCAAGAGATTTCAACAATTGTATTGCCAGAATTTCCATGCAAATGGGTAACAGCACTTCTTTCCTGTATACCAACTCATAAGGCAAAGTCTTAAGGACTTGCTTAGGAGTTATGCAGTTTACCTAGAGCGTTGTTCAGAGGTTTTTATGCCATTCTCTCTGGTGTTCTGAGCCAATCCTTTTAAGGAATCAAACTAAGCTTTTGTTCGTTGACTCTGCTAGACCATTTCCCTATGGATAATAGTTTGATGATGTTTTAAGAAATATGCCATTTTTTAATGCAAAGTGACATACCTTTGCACCTAGAAATGCTCTGGCGTTGTCTGAAATGATAGTTTTCGAAGGGTTGAACCTTGTCACTAGTTCCTCGAGGAAATCTACAATCTTTGTTTCTGTTGCGCCTTTAAGGGGAATAGCCTCCGTCCACCTTGTGAAATAGTCTGTAGCGGTTAGAATCCACTTGTGTCCGGCACTAGAAACCGGGTTGATCATTCTGATGAAGTCAAGGCCCCATTGCATAAACAGTTCGTCCGCCACTATAGGTCTGAGGGGCATTGCAGAATTCTTCCTTCTGTCAGTAAAGAACTGGCATTTTTTACAAGCCCTTACCAAAGAGTGGGAGTCATTGAAAAGTGTGGGCCAATAATAGCCAGCACACATGATTTTAATTGCGGTGGTTTTAGCAGAGAAATGTCCACCTGTAGCGCTATTGTGGAACACGTTGAGGATCCTCTTCGCCTGCTCCGAAGTAACGCATCGCAAGAGAACACCATTGAAATTCCTTTTGAAAAGGACTCCTATTTACGTGTATCTACAATTTTGCAGCCGGTAATACCTTCTTTTTTGGGACGAGAGGCCTGGCGGATACTTTCCAGTTTGCATGAACCTCACTCTATTAGTCAGCCAACTGCCTTTCGATCCTGATTTATTTATCAGGACGAGTTCTAGTTGCTCCTCTGCACCAGGTACCTCCTCGTTCTGTGCCATATACTCACACAGGCCTCTTCCTTTAATAGTCTTAGTAGGCTTGACTTCAATGTCGTATTCAAGGATCTTGGTGATCCAATTAACCCTTTTTTCTGTGATTTGCCCTTCCATGATGTATTTACGCACACTGGAATGTGTGACATATACTAGCACCTTGTTGTAGGAAATTAGATGGCAGAACTTTTTAAGTCCCTTTACTATTGCAAAGGCCTGTCTTTCAACAAAATTATAATTCGCCTCATATTCCTTTAGGGTCCACGAATAGAACGCCACGGGATGTTCCCCCTTTTCTTCGTTATCCTTTTGGGTTAGAATAGTAGCAATACTAGACTTTCTACTGAAAGCATACATTATAAAGTATTTGGATTGATCCGGATTAACCAGCATCGGGGTTGTGGAAATAGCTTCCTTGACCCTTTCAAAAGCCTCTCGAGCTTCAGTTGTCCACTTGAATGTTTGATCTTTCTTCAGCATTAGGGTGATCGGCCTAATTACTCCCGCGAAATTAGAAATAAATTTGCTGACAAAATTTACTTTGCCCAGAAAAGATTGGACACCTTTCTTATTTACTGGAAGGGGAAGCTCTTTGATAGCCTTTACTCGTTCGGGGTCAATTGAAACACCTTCTCTAGACACAACATGCCCCAACAGCTTACCCTACAGCACTCTGAATACACATTTCTTTGGATTTAGGGAAACCCCGAACTCTTGGCACTTTTGAAAAACTAATTCCAAATGATCAAAATGATCATCCTTAGATTTAGAGAACATAGTAAGGTCATCCAAATAGATTAGAATAAACTTATTGATTAGTACATTGAATGCCACGTCCATCGCCCACTGGAATGTTGCCCCTGCATTGGATAAACCAAAAGGAATTTTAGCATATGCAAATGTTCCCCACTTTGTAGTGAACGTAGTCTTGTACTGATCTTCTTCTTTAACACGGATCTGATTGTAGTCGGAGAAACCATCCACTAGAGAAAACATTTCTGATCCTGCCACAATTTGTAGGATTGACTCCATAGAAGGCAATGGATAGTGGTTTTTCAGAGATGCTCTGTTTAGGTCTTTGAAGTCCACACACAAGCAGATATCCCCATTCTTCTTTTGGACTGGGACCAGATTCGAAACCCAAGTACTATGTTTAATTGGGAAGACAATGCGGGACTCAATGAGCTTAGTTAACTTTTGTGCCATTAGGGCCTCAATTTTAGGGTTAACTGGCCTCTGTTTCTGTCGGACTGGTTTTGCACCTTCTGTTAGCTCAATAGTGTGTTGAATGATGCTAGGATCATAACCCTCCAGATCATCGTAAGACCAAGCCACTACTCCATACTTTTCATAGAAACCGATGAGCCTTTCTTTATCATGGTTTGGGACATTATTTTCGACTCAGAGATTCCTACCATCGAAAACCCAAAGGTCTTCATAATCACTTTTGTCTGCCACAAACTTTCGCTTATCATTTCAAGTATCATTACAATCAAAAAAAAATTCAAAAGTAACCAATCCTTTCAAAAGTTTATTAGATTTGAGCTGCATAATTTGTCCTTCATAAGCCTCGGCGATCCTTGGTTGAAGTTGATCGGTGAATTCCCCTGAATGCTGGATAAATGAGGCGGTATGTTCATCGCTTTCAAAGACTTGCCAACTCTGATCATTGTTGGGGATGGCTGGTCGGACTAATACTCGTACTGAGTGTTCATTCTGAAGCAAGTTAGAGACAGGATCAAACTGAGAACTAATCACAGCCATGCGATCTACATCGCTATTTTGTCCTCGGGGAATGGTCTAGATGTTGAAAGCTTCAAAACCCTCAATCAGGTCCCAGACTCGATGCTAATAGGATCTCATGCGGACATTCTTTGCTGCAAAAATTCCTCGGACCTGGTTAACTACCAGTTCAAAATCTCTGAATATAATTAATTACTTAATGCCCTTTCATTCTGCAAGGCTTAAGCCTTGGACTAACCCCTCATATTCAACCTCATTTTTTGAACAAGCGAAATGAAAGTGAAAAGGCTTCAACCATTTTTTATTTTGTGGCGATATTAGATATACCCCTGCTGCAGCACCTACTTTGCTTCTTGCTCTGTCAAAGTATAGTGTCCATAGCTCATTTGCCTGGTTACCTTCGGATTCTTTGGCGACCCTCGAAAGCACTTGGTCCTCATCATAAATTACATATGTGCCCAATCCTGTAGCATGATAATTGTCGAAAGGATCATTGTTTATGTGTTCACTCAGCAGAGCATCTTCTTTATCATTCCGATCTCCGCTCACCTTCTCTTCCTCTAGTAATTCAACGCCATACATTTCTTGCTTGGTGATAGAGGTATGCATTGCTTCAAAATTGATCAAGACCTCATCTGCCACATGTTCGGAATGCAGAGCCTCTGATTATATCTTCATTTTTGCACCGTGTTTGGTCATAAGTATCAGATGTGACCAATCCAAGGACAGGTATCCGCCCACCTTTGAAGTAAACTCTCAGGATAGATAGAGACCGAACATACGAGGAACATCTATGATCACTGTGTCTTGCGGGACTGTGATACTAGGGCAGGCAAATAGAGTTAAGGGAAGCGCTTTGACAACACCTACGGTCTCAACTTTATTCCCATCAAGCTGCATCACCCCTCTTTTCATAGGTTCGTAACTGAGTCCCAAAGCTTCGACTATCTGATTAGGCATGACCATTGTACTAGCACCAGAATCAATCATCGCATTGTGTAATAACTTCTTTCCTACAATGAGAGTCAAGAAGAAGGGTTGAGGTTTTGACCTACTTTTGTCCTTGGCAGGAGATTCCTTTGTATTGTTTGTAAGAACCTTTGCTGGTGGTATGTGACAAACAACCTCTATACTGGCAGACGGCTCTGTTGATGTCGGGTTGATTTCTTCCTAAAGCGCATTCTATAATAGCTTTTTCTGTTTCGGGATAGCTAGAATGTCCCACAAAGACACATTAGCAGATGATTTCTTCAATTGCTCCACCACATTAAAAAGTGGCAAACTCAGAGATTTCTGCTCTTTGGTTCTTGCTATAATAATCTCCTTTCATGGTTGAGAAGGTGAAGGGAAGGTTGAAGTACTAGGAATTTGATCAGACACGCCTCTGAGTTGCGGGTTGTCCAGATTTGAAACAATTGGTTCACCGATGAATCTCCTCTTTGAGCATGTGTTATAGTCAGACTGTACTTGCGGTGTTTCGGAGATGAATGTGTCATTAGCAAACACCATTTCTTCCTCTTCCATCCAAGAGAAAAGTGCATGATCAGGAGCAATATCTGATTCTTGTTCTAAAGGCATTCCTTGCATTTGCGCGATAAGGACTACGCTCTCCATTTGTGGGGAAGCATATACATAACCTCCACTTTCCATTGCCATGCTTTGGCTGCGTTGCTCTGCCACCTTTTGTTATAGGTTGCCACGCGGACAGTTCCAGGGCATATGTGCATTGCTGCAGGGGAAACACCATGAATTGATGTCATCAATAAGGTTGTTATGTCCTATGGTTAATTCCCTACTTGAGCTTGGCGACGCATTCGTCAGCGGAGTAGGTACCGGCACCATTTGGTTCGCAGTCAGCGCTTGTGGATTAGTACGAGGCGCACCCTGATATTAATTTTGTTGGTAAGTAGACTGCCCCACCTTGATAGTTTTGATATGAGGGCCGCGGAGGCATTGCTTGGTTCCGCTTAAGAGTCGTTATGTCATTTGCCATGGTTCGCAACATCTCCTTAAGGTCGCCTATTTCATCTTTGGAATATCTTGATGTAGAAGCCACGTTTTCAGGTACGGACGCATATGAGTACATTGACTAGGCAGTTGTGGGCGCACTAGTCAATGCGACCTCTTGCGCGGAGATCGATATTTCAGGAAATATTGGCATAATAGGTCGAGGAGGCAATTTTCCATAGTCTATCAAATGATTCTCAGCTTTGATAGCAGTACCATGAGCATTTGGTAGAGTAGCTCCTTCCAAAGACTTGATCATCACAGAAATGTCAGAATTGATAGACTTCAGATAAAATATAAATGCCAACTTAGGAGTCGGGCGGATAGTAACAAGGATCCTCTGCCAATTTGCGTGAAATCGGGCATTGAAGTCTGCCAGAGACTCCTGGGGGGCTCGTTTTATGACAGATAGCTGATAATATAATGAAACACGATCTTCGTCATTAGAGAACATTTCATAGAATGGCTCTCTGAGCTCATCCCAGGTGCGAATCGAATTAGGAGTCAGTGTTTGGTACCAATCCAGAACCTTGCCTTTGAAAGATGCAGCGAGGAGCCTCAGGGCTACATTCTGCGTTGTAATGTCGTGTACTAGACAAACGTCCGCCACATCCTACAAATGTTTTGCTAGCATTTTTGAGCTATCTCTGGAAAATTTGGGGATAGCTTTTATGGCCGAAATTGGGATAGCGCTCCACACAACGGGTGCTACCGGGGCTACTAGGGGACATCCAGCGTCCCATGCTACGTAGTTTCTATTGGCGGTCGACAACATGGTGAGAGAAAAAGGTGGTGGGAATGGAACGGTTACTAGCTGATTTGCTCATACACCCTTCTACAATACAATTTCATTAAATTTGCATCCCACCGGGCGTGCCGAAAAAAGAACAAACTATTGATGCTAAAAATTGACAAGGTAATAGAGTCTTAAGGGAAACTCAGTTTAAGGAGGACCTTTTGCACTAAACTGAGTAACCTCCGGATTTTAGAGAAGTCAGCTTCTTCTATAATGGGGTTTGGAAAGGGAAAAGGAAGCAGATTCAATAAAGTAAAGTCTAACCTAAGGCGATGCGTCAAGATTTGTTGATGGGCACGATAAATCATAGATTTAAGGGCCTGAATAGTGTTGTTGTATTCCAAAACATCAGAGACTTAAGATCATAGCATAGACAATTCATTTATTGACATAAAATAATGTTGCTTACATTCTCACTACTAAGAAGAGTCATTTAGACATGATTTAGGTAAGCAAAATTATATCCAACATATATAGAAGTTCTTCAAATGAAGTGTCAAGACAGTAAAAAACATAGTTCACAGTTTAATCAAAAGCATGAAAAATAGAAAGGTTGAACAATTGGCACAGTCTGAAAGTTGCAATTTAAATAAAATAGTAATAGAGGCCTGGAGTCTTTTGCTAAAACTAGCATGTTTTTCTCCAAATTCTAGACCCTTTTCTCCTTAACAGAGAAAGCATATATAGCAGGGAAACCTCCCACCACTTTGAAGAGCAACAACAAAAAAGATCCCATGATCTTCTGCAATGATGTATGAATTAGAATATTCCCAAGGCCGTTACAATAGCATCCAGTCATCCTAGGCACAGGTGCATCCTCTGTAATGATGGTGGTGGTCCCAGCCAGGCTCGATCAGACAAGTGTCATCCATTGCAGCAAATGATCATGACAAGCAGCAATCAATAGCATTATTTCATTCAACTAGCTCATCGCCTGCATAATAGATCAGCCACTAGGCACGTGGCAGCCCTTCGCTACCCGTTTGAACATTTCTCCCATCGTTGTCGAGGATTTGCGAAAATGCAACACATGTCGAATGGGCTAAGGACTTTATCACAGCGGAGGGAACGCTCCATCAACTGGGCGTAAAAGACATGTGGCAGCATTTCGCTGCCTGCGGTTGCTTATTTCATCCCTGCGTTGAAATATTTGTGAACGGTTCCCACGTAGCAAGATGTGGGGCCCGCTGACACTTTTTAGAAATGACAGCTTCATGGAAGACTTTCGCAGCCCGTCGAGGCTTCAAAGAAACAACAAACAAAACATCCTGTAACCACGACACGTGGACGCATAGCACAATATCCCAAGGTCCGAAAAGAAAGCCGTTACCCGAAGTTGCGAAGAGCAGGTGCACAAAGTGACAGATCGAAACTTTGATAAAAAGCTAAGCAAACTCGGCGATGCATAGGCTGGCACACACATAATGCAAAAAAAAAGCCCGAAGGGAGCTGCTCAAATATTTATTTAATAGATACCTTTTGTATTCTAATATATATATAAATTTGATATGGTGATAATGGTCGAACTAGGCTTTGTCCTGAATGCAATGTTTGAATTGTCTTTGTTGATGTTATAGACACCTAAATTTGGACACTTAATTTATCCAAATTTATCCCCTTTTTTCTAAGCATCCCCTTATTTGCATTAATTAAATAATATCACTATTATTTAATTAATATCCTTAATTCTGCCAAATCCCTAAGGTATTTAATTAATAAATAAATACCTTATCTTTTTAATCCTATTTTTCATTAAATGAATTAAATAAATATGACATTTATTTAATTCCTCACATGTCACATCCCTTTCTTAATCCTAATTATTCTCCTAATCTCATCATTAGAGAGGTGCACATGCCTAATCCTTGATTAGGATGTGTCACATCCTCCAACTTTTTGCAAGTTGGCCCCTAATCTCTCTTAGCCACATAACCCTCCTCTAATCCTTCATTAACTAGCCTAATCAACCTCCCAAAGAATTTTTAATTTCTTTTATCTTTCCAAGGAATATTAAAATCATTTTTCTCTTCCCCATGGAATCTTTGACTTGTCACATCAAGTCACATGTGAACTCTTCCCCATGGAATCTTTGACTTGTCACATCAAGTCACATGTGACAAGTGCTTACCTTTTTAGACACCTTGTTTTATTCAAAGTACTTTCTATCTCTCCCTTTGGAACCTTGTTTTATCCACAAGGTTCCCCAATCATGTGAATTTTAAATTCACTTTTTATTCCTCCAATGAATCTTCTCATCTCCCAATGTACTTTCAAGGTACATGTTCTTCCTCCACATCATGTACCCTCCTTCCACCTCATTTACACATCACCATCCCTAAGCCATCTCACATTCCACATGTCAAGATGTGAGGGCTTGTGAGTTCTCAACTCACCATAGCCCTTCATCTTGACCTTGTTAGATGAATCCCAACTATTGAATTCTCTAGAGAATTCAACTTCCTCTATAAATACACCATTTTTTTCTCTCATTTTAGGGTGTTGATCATTGTGCTAATCAAACTCTTGCAAAATTTCCATTTGATCCATACATAGCCAAAAACTTGCACTTGCATCCATTTCCATCCATTTCTTATCCATCTTGCATCCCACACTTGCATCTTTTGTCATCCAAGGAGCATACACAACATCAAAAATCAAGGGCCAACCAAAGGATCGATTCAAGACAAGGTAAATCATCTCTTTTTTGTTATTTTTACTTTGTTTTTTAATCCAACTAGGCTAATCTTGAGGTGTTAGGTGTTTAGGTGGTTTCTTGCATGTTTTGTGTTGCTTCTCATTTCTAGGACTACTTTTACTCCTAATCACATTCTTGGCACACCCGGTGGGACCCACAGACGGGTCCTATTCTTTCACATTTTCTATTTTTTCACTGTTTGTAGGTGCAGGTTGCAGAGGGGCAAACCCGACCTATCAAACAAGCGTACTTGACCTCCAAGGAAAACCTGGCCTGTCCAAGGGAAAACTTGACCCAAAAAACAGGCTAACTTGACCTTCACAGGTGAACCTGACCAGTAGACAAGCGTACCTGACCCAACAGACAGGCGAATATGACCAAAAACAACTTTTTCCAGAAGGTAAAAACTGAGTTTTAAGCACTTTTTTATCTTTTTTTAGTGTTTCTGACCCCCTAATTTGTCATGTTTGTGTCTGTGCAAGCATCTTTTTAGCATTTGGCAAGGAACAAGGAGAAAAATCACTAAAAAGTTTTCTTGCAGGGCTATTTATTTATCAATTGTTGCTTGTTGTTTCTTGATAACTTAGGCACATAGCTTAATTAGAGGTGTCAATTTACCTTGTGTGTTGTGCTTGTTGGTAAGCTATTTGACATATCCAATCCCCTTGCGCCATTTGGCGATCCTGGGTGACGAGAAATCGTAGCTTACCAAGTCCTTTAAGTCACCCTTTTATTTTTCTTAGCAGGACCTGCTTGGAGATTTCATCACCCCAATGGACGATTCCAACCACGCATAGCGACGAGGTATATAAAGGGGGGAGAGTGAAAGTTGTACCTCAATCCAACCACGTCGTAATGGGCGAAGCGTCGGGATGACGTGAAGAGTTAGTCTGAGCCTTTAGTATCTTGCTAAAGTTCTTGACTCATGCTTGTGACGGGTTGGTGTTCACGGTTTGGGCCTCACATACCAGGTGTATATTGAGGAATCCCTAGCAACCATGTTCATCCTAGAATAGAAGACTTTGTTGGCCATACCCATTTCTACTAGACTTAGGATCATGTTATCTGAACTGTCTTCTTTGTGCGAAACTATACTTTTTTGTTCAGTCGAGTCAGCTTTATCCTTTGAATGTTGTTTGTTGTGTCTTGGGTCCTTTGCCTTAGTATTTTGTCAAAAAAAAATATTTAGATTTGTCCACAGGAAAACTTGACCTTCACAGGCGTACTTGACCTTTTGCACAGGTGTACGTAACCTTTGAGCCAACCTCTTTTCAGCCTGTTTCAGTTAGTTTTGATCTATCTCCAATCCACAGGAGAACTTGACCTTCACAGGTGTACCTGACCTCTTTCCAGCCTGTTTCAATCAATTTTGATCAATCTTCAGTCCACAGGCGAACTTGACCTTCATAGGCGTACATGCCCTCCTATACAGGTGAACTTGACCTTCACAGGCATACCTACCCTCCTGTACAGGTGAACTTGACCTTCACAGGCATACCTGCCCTCCTATACAGGCGAACTTGACCTTCACAGGCATACCTACCCTCCTGTACAGGCGAACTTGACCTTCACAGGAAAACCTACCCCTGTATAGGCAAACTTGACCTTCACAAGCATACCCACCCTCCTATACAGGCGAACCTGCCCCAGACAGAAAAACCTTCCCTCCTGTACAAGCGAAGCTTCCCTCCTGCACAGGCGTACATGCCACCTGTATAGGTGAACCTGCCTCAAACAAGTGAACCTGCCCTCCAGATAGCAAATTTCACCCTCCGTTTAGTTGTTTCGAGCACCCGTTTTCCCGTCATCAACACATTTTCTATAAGTCATCATTTCATCGACCAAACCACATAAGTGCTAATTAGAACATCATTAGAGTCCATATCCATCATCAAATCATCCATCCTAATCACCTAGACTTCGTTTCAAGAGTTTTAATTTTCATGTTGAAACTTCCAGAGGCCATAAATTTTGACTCGGGTATTTGTTTGAGCTAAAATTTTATAGGTGGTTGCATTATAAGGTGGCATGTGGATTTGAGTCTGTTGGACCCTGTTTTGCCACATTTTTGAGGCCTCAAACTTTCATCTTGACTCTTAAAATTGCAATTTAGTATTTTTTTTTAGTTTTTGAAAAATTGTTTTCGTTAATAACTCGAAATGCATTTCTCAAATTTGGGATGTTAGTTGGAAATTCATCCTATCTTAGTTTTGGGTATTTTTTGGGAAAAAATTGGATTCTCAAAAGTATGTCCGTGAAGTTTCCTAAAATGGCAAAATTTGACAATTTTTGAAAATTGTCGAATCTGGAAAAATCTAATTGTCAGCACCTTACGTTCTTTAAACCTTGAAACTTGGTGTAAAATAAATCCCATCACATCCTCCAATCACCCTATTTTGAGCTTCAATCCAATCCTAATCTGAGCTTTAATCTACTCCCAATCTGAGCTTTAACCAAAATCCTAATTTGCACTTGGGCAGACCTTCCCCTTAAATAGTTGATTTCACCCTTCGTTCGGTCATTTCGGGCAACCTTCTTCTCATCTCGAGCATTCTTCACCTCGTTACGAGTATCCTTTCATCCATTCCAAGAGTCAGTCTCACAATCCAGGCATTCGTTCATCCATTTCGATCAATCGTTTACTCTTTTCGACCTTTCATCCATCCATTTTGAATATTCATTCCCTCTTTTTTGATCATTCATTTACTCATTTTGAGTAAATATTTATCTATTCCAAACCTTCATCTATCGTCTTGAACTTTATTTCAACCATTCTAATCATTCGTTTAATCGTTTTGAGTAAACATTCATCCATTTCAAACCATCTTCTATCATTTTAAACTCTCATTATGTCATCTCGATCATTCATTTACTCATTCCGAGTAAATGTTCATCCATTTCGCACCTCCTTTCATCATTTTGAACTCTTGTTTTGTCATCCTGATCATTCATTTACTCATTCTGAGTTAACGTTCATCCATTTCACACCTCCTCTCATTTCAAACTTCCGTTCAACCATTTTGATCATTCGTTTACTCGTTTTGAGTAAACGTTCATCCATTTCAAACCTTCTTCTATCATTTTGAACTCTTGAAATGCCATTCCGATCATTCGTTTACTTGTTCTGAGTAAACATTCATCCATTTCAAACCTTCTTCTATCATTCTAAACTCTCATTTTGTCGTTCTGATCTTTTGTTTACTCATTCTAAGTAAATGTTCATCCATTTCAAACCTTCTTCTATCATTTTGAACTTTTGTTCAACCATTTTGATCATTTGTTTACTCATTTTGAGTAAACGTTCATCCATTCTAAACCTTCTTCTATCATTTCAAACTCTCATTCTGTCAATTCAATCATTTGTGTACTCGTTCTGAGTACCTGTTCATCCATTCTAAGTCATTATTTACTCGTTTTGAGTAGTCGTTCATCCATTTCGATCAATCGTTTACTCATTTCGAGCATTTTTTCATCCATTTCTATCATTTGTTTCCCCAATTAGATCATTGTTTTCCCCATCCAAATCCCTTGAACTTTGTTTCAGATTATTATCCAAGTTGACCAAAGTGTCTAATCTAATCATCATCATCAACATCTACTTAGGATTGTCATCAGTCCTAAGTCAATCATCATCATCATCAGCCCAATCAATCCACTTTCAATATCAAAGTCGATTCGGTGCCACAATCATCCATTTATCCTTTAATCTGATCAATCAGTATCCTAAGTCACCTAGGGTAATCTCTGAATGGGATTTTCAGTCCCTTTTGTCATCTTATATGATCCATCAGTCAATCTTATCAATCATCGATTGATCTTATCCAATCACATCCCTATCCAATCACCTTTGACCCAATCAATCTACTTCCATCTTGAAGTAGATTCGGTGTCATAGTCATCCTTTGGTAATCAAATTTGATCATCAAAATCAATCCCATCGCACCATCCAATCATCCTAATTTGAGCTTTAATCCAATTTCAATCTGAACTTGACCTAAATCCTGACTCGAGCTTTAGTCTATTTATATCCAAAATCTTTGATCCATCATATTTATCCTTTTATCATCATTAATCCTTATCCTCCATCAATAGTAGTCAAGGGAAACCCTAATTATGTTGGTGACAATAACAAAAGTCTTGTCAATCAAGAAGAATATGACACAGATCCCCTTGATGATATCATCGCTAGTAGACTTTCTCCACCCGCTTTCCAAAATCCAATCACTCCTTCCAACTACCCCGTTATGTCTTCATCCATGCCTATTCACACTCCTTATGCTACCTTTGACAAGGGATATTCATTACCTTCCCCGTCTGCATATTTATCATATCCTTCATCTACACCATCCTCTTATCCAACACCTGCATCCTCTTATCCTAATCTACCATCCTAGTATCCCTATCACAAGCCCCCATCCATGTCCCCTTATCCTAATCCTCCATACCAATCAACCTATCCTAATCCCACATCCACACCTTTTTATCTTAAACCTACACCCCATCAACTTACCCTAATCTAACATCCACATCTTCTTATCCTAATCCATCATCCACATCTCCCTATCTCAATCTACCTTCTCAATCTTCCCATCCTAATCCACCACCCCAATATCCTTACTACAATCCACCACCCATATCCTCTTATCCTAATTCACCATTCCAATACCCTTATCTTAACCCTTCATCTAATCTTAATCCCCCATCTATTCCCATTCCTATTCCACCATCTAATCATAATCCACCAATCCATAATCCTTCATCCACACTTACCATGCCATCTCAACCTAGAGTATTCAAGTTTCTCACTCCAGAAGTTCTCCAAGGACTTGTAACAAAGAAGACATCTCCCACTCCACACCTTGAAGTTGTGGAATCATGCCATCCCAACCCATCATCCACGGTCATTAGTGACGAGACCCTTCTCCACCCAAACACCTATCATTGATGATACCACCCCTAGCACTACTCAAACTGTCGAAACCATCACATCCTTTGAATCCACTAAGCCCCCATCTCCTACCATCACATCTACTGAATCCATTGAACACCCACCTCCTACTCCAAGAGCCATTGAACCCATCGACGACACCCAAATCCAATCCACTTCTCCCACTCCTAGTGTCACTAAAATCCATTCCCATGAATGTTTTGAATCTTCCATCCCTCCATCTTCCCCACTTGAAGAGTCCCTCCAAGACTCCATTATCATGCCTCTCGCACACGATGAGTCATGCCAAGAGATTGATCCAAAGCATACCAGCATATCCCCTTCTCTACATCAAGATCCTACCATCCCATCTAGTTCATCTCAAGATCATAATCTCCCATCCGTTCTATTCCATGATCCCCTTGTCACTCAATATTCCACCGCTCCATTTCATGAGCCCTTATCTCCATCTCCATCACATGAGCCCTTATCACCCGCTACCATAAATCCAGATCCTATGATATCACCTAATCCCTCTCTTGATACCACCCATCAAGATGCTACTATCCCACCATCTCCATTTCTTGATCCTCCATCGTTGCCTAAACCTACTATCCCCTCACCACTTGTATATCCCCTTAGTACTCTCACATTCTTCCATGGTGGTCTCCTTGAAGAAGAAAAACACAGTGTATATACCACCCATCATCCTCTGCCTAATAATGGACTCACATCATGTTTTTAGAATAACAAAAATCCTATCATGGATCAAATGCTCAAGAACATGAACTATCAAGGAAAAGGTTTAGGCCTTCATGAGCAAGGTATTTTAGAGCCCATCCAGGTCAAAGAACAAATCTGAATGCAAGGTCTTGGACCTATTTCCCAAGACTCACAATCTAAAGATGTTGGTACAACCTCTAGACATCCTCAACGAGCCTCTTCCAAAAGAAATATAGGCTCTTGCCATCACTCCACCAGACCATATGCTGCCATCCCTCCTCCATCGTATCACCTCAAAATAACCATCCATATTCCTCCCTCATATGCTCCATTCATTTTGGGTCCTTATGTCCCTCCACCCACTAAGTCCATTATGGGCCCTTATATCCCAAAATCACCCCCTCCATCTGATCATATTCATCCTTTCATCCATCCATCACCTATCCATGTCACCCATCATAAACATACCACTCGCATTTCTCATAATCAAGATCAACAAAGGCACATACCTAAACATCCTCCATCTACACATAATCCCCATACTCCTACCTTCATCACTTCACATCATCCATCTCCTCGCACCCATCCCATTGCTACTAAAAGCACTTTGGATGCTAAAGCAAAAATGCATGAATCTAAACGTCCACATGAATCTAAAGCTTCCCATTCCCCCTCTAAAAGACATGGTGATGAAAAGAAAAATAAAATCCAGAATCCAAATCAAATCCATAGGTTGCAAAGGCCCACCAAAGTAAAAATCAAAACCATGTGGATCCCAAAGAAAAAAGATGCCATGCCTTCAAATGAAAAATTTGTAACAACATCCAAAGTTGCTAATACAAAAGCCAATCATACACTTCCTCCATCTCCTAAATCTATTTTGGGTCCTTATGTCCCAAAATTCACTATCCCATCTCCTCCATTATCCCCATATTCTCCATCCATTAATCCTCCTATCTTTTCACATGTGCCAATGTTAGTCCTGAAAACATCCCCCCATCACACACCTACCCCATCATTCTCTTCATACCTTTTCCAACATCCCATCCATTATCCCACATATCTCCCCTCTCAAATCCCTCTAATTCATCCTCTTGCATAATCTTTTTTTCCTAATAAGGTTGTACCAACATCCAATAGTCACTTCACACATGGGCTCTTAATACCCCGTATGGAACCTGGTGCTTGAGTCCTTCATCCATATCCTTATCGCGTATCTTCTAAATCCCCTTATCCGCATCCCTATCTTTATCCATACCCATCCACATTCTATCCAAAAAATCCAAACAAGTCAAAAAAGTCAAAAAATCAAAAAAAAATATTAAAGAAAAATAATTTGTCCAATGGTGAAAACTTGGAAAACAAGTGTCTTGGATAAGTACCATGATGAAAACCTGGAAAACATGCATCATGCATAAATCCCCCATCTAGTTTCCTTCCGCACTTGGGGGCAACTACATCCCCTTCAACCATCACCTCCATCCTACCTATCTTCCACATCCTACCATCATATCCCATTTATCTCCAAATCCCTCTAGTATCCTTGTAATCTTGATATCGATAGGGGAAAACATATAAACATGCTTTGGACACCTCTTAGCATACATTCCCCTCATCCGCACACTATCCTAATCCTTATTCGCATTTGTCTACCTTCCTTGTCCATCCATCATGCTACCATTAATCTCCCTTCCTTATCCAGGCATCCTATCCATATCTATATCACTCCCTTATTTTTCCCATCGTACCATCTTCCATCCCTCATGCCTCATTATAATGACATATCTAGAGTGGGGCATCTTCTTCCTTTGTGACATAAGTCCTTGGAGACATCATTCATCCAAACAATCCATGTCATCTTCCCATCCTTATCTTTCCGGCCTATCCTTATATCCTTACCAATCTAAGCAATCCTTTTCATCTCCCTATCCTTATCCCCCTCTCCATCCATCATAGCATCCCTTCCATCTCCCCATCCTTATCTTCCTATCTATTCATCTCTATCCTCATCCCATCTTGTACTCCCTTGTCATTGATATCTAGCTATAGGCTACTCCCCATGCAACCCAATGCCATCTATCTCATCACACATCTTTTCCATCTCCTATCCTTTCTCATCATTCATCTATCTGTCATATCATCCTCCCAATTCATTTTGATGATTTGGATAACTATCCCCTCCTTGAGCTTTGTGTAGTCCCTATCATCCTATCTAATCCACTAGGTCTATCTTGTCTCATCCTATCGGTCTCATCCCCTTATCCAAGGTTATCTCATCATCCTTTATCCATCGTTTGTCTTTGGGCTTTTGTCAAACTACGTTTCCCCTACGCTTTCACGTAGGCAAGGTCGATCATTTGATCCACCCCCGGGGCTCCTTCATCGATCTTTCTGCTCTGTCCATCCGCTCCTTTATAGTCTATCATCGGTCTTTTTTCTCTATATGTCCACTCCTTTATCGTCTATCATCAGTCTTTCTACTTTGTCGGTCTGCTCTTTTGTCGTCTATCATTGATCTTCATTGTCCACTTTGTTCCTTTTGTCCATCCTATCTTTATCATCCATCGAGGTCTCCATCATGGTCTGTTGTCAGCCTTTTATCGAACTACGAGGGCTCTGCACTTTCATGTAGGCAAGGCTAATCTTTGATCGGCCCCTGAGCCCCTAGGTCACTAGGATGTGTCAATCTCTTATCTTGTGTCATGTCTCTTCTGTCGTGTCGTCAAGTTATGCCCTTATCTAGATGGTTCTTATCAAACAAGATCCACTTGTATCATCAAATCCAACCAATTTCGAATATCCTGCATCATATCACACTTTCAATTTAGTATCCATCGTCGGTCTCAACAGGATGCATCCTTCCTAACAGACCTCATCAATCCCATCCATCCCCTGATCCTATGGCAAAGGATGTTTGAGAGTGATTGCGATCTTTTGATGCTTTTATCTTTTGTTTATCACTTGAGCTCCCTACCATCACTTGTCATGGTCGCCTTGATCCATCATATCATGGTGTGCTTTGACTAGTAGACATAGGGGCGTATCTTGATCTTTTCTTTGTTGTTGTCTTCTCGGTGATCCCACATAGTACCCACCAAGATCCCTGAGGTCTTGTGTTATGCTGGGGCATCTTTGTGTGCTTGTAGTTATCCTAATACCTGGCCCGACCAAGGTCATCGCGACTTTGGGGTGTTGGGATAGCCTTCTTGTTTTATGTGTTTGTTTCATGCATTAGACACTAATTTTCCTTGGTCCTTTATACCTTGGTGTATCATTTCTTCTACTATAGCAAAAATTAGTGCTCCTAAAGATGGAAAATTATTTGGATTTCATTTCATCTCCATCCTCTCATCTATCAAAATCCCCCCCATCCATTCATCCTTCATCACTCTCCCCTCCCAATCTCCTGTCACCTTTTCATCCTTTCTTACCCATCACTTTGCATCATCTTCCTCATATACCTTTTGCCTCATCTCCTCCATTTTGAGAGCACATTCATGTTCTCTTGAACCTGCATGTCCTCTCGAGGGGGCATCCTTCATCCCTAATCTTCATCATTTTTTACCTTCCTAATCACTCCTTTGAATGATTGGGGCATCTTTCCTGATCTAACCATCTTCTTCTAGGTTCTATGTTTTAATATTCTTTGAAATGATGTTACTTTGTAACACCATCTCAAATAGGGGAAAAATGTAGACACCTAAATTTGGACGCTTAATTTATCCAAATTTATCCCCTTTCGTCTAAGCATCCCCTTATTTGCATTAATTAAATAATATTGCTATTATTTAATTAATATCCTTAATTATGCCAAATCCCTAAGGTATTTAATTAATAAATAAATACCTTATCTCTTTAATCCTCTTTTTCATCAAATGAATTAAATAAATATGACATTTATTTAATTCCTCACATGTCACATCCCTTTCTTAATCCTAATTATTCTCCTAATCTCATCATTAGAGAGGTGCATATGCCTAATCCTTGATTAGGATGTGTCACATCCTCCAACTTTTGCAAGTTGGCCCCTAATCTCTCTTAGCCACATAACCCTCCTCTAATCCTTCATTAACTAGCCTAATCAACCTCCCAAAGAATTTTTAATTTCTTTTATCCTTCCAAGGAATATTAAAATCATTTTTCTCTTCCCCATGGGATCTTTGGCTTGTCACATCAAGTCACATGTGAACTCTTCCCCATGGAATATTTGACTTGTCACATCAAGTCACATGTGACAAGTGCTTACCTTTTTAGGCACCTTGTCTTATCCAAGGTTCTTTCTACCTCTCCCTTTGGAACCTTGTCATATCCACAAGGTTCCCCAATCATGTGAATTTTAAATTCACTTTTTATTCCTCCAAGGAATCTTCTCATCTCCCAATGTACTTTCAAGGTACATGTTCTTCCTCCACATCATGTACCCTCCTTCCACCTCATTTACACATCACCATCCCTAAGCCATCTCACATTCCACATGTCAAGATGTTAGGACTTGTAAGTTCTCAACTCACCATAGCCCTTCATCTTGACCTTGTTAGATGAATCTCAACCGTTGAATTCTCTAGAGAATTCAACTTCCTCTATAAATACACCATTTTTTCTCTCATTTTAGGGTGTTGATCATTGTGCTAACCAAACTCTTGCAAAATTTCCATTCGAGCCATACTTAGCCAAAAACTTGCACTTGCATCCATTATCATCCATTTCTTATCCATCTTGCATCCCACACTTGAATCTTTTTCCATCCAAGGAGAATACACAACATCGAAAATCAAGGGCCAACCAAAGGATTGATTCAAGACAAGGTAAATCAGCTCCTTTTTGTTATCTTTACTTCTTTTTTTGAATCTTGTTGTGCAGTTTTGCACACACGCCCCACTTAGAGTAGGGACCCTCTTTTGATAATTTCTTTTGATCTTTGGTTTTATTGGACTTGTCTTTTTGAGGTCTTGAGATGTTGGTCTTGTTGGCTTTGGTCTTGCCTTGAAGCTTGGATTGTTTAAAATTCGGTTTTAATGAAAATCCGGGTTTTGACCTGAATCCGGGATTTTTTGGGTTCTGGTTCATTGTCCGTTTATGGCTTAATTTTCCGAATCCGGGTTTCTGTTTGAATCCGGGATTTTTCGGGCTGAGCGAATTTTCCCGAACTGCGTTATTTTCCTGAACTTTGTTCATATCCCGGTTTCTGCCATTTCCGTGGAATTCGTGTCCTTACGGATTTTTCGTCTGGCTTGGTTTTTTCCGAAATTTCGTCCTGGGCTCGGGTTCCCAGATTTCTTTTATACGTCTTGTCGCTCATTAATGCTCGAAGTACCTTTGCTCAGACGCGATTATGGATGGATTTAAGGTCTTTTGGGGCATCATTTTGATCTCATATTCTCTCGCTGCTTGCTCTGAAGTTCGAGATTTTTCATTTGAGGTTTTGATTGCTGAATTCGAGTTGCTTGTGGATTGATTGAGCGCTGGTCAAAGTTTTTGTTGCTAGGGCACATCGTTTCACAGTCACCACCTCGAGCTTGAGCCTTGTTCGGATTCCATGGTAAGTCGTTGCTAGCCCCTCTTTTCTTTGCGTCATGATCGAATCTTTCAAGTTGATTGATAGTCATTTTAGGTCGGCCTTTCCTTGAGTATGATTGTATATTTATAGAGCTAGGGTTTGACCTCACTTTTCACAAGATTTCATCATTCACACTATGCATGCCCTTGTTTACCAAATGAATGTCGAATAGATCGATGTACATGGGCGTTCTGGGTAGGATTTTGCCCCTAGGTGCGTAATTTGTTGTATTTTGCGAGATTGGGGTTTTTGGTGTTTTGTTCGGATTTGCTAGGAATGGTTGATCTGTCATGATTTTCATATCTAGCGTTTAGATCAAATCTGCTCGTGCCTTGAGGAGTCTCGGTGTGCTCCAGCCTGATCATTTAAGGGTAGTTTTTCAAACCTCGAGCTTACCCTGGTTTTCATGGCAGAGGGTCTAGTCGTCATAATTAGGGCATCATTGTTTCACTGTGAAGATTAGTCATTTGAGAACTTTGGGGATTTTAATCCATGTACATCTGAAATTTTGCTTATTGGCGTCGATTTTGGGACCATTAGAATCCAAGTAGGAAGGTTTGAAGTGATCATCCGATTCTTTGTTCACATAGTAGTAATCGTCGGGTTTCTGCGGTATCCACGGAATTCCTGCGCACCCGAATTTTCCCGATATCTGTCAAGTCTGCGGAGCATGGCGAATTCTGGAGTATTTGAACCATCCGCGAAAATCCGTCCTACTCGGATTTTTCTGATTTTCCTGCCCGATTTCCTTTTCGATTTTCAAGGTTAGGGGTAATGGAGTAAATGCTAAATGCTTATTTCTTGTTGCTAATAGATGAATTTCATGATAATCTCATAACCTTTTGTCCATACTAATGAATTATTTGGTGAATGATGTCTTGGCAACAGGAATCCATCTGGGTCAGATTTCTCCGAAATTCCGCCTCGACTGAATTTTCCCGGTTTACCTTATTTTCTTGGATTGCTTCTTTTTTCGGATTTTAAAAGATTGATGATTAGTGATGGATCTTAATTGCTTTATGTGGTTTTATGCTAAACCTTTGATTGGAATATGTATGATAATTGGATGCTCATGACGTTTCTTTGTAAATGCAGGCTGAATCAAGCAAGGCTGCTGCGGGAAAGTCCAAGGGTGATACGGAGGGATCTTCCATCACAGAGGCAGAAAGACAAAGACTAGAAACCAAGAGTCAACTGCCTGACAGCAAAGTATCTTCTGTGTGGTCTGAGGTTTCGGACACGAACATTGGAGCGTGGAGATACGAGGAATTTAAAGAGAGAATAGCTCAGAAGGATCTGTCGGTCCTGAGACAAGGGATGATGAAGTCTGGATTGGTCCATGTGGCAAGATTCCCTCTGGCAATCCAGTGCTATGAGTTGATTCTAGAGTGTGCCCGGCAGTATGATTTTGACACACAGAGGGTTGTAAGTACTGAGGGGAGAGTCTTGGCGAATTTTAATCCTGTTTCTATTGCCCAAGCCTTTGACATGTCAGATTTGTCTTCTGTATGTGCCTTAAACATGGATTTGGCCAAAACTTATTATGAGAACGAGCCCGCCAAGGCCCAGCAAATGATTAATTCCTGGTTGGAGAAACCAAAGTCTCACTTTTCCAAACTGCCCAAGCAATTACATAGAGTCAAATTCAAATCGGACATATATGATGCTATCACATTTTTTAGCAGGGTGGCTAGTTTGAGAAGTGTCGGAGTATTGGAAAACAGGATGGTCCATGTGATCAACAAAATTGAACAAGGTACTAATTATCACTGGGCAGGACTCATTAGTGCTATGATTGATGGACAGCTGAGGGGTGTCTTAGAAACAAAGAGGTTCACCATGTCTTCCTATGTGATGTATGTGTTAGCTAGATTCTACCCATACAGGGGTTTGAATCCAAAGGGGACATTTGGACAGGATGTAATCTATGACATATACCCGGAACTGCACCTAGGACACTGGGATTACAGAAGAGAAAACGATGCATTTACAATGCATATCACCAGGCTGCTTCAAAATGCGGAGCATGTGAGATTGTCTGATGGAGCAAAGGAGTTGATAAAGGGATATGGGGCTTGGTTCATTCAGTTTCCCACCTTCTCTTACATCAGAATTGACGGATGCCAAGCTGCCCCATACCGGTTGCCTAGGTATCCGACTAATCATATTGTGCTATTGGAGGTTGTAAGACGGATATGTGACTTTGATGCAATTGTCAAGAAAGCAAAGCGTAAAACGGGTTTTGGTGGGGATTTCCCTCTTAAAATTGGTATAGCTGAGGTGTGCCCTTCCATCCAATCAGCGCATGCAGCAGTGGATGAGTTGGCAGCTCATGGTTTCTCCTTCCATTCCAAGAGGACAAACTTTGATATCACCGGGGAAGCACAGAAGAAGGCCACCAAAGAATACCGTCACAAGGATGACCTAGAGGATTACTGGGCAAATATCAAAGATGATTTTGAAGCAAGGAAGAAAAGGTACTCTAGGCTTCCGGTTGATGTGATAAGGCAATACATTGTTAAGTTAATCCTTGACCAGCTAGAAGATGACGAGAATCTGGTGCAAGACCATGCATATGAGTCTGTCAAAGACAGATCAATTGCAGAGATGAATTGGAATGATGATGAGGTGACTGAGCTAGAAGACCTAATGGCCCCTGTCATGAGATTTACTACTTCCTGGTTAAAGCATAATGTTTGGGAGTTGGAAAGTGAGAAGGTACCATGTACCTTTAATTTGATGGGAAATCTCAATCCTATGTCCACTTCAGAAGAATCCGGGGAAGATGACCCCAAAGGGAAAACTAAAGGGAGCTCACCCTTCAAAATTAAAATCAGGGGTCCTCAAGAAAGTGAGCCAGAACCGAAAAGAAAACCAAAGGGAAAGAAAAGAAGCTGAACTTTGAAGATAGGCAGGTCTTCTGAAGAGCAGGAATTCGAAAAGGCCGAAGAAGAGGACGCTCCTCCATAGCCAAAGAAGACAAGGACAACTAGGGTTTCAAGGAGGAAAGGTAAGGAAACTTCCAAAGATGAGACTCCTATTGTTGAAGTAGAACGTTCAAGAGAAAAGACTAAAGTTTATATGAGGAGATCAAGGACTCCATCTCCTAAGGAGACTATGCAAGAGATGGACCCTCTTCCGAAGGCACCAGTTGTGGAGCAACCTAAGGCTACTTCCCCTTCACTGAGTTTACCTGAGCAAACACCCCATCAAGAGCAAGAGACTAGTGGAGAGGCAGAACCTTTCAAGGAAGGAGAACTCTTTGGTGCAGCAGCAGCTGAGCTTGAGGTTGAAGAGGTAGAAAGACACCCTTCTCCACTAGTTCAATATGAAGATTCTCTGGAGAGTAGCAAAGGTAATGGATCACCTGAAAAGGAGGATGCCTCTGTTATAACCCCATCGCCTGTGCAAGAAGAGGAACCTGAATTGAGTAACCAGGGTGATCAATCTCCTAAGAAAGGAAGGGAGGAAACACTGGAACAACATGAAGAGATCGAAACAGAAGAAATCTGGGTGGATCCTGCTGTCCCAGATTGGTTAGAAAAGGAGATAACCAGGAAGAAGCAATTCATTGTTGAGGACACCCCTCTGGATTGGGATGAGATGTTAACTAAGATTGGTAAAGGCAAGAAAAAGAAGATGGCCAAGGTAGTTTCAAGGATAGAAAGAGATGAAGCAAGTAACAGGGTCATCCACATTGCCACCCCTGCTGCGGATAAAACTAAAGAAGAGGTCACCGGAAAAGATTATAATGTGCAGACCATTAATCTTGGACCAGCTTCCATGGAGCAGGATATTGAAGAATATGAAGGGTCCAGTGCAGTAATAATTGGGAGGTTAAGGAAAGAAACTCAGTCCAAACATGAGCTTAGAAAGGAAAATGAGAGGCTCAAGAAGTGTCTAGAAGATGTAATGAAGCCTCTGTAATCTCTCCACCCATCTTCCTCTACTACTCTTGGCTTCTTGCCTAAGGAAACTATTTCTGAACTTGAAAGGATGAAGGTTTCTTCCCAAACTACAATTGATTGGTTGAAGGATGTGCAAGTGAGAGGAGATAATGCAATAAAGGATGTCCTTTCGGTTGGAAAGGATGCAGTCAGAACCAAAGACTTGTTGGAACATGTGCTATCCCAAGATAAGGAGGACATCAATCTTCTGTTGCAAAAGTCTAAAGTAATTATGGAATATGGAAAAGATCAGTTGGCTACAGATGGCATTCTTCCTTCCTACAAACTTAATGAACCTTGGGAATGGTTTGAGGCTTTGCAGATTCGGCAAAAGGCCATGAGGAAGATTCATAAATGAAAGAAGCTGATAGATGGTGACCTGACTGGAGTATATGATGGGTGCATTGCATTTTTTGAGATTATGACCTACAGGAGGAAAATTGCTCCTAAGTACCTGAGCCTAGAACAATTAAGGGAATGGTGGCATGATGTTTATGCCCCGGATTCTGAAAATGTCATAACAGGACACCAGCTGGATGATGCAGCAACCTACTTGGCTGTGATGGATAAGTATCAGGCTCACAAGGATGATTGGAATAAAATTGTTAAACAATCAAAGGAGGAGATTGGCTCCATCTAATGTCGACTTAAGATCTTGCCCTTGCCACCTGTCACCGAGCTAGATAAGGTATTTTTGAGAGTTCATGGATCATTTGCTCAGAATAAGGATAAGGGAGGCGGTAGTTAATGCCCATTTTGAGATTTGTGCTTCCCTATTATTATAGGGCATATGTTGATCCGGGCTACTTTGGGGAATGTGTCTAGGCCGAACTTGATAATGTATCGACATTTAATGTGTGCCTTATTTTGAAATTCCTAAGGCCGACTTGTTTTGGCTAATTTTATTTTGTAAAAGTTGGCTGGGCCGACATGTTTTATGAATTCTCTATAAAAGGCATTCCTGCCTCAATGTAAAAGAGAGAAAGAATAATAGAAACAAGCTAGATCAGAAAAGAAGTAGAGCATTTTGTAGTAGGATAGTAGTCAGTTTCTTGAAGCAAATATTGTAACAGAATAGTGGAATTGTTGCAGCATTGTGGTGATCTAATACAATAGAAGGCATTGTGGTTTTCCTGGTGAAATCTCTTGTGTTAGTTTATCTTGCATGGTTCCTGTTGTTTTATCTTTCAAATTGCTTAAAGATTCAGGATTTAGTGTTTAGAGTTGGATTAGTTTGGTGGATGATGTTCATGATTTCATATTTGGAATGTTTGTAGCAATCTCTGGTCTATACTCCCAGTAACTATTTGATTGTAGTATGTTGGTGAAGTCAACCTGGGCCATACATTCATTTGTGCTTAGTTCGATTGTGGATGAATATCTATGATTTGAAAATCTATATACCTTAGAAGATTGCACCGTTCTTGTGATATTGCATTGTGGGTTGATCAAGAATTGGTTATGTGAGATTGGTCCATTCCAGATATCTGTCATTTGCATTGTTCATTCCAGGAGTAGTTTAGATCTTATCATATCTCTACACCCTTATCTTTTGTTGTTTCTTTATTATTTGACTAGATTTAAGATTTGAGATCATCATATTGCAAAATCTGATAAGTTAGAGAGATACAGTTTGTTTGTAGTAAGGTCCGATTGTGATTACCAATATTTTCACATATTATCTGAGTTGTTTATGCATTGTCATGACCTGACACCCGAGAGACCTTGGGGTGATTTTTCAGTAATTTATAGTTGAAGATTACCTTTCAAAAGAGATAGAATATTGCATTTTGTCTAAGTTGTTGCTGTGCAGAAAACACCATCAATAGATTGGCGCTAGAAGGAGGGCCTGAATGAGCACACTGGATCGTTTCTTGAACGCCATATCTCTAGAGAGATATAGGAGAAATACTAGATCTACCCTAGGAGAGGAAGACTTACAAGAATTACAGTTCCCCACTAGGTCAAGGAGGACGCGAGAAAGGGGAGAATCATCATCACCCATCCATTGACCAACATCATCCACATCTTCACATCCAGAAGTTGAAGCCATACCCATCCCTGAGGCAGTTCCCATTCAACAACCTCAGCCTATCGTTAACCAACCACAACCACCACCCCCACTTTTGCCAATGGCCTTCCTTGCTAATAATCCATCTCCTTTATTTTTCAACGCTTACAATGTAATGCCCAAAAACCCTAAACACTTTTGTTCAAAGTTTCATGTTAATGACCCAAACAAGACTGCAGAAGAACATATAAGGATTTTCCAAACCTGTCTCAAAGATAGAGGGATTGTTCATGAGGATGTTGCATGTAAGTTGTTTCCTTATTCACTAGGAAAAGAGGCTTTTTACTGGTACAATCACCTCCCATATGGCTCAATTCTTAATTGGAATGATCTTGAAATTTCCTTTCTACAGAAGTTCAGAATACCCATCAATGCCAATGAATTGTATCTGCAATTCACTAGAGTCAAGAGAGATGTTAATGAACCAATATCTAGTTTCAATAATAGGTTTCACCGTGCGTACACCAGACTTCAAGATCCTTATGTTTTGGATAACAATACAGCCCTGGGAGTCTATTACGAAGCATTGGATAGCCTTACGGCCACCTTTCTGAAGTGGAGACCTAACCCTCCAGCTAGCTTAATTGATGCCTATACAGAAGCCGTCAAGCTTAGCACAGATCTTAGGCAACATTTGACTGGACCATTGCCTTCTTTAGGACCAGTTACACATCCCAATCAGGTTCAGGCAGTAAATTAGGCACTTACCAATCATACCCCAATCATGAATCCGGTGCCCCAATTGTTGTTGGTGCCACATCCTGGTCTCCCCATGAGCCAGGTTTCCCCTATGATGAATTTTTCCCAGCAACAGGTTAACCAGCCCATGTATCAGCCACAGCCGAATAGTTTCCCTGCCTATTTATAGAACTCTGAAGTGTTGCATCAGTCTATGGGATCTGCCACCATGCATGTCCCTCCTCAGAGTAATCCAAACCATATCCCTTATCGGGATCCAAATAGGGAGAGGATTGATGAAATGGCTGAGCAGATAAAGAAGTTGAATCTAGAGGTGACCTACCTAAGAAATCAAAACAGCCAATTACAAGCTGCCCAGAAGAATATACAGTCCAATCAGAATAGAGAATTTCCACAAGGGCAGAATTTTGACAGAGGACAGCATAATGAAAGAGGATTCTATAATGATAGGGGATACAATCAGGATAAGGGTTACAACAATGACAGAGGATTCAATAATGATAAGAGACAGAATTTTGATAGAGGACAAGGTAGTGGATCAGGATTTGATAAGAGGCAATCACAGGGACAGAGCAGGACATGGAATACAGGACCCAATAATGGAGGAATTCCTACACCCCTGGATCAACCTATCAACCAATCTGCGAATCAGCTAGTCAGTCAAGACAAACCTCCCAGTGGTGTATATTTGGCTGAAGCTGCCCTGTCAGGATGGTGTAGGCTCCATAAGACAAGCCAGCATTCGGAGTTAGAATGTCTAGAATTCCAGACCGTAACTTCTATTTTCCAATACGAAGTGGAGAATAATGCAAATGGCCAGGAGATCGTTCCCTCCACACCCTATGACTCTTTTGTGCTTGTATTGAATCATGCTCCCTTTTCGGCAAGCAAGGAAAATGTACCGGAAGAGGAATCTGATTCTTAGGAAGGAAAGACAGATCAAATCTGCAATGGAGATGAGGTTGCTCATTTATTCAATGAGGAAGCGATGAATGACAATGGTCCCTTCGATCAGGAAGAAGCTTATGTTGAAGAAGTACAGATGTTCCAGAGGCAAGGTTTGAGAGATATGCTTCATAGGCACCCACAGGCTGGGGGACCTTTTACCACCTCCATTCCTCCTAATAATTTCAATACCCCTCCAAATCCGAATGCTAATAATAATCCGTCCTATTCGCATGTTTCAAGGTAGTACCTTTCCAAGGAAAGACAAGTTCAAACTGACCCGCAGAAGGAAAAGGTTGTTCAGGCATGTAGAGACAAGGTGGAGGAACCTTATAGGGAAGTCTCCACTGATATGAGCGAAGAGAAAATGGCTTCGTATGTCACTAAGGAGTTCAAAAAATTAAAGGTAAATCTTTCAGCATTTGAGTTATTGAGGTTCCCTACAATTATGAAGGCAGTTTTAGGTACTTATGATGCACATCCAGTGTCTTTGGATAAACCTTCTAGTGAGGATAACAGCAAGATTTCTAGTTCTCAGCCTGTGAAGACACAAAATCAGGCCCACAGTCAGACTAACTTTCCCCCTGGACACAAAGGAAAGGAAAATGACAATACTCAAGTGGCTCAAGTGGATACTCAGCCAACTTTGTTTCAAGGGAAGATAGAAACCCCACCATTTCTGATCTCCGTGTGCATATTCGGTAAGAATCTATATAATTGTTTACTAGATTCTGGTGTTTCCACCAATGTGATGCCATTTAGAGTATGTAGAGCTTTAGGAATTACACCTGTTGATTCCCAGAAGAAAGTAACTCAATTGGATAGAACTGAAGTAAATGTGGTGGGAGAATTAAACATGATTCACATGCAGATAGTTTCAGACCCAAGGATTCAACAGGTTATCAATATTCAAGTAGTTGATATCCCGGATGCGTATGGTTTGATTCTAGGAAGAGATTTTAATAAGGCTTTGAATGGATATGTGTCTACTGATCACTCTCACATGTGGCTTCCCTGGAAAGGAGTGCCCAATCAGATCAGAATTGAGAGAGAGCCAAGAATGAAATACATGATTACGGAATATCAAAATACTTCAACAGAAGTTCTGATATCCGAAGTAGGCATGGGAAATTATATGTTGTCAACCCAGTATGAGGAGTCAGACTCAGAGGAGGTATTGATGCTACACACGATGCCAATTGATGCAGAGACAGGATCCATCCATGTTACTATTTTGACAGAATCAATGGAGGAAGAAGAGGAAACCGAAGATAATCAGATCATCCTATTAGATAGTTTTCAGGAATTCATCAAGCAGTGTGTTGAAAATCAAATTCACCTAGGCAAAAGGACAAGCTTTGAAGAGTTACTCTTACCTAATTGGTGTAGAGTTGATAATGCTTCCCATTCTGAGTTGGAGTGTTATTTATGCCGGACAACAGTAGAACGAGTACAGAAATGCCTAAATTCAACCCAGGCTGCTAAGACAGATGTCCAAAACCCTAAGGAAGGGTATCAAGGAAAGAAACCTATACTGTCTGAGGAACCGTCCAACAGTCAAGGGTCAAAAGATGTAACGAAGAAGACTACAACTGCTGAATGTTGGACTCTCAGGTTTGATGGATCCAAATCAAAGCATGGAGCCGGGGCTAGGTTCGAACTGATCAGTCCAAAAGGTAAAAATTTCTTTGCAGCCCATAGACTTCAATTTCACTGTACTAATAATGTAGCAGAGTATGAAGCATTAATTCATAGACTTCTCATGGCACTCAAGAAAAAGGTTAAGATTCTACAAGTTTTTGGTGATTCTGAGTTAGTAGTTAAGCAAGTAAGGAAGCAATATTCATGCCACGATAGGAGAATGACCAATTACAGGCATAGAGTGTGGGACCTCATTGAGGGATTTGATGCCTTCAATATTCAACTAATACCACGGCAGAAGAATCAAACTGCAGATTCACTGGCTCAGGCAGCAAGCACTTTGCAGCCTTTATCTTTGTCAGGTTTGAAGAAGTTCACTGTAGAATTGACTCCTGTGCCATCGATTCTAGACAATGTTACTAACTTTCAGGTGTTTGAAGATGATAAGCATATTCTGGATTTCATCACAAATATAGACGTTTTTGCTTCCCAAATCATCGATGAAGCAGAACCCCAGGAAGCAGAACTGGATTTAGAAGGAGTGATGAATCTGAAGTCTAATACTATTCCAAGGGGAATGGTACAGTTGGAACAAATTTTTGATATGGATAGGATCAAAGATCAGGAACAAGAGTCAAAGAAAGAGTCAATCAATGGACAGTGTGACACTTTCAACATAGGAACTGAGGATAATGCCAAGAACATTTTCATTGGCAAAGTATGTACTCCAGAAGAAAGACAAGGGATAATTGAAGCCCTACACAGCTTTCCTGATATTGTAGCCTGGAGTTATGAGGATCTGAAAACTTATAATACATCAATCATAACTCATACTATACCTCTGAAGCCAGGTGCCAAACCTTTCAGGCAGAGACAGAGACCTATCAACACGTTGTTGGAACCACTTATACAGAAAGAAGTTCAGAAGTTACTGTCTGCCAGAATTATATTTCCTATCAGGCATTCAACATGGGTGGCAAACCTAGTTCCAGTGAGGAAAAAGAATGGAGAAATTAGACTTTGCGTTGATTTCAGGAATTTAAACAGATCGTCAGAAAAGGACAACTATCCAGTCCCTTCATTGGATGAAGTACTTCAAGTGGTTAATAAATCTCAGATGATGTCCTTTTTGGACAGTTATTCAGGGTACAACCAAGTAATGGTTCAGTACGAGGACAGGCACAAGACTGCTTTCACAACTAAGTGGGGTACCTTTGCCTACAGAAGGATGCCTTTTGGTCTCATTAATGCTAGGGCTACATTTCAAAGGGCTATGGATATTTCTTTAAAGGATATCATAGGCAAATGCATCATTATCTATATGGACTACTTGACTATTTTTTCAAAAAATAGAGGGGATCACATCTCTGATTTGTGCAAAGTGTTTCAAAGGTGCAGAGAATTTGGCATATCCTTGAATCCTAAAAAATATATTTTCGGAGTAACAGAGGGAAAGCTGCTCGGACATGTCATATCTGCAAAGGGAATTGCTATTGATCCAGAAAGAGTGGAGGCTATACTGAAAATTCAGCCACCTGCTAGCAAAAAGGAGATGAAATCTTTCTTTGGCAAGATCAACTTCGTCAGAAAATTCATTACTGGATTTGCTGAAATTGTCAAGCCACTGAATGCAATGTTGAAGCAAGATGCCAAGGTCGAATGGACTACAGAAGCAAAGGAGGCATTTGCAGAAATCAAACGGGCCATTGTTGATGCTCCAGCATTGGTAAGTCCTAACTACAGTAAGCCTTTTCACATCTATTCATTTGCTTCGGACCATTCATGTGCAGGAATGCTAACTCAAAAGTCTGATGAGGGAAATGAGCATCCCATTGCCTTTATGAGTGCCCCATTAAAAGATGTTGAGTTGAGATACCCAAGTGTAGAAAAGCAGGCATATGCTCTAGTTAGAGCAATGAAGAAATTTAGACATTATATCCTCAGGAATAAGGTTTATGCAATTGTCCCAGACCCCACAGTCAAGTTACTTCTGATGCAGAACGAGTTAGGAGAGCGTAGAGCTAAGTGGGTGACAATGCTACAGGAGTACGATATTGAGATTCAACCCATGAAGTTGGTAAGAGGACAGGGACTTACTCAAACTATGGCTGAAATAGGCCCTGAACTGACTGTTCAGAATTATAACATTGAGGAGGTTTTCCCAGATGGCTGGTATGATGACATAGTTTATTATTTGCTGAACCAACAATCTCCAGGTCATCTTAATATTGTTCAGAGGAGAGCCCTACGATTGAAGAGTGACGATTTCATGCTAAAGGGAGCTGTTCTATACAAGAAAAATCACGAAGGCATTTATTTGAGGTGTCTTAGGAAACAGGAAGCTAAAAAGGTGATAAATGAATTTAATGAAAAGTATGGCACTGGCCATGGTTCTGCAATTGCCACCACAAATCAAATCTTAAGGGCTGGGTATTATTGGCCCACGTTGTTCAAAGACGTCCACCATCATGTCAGGACCTGTCACACCTACCAGAATGCAGCAATGAAGGAAAAGTATGCAGCACTTCCACTCCAATCAGTCATTGAGGTAAGACCTTTTGCTCAGTGGGGTATGGATTTCATAGGCCCTATCAACCCACCATCTTCTGCGGGACACAGGTACATTCTAACTATTACTGATTATTTCACAAGATGGACTGAAGCTTTTGCTTGTAGGCAATGTACATCTGAAGTAGTGATTGATTTCTTAGAATCTGCTATTATTAATCGATTTGGATGCCCCATTACTATTGTCTGTGATAATGGTCCTACTTTCGCATCTTTAAAATTTTCAAATTGGGCTTTTGAGCATGGCATTATTGTAAAATTTGTGTCCAATTATTATCCCCAAGGTAATGGCTTAGCAGAGTCCTCTAATAAGAACTTATTGACTGTCATCCGTAAGCTGTTAGAAAGGAACCCAAAAGACTGGCATACCCAGCTTCGTTTTTCCCTCTGGGCAGATCGTACAAGACTTAAGTCATCCATCAGAACATCTCCCTATCACTTAGTATATGGTCTGGAGCCAGTCTTCCCTATTCAACTTAAGATCCCAACCTTGCGGTTTATTAATGATTTTTATGATGAGGGAGATAGAAGGGAGGCTAGGTTGACAAAACTATTGCACCTTGAGGAGAAACGAGATAATGCCCTGGAGAATTTTGCCAAACATCGGGGGGTAGTTAAGAGGTGGTTTGACAGGAGGGCTAAGATTAAAGCCTTTAGGATTTCTAACCTTGTTTTATACTGGGATAAACCTCATGATCGAAAAGGGGACCATGGGAAATTTGACAAACTGTGGCTTGGTCTATATCAGATTGCTGAAATACTTGGAGATAATGCCTTCCGTCTGAAGACTCTCACGGGAGAAGATATTCCACTGCCTGTCAATGGGCAGTATTTGAAACATTATTTCCAGTCCTAAGCTATTTTTAGCTCCCTTCTTTGTATATAATTAGTTTAGGTTGCTTTCTGTTGTTTTGTTTTGGTTAGAATAGGTTTCCTTTTCGGTTTGCTTGTTCTGCTTCGGTTAGAGTAGGTTTGTTTTGGTTTGATTGTTTTGGTTTGTGTTGCTCTTGCTCTTGGATCCTTCTCTTTTGGGGATCCTTTGTTGCATTTGTATGACAGTGGTGACAAAGTAGGTGTGACGTTCTTAGTATTTCCCTTACAAACTCTAATCATCCTTCCAGAACATCATGGTATAAATTCTCTACCTAGTGTCATTTACCCTTGTGGTAAGATAAAGAGTCTTTTAGTCAGGTTGAGCAGGAATACATTAGGGTCTCATACTTTCAAATATTAAAGATACCTGAAGTTGCAAAAGGTCCCTATGAGGTTTGAAAAAGTGAAAAATCTTTTTCTACTCTAGTGCCACTGTAGTTCTCATCCCTGAGTGTGAACTTTATTGTTCACAGGTTGAAGTGAAAACAGTGAAAAGACAAGTAGTATCAAAAAAAAGAAAAGATTTGAATTCAACCCATCAGGGGAATCTGAATATCTCTACCGGGGCTATGGACGCCTGGCTAGCAGTAGAGCTATGTTCAGGAGGATCACAACGATAACCTCGTCTAGGCTATGGACGCCTGACTGGCAGCGAGGCTCTATCCAGGTCACTTTTAGAGTACGAATCTTTACGTAGCTTGTCCAGACCAAGATCGGTTCATGTTGCAACTAAAGGAAGATAATGAATACATATGCACACACTTCGAGCCTGGTGTAGGAAAGTTTAGATGACTGAGGGTCCTCTTGTTTTAGTCATAGGTGGTGGCAGGACGGATGAGTTGAGACCATAAGTTCTAGGTTCTTGATTCTAGTTTGTCATCGAAATGTTTGGGAGCATTTCCCCAGCAGAGTCACCATTTGTTGTGCAGTTTTGCACACACGCCCCACTTAGAGTAGGGACCCTCTTTCGATAATGTCTTTTGATCTTTGGTTTTATTGGACTTGTCTTTTTGAGGTCTTGAGATGTTGGTCTTGTTGGCTTTGGTCTTTCCTTGAGGCTTGGATTGTTTAAAATTTGGTTTTAATGAAAATCCAAGTTTTGACCTGAATCCGGGATTTTCTAGCTCTGGCGGATTTTTTGGGTTCTGGTTCATTGTCCGTTTATGGCTTAAGTTTCTAAATCCGGGTTTCTGTTTGAATTCGGGATTTTCCAGGCCAAGCGGATTCTCCCGAACTGCGTTATTTTCCCGAACTTTGTTCATATACCGGTTTCTGCCATTTCCACGGAATTCATGTCCTTCCGAATTTTCCGTCTGGCTTGGTTTTTTTTGAAATTCCATCCTGGGCTCAGGTTCACAGAATTCCTTTATACGTCTTGTCGCTCATTAATGCTCGAAGTACCTTTGCTCAGACGCGATTATGGATGGATTTAAGGTCTTTTGGGGCATCATTTTGATCTCATATTCGCTCGCTGCTTGCTTTGGAGTTCAAGATTTTTCATTTGAGGTTTTGATTGCTGAATTCGAGTTGCTTGTGGATTGATTGAGCGCTGGTCAAAGTTTTTGTTGCTAGGGCACATCGTTTCAAAGTCACCACCTCGAGCTTGAGCCTTGTTCAGATTCCATGGTAAGTCGTTGCTAGCCCCTCTTTTGTTTGCATCATGATCGAATCTTTCGAGTTGATTAATAGTCATTTTAGGTCGGCCTTTGCTTGAGTATGATTGTATATTTATAGAGCTAGGGTTTGACCTCACTTTTCACAAGATTTCATCATTCGCACTATGCATGCCCTTGTTTACCAAATGAATGTCGAATAGATCGATGTAGATGGGTGTTCTAGGTAGGATTTTTCCCCTAGGTGCGTAATTTGCTGTATTTTGCGAGATTGGGGTTTTTGGTGTTTTGTTCGGATTTGCTAGGAACGGTTGATCTGTCATGATTTTCATATCTAGCGTTTAGATCAAATCTGCTCGTGCCTTGAGGAGTCTCAGTGTGCTCCAGCCTGATCATTTAAGGGTAGTTTTTCAAACCTCGAGCTTACCCTGGTTTTCATGGCGGAGGGTCTAGTCGTCATAATTAGGGCATCATTGTTTCGCTGTGAAGATTAGTCATTTGAGAACTTTGGGGATTTGAATCCATGTGCATCTGAAATTTTGCTTATTGGCGTCAATTTTGGGACCATTAGAATCCAAGTAGGAAGGTTTGAAGTGATCATCTGATTCTTTGTTCGCATAGTAGTAATTGTTGGGTTTCTACAGTATCCACGGAATTCCTGCGCACCCGAATTTTCCCGATATCTGTCAAGTCCATGGAGCATGGCGAATTCCAGAGTATTTGAACCGTCTGCGAAAATCCATCCTACTCGGATTTTTCCGGTTTTCCTGCCCGATTTCCTTTTCGATTTTCAAGGTTAGGGGTAATGGAGTAAATGCTAAATGCTTATTTCTTGCTGCTAATAGATGAATTTCATGATAATCTCATAACCTTTTGTCCATACTAATGACTTATTGGCAAATGATGTCTTGGCGGTAGGAATCCGTCTGGGTCAGATTTCTCTGAAATTCTGCCCCGACTAAATTTTCTCGGTTTACCTTATTTTCTCGGATTGCTTCTTTTTTCGTATTTTCAAAGATTGATGATTAGTGATGGATCTTAATTGATTTATGTGGTTTTATGCTAACCCTTTGATTGGAATATGTATGATAATTGGATGCTCATGATGTTTCTTTGTAAATGCAGGCTGAATCAAGCAAGGCTGCTGCGGGAAAGTCCAAGGGTGATACGGAGGGATCTTCCATCACAGAGGCAGAAAGACTAAGACTAGATACCAAGAGTCAACAGCCTGATAGCAAAGTATCTTCTGTGTGGTCTGAGGTTTCGGACACGAATGTTGGAGCGTGGAGATACGAGGAATTCAAAGAGAGAACAGCTCGAAAGGATCTGTCGATCCTAAGACAAGGGATGATGAAGTTTGGGTTGGTCCATGTGGCAGGATTCCCTCCAGCAATCCAGTGCTATGAGTTGATTCTAGAGTGTGCCTGGCAGTATGATTTTGACACACAGAGGGTTGTAAGTACTGAGGGGAGAGTCTTGGTGAATTTTAATCCTGTTTCTATTGCCCAAGCCTTTGACATGTCGGATTTGTCTTCTGTATGTGCCTTAAACATGGATTTGGCCAAAACTTATTATAAGAACGAGCCCGCCAAGGCCCAGCAAATGATTAATTCCTAGTTGGAGAAACCAAAGTCTCACTTTTCCAAACTGCCCAAGCAATTACATAGAGTCAAATTCAGATCGGACATATATGATGCTATCACATTTTTTAGTAGGGTGGCTAGTTTGAGGAGTGCCGGAGTACTGGAAAACTGGATGGTCCATGTGATCAACAAAATTGAACAAGGTACTAATTATCACTGGGTAGGACTCATCAGTGTTGTGATTGATGGACAGCTGAGGGATGTCTTAGAAACAAAGAGGTTCACCATGTCTTCCTATGTGATGTATGTGTTAGCTAGATTCTACCCATACAGGGGTTTGAATCCAAAGGGGACATTTGGACAGGATGTAATCAATGACATATACCCGGAACTGCACCTAGGACACCGGGATTATAGAAGAGCAAACGATGCATTTACAATGCATATCACCAGGCTGCTTCAAAATGCGGAGCATGTGAGATTGTCCGATGGAGCAAAGGAGTTGATAAAGGGATATGGGGCTTGGTTCATTCAGTTTCCCACCTTCTCTTACATCAAAATTGACGGATGCCAAGCTGCCCCATACAGGTTGCCTAGGTATCCGACTGATCATATTGTGCTATTAGAGGTTGTAAGACAGATATGTGACTTTGATGCAATTGTCAAGAAAGCAAAGCATAAAACGGGTTTTGGTGGGGAATTCCCTCTTAAAATTGGTATAGCTGAGGTGTGCCCTTCCATCCAATCAGCGCATGCAGCAGCGGATGAGTTGGCAGCTCATGGTTTCTCCTTCCATTCCAAGAGGACAAACTTTGATATCACCGGGGAAGCACAGAAGAAGGCCACCAAAGAATACCGTCACAAGGATGACCTAGAGGATTACTGGGCAAATATCAAAGATGATTTTGAAGCAAGGAAGAAAAGGTACTCTAGGCTTCCGGTTGATGTGATAAGGCAATACAATGTTAAGTTGATCCCTAACCAGCTAGAAGATGACGGGAATCTGGTGCAAGACCATGCATATGAGTCTGTCAAAGACAGATTAATCGGAGAGATGAATTGGAATGATGATGAGGTGACTGAGCTAGAAGACCTAATGGCCCCTGTCATGAGATTTACTACTTCCTGGTTAAAGCATAAGGTTTGGGAGTTGGAAAGTGAGAAGGTACCCTGTACCTTTAATTTGATGGGAAATCTCAATCCTATGTCCACTTCAGAAGAATCCAGGGAAGATGACCCCAAAGGGAAAACTAAAGGGAGCTCACCCTTCAAAATTAAAATCAGGGGTCCTCAAGAAAGTGAGCCAGAACCGAAAAGAAAACCAAAGGGGAAGAAAAGAAGTAGAACTTTGAAAATTGGTAAGTCTGTAGAGGAAGAGGAATTTGAAAAGGCCAAAGAAGAAGATGCTCCTCCACAGCCAAAGAAGACAAGGACAACTAGGGTTTCAAAGAGGAAAATTCAAGAAACTTCCAAAGATGAGACTCCTATTGTTGAAGTAGAAAGTTCAGGAGAAAAGACTAAAGTTTATACGAGGAGATCAAGGACTCCATCTCCTAAGGAGACTATGCAAGAGATGGACCCTCTTCCGAAGGCACCAGTTGTGGAGCAACCTAAGGCTACTTCCCCTTCACTGAGTTTACCTGAGCAAACACCCCATCAAGAGCAAGAGACTAGTGGAGAGGCAGAACCTTTCAAGGAAGGAGAACTCTTTGGTGCAGCAGCAGCTGAGCTTGAGGTTGAAGAGGTAGAAAGACACCCTTCTCCACTAGTTCAATATGAAGATTCTCCGGAGAGTAGCAAAGGTAACGGATCACCTGAAAAGGAGGATGCCTCTGTTAGAACCCCATCGCCTGTGCAAGAAGAGGAACCTGAATTGAGTAACCAGGGTGATCAATCTCCTGAGAAAGGAAGGGAGGAAACACTAGAACAACATGAAGAGATCGAAATAGAAGAAATCCGGGTGGATCCTGTTGTCCCGGATTGGTTAGAAAAGGAGATAACCAGGAAGAAGCAAGTCATTGTTGAGGACACCCCTCTGGATTGGGACGAGATGTTAACTAAGATTGGTAAAGGAAAGAAAAAGAAGATGGCCAAGGTAGTTTCAAGGATAGAAAGAGATGAAGCAAGTAACAGGGTCATCCACATTGCCACCCCTGCTGCGGATAAAACTAAAGAAGAGGTCACTGGAAAAGATTATAATGTGCAGACCATTAATCTTGGACCAGCTTCCATGGAGCAGGATATTGAAGAATATGAAGGGTCCAGTGCAGTAATAATTGGGAGGTTAAGGAAAGAAACTCAGTCCAAACATGAGCTTAGAAAGGAAAATGAGAGGCTCAAGAAGTGTCTAGAAGATGTAATGAAGCCTCTGCAATCTCTCCACCCATCTTCCTCTACTACTCCTGGCTTCTTGCCTAAGGAAACTATTTCTGAACTTGAAAGGATGAAGGCTTCTTCCCAAACTGCAATTGATTGGTTGAAGTATGTGCAAGTGAGAGGAGATAATGCAATAAAGGATGTCCTTTCAGTTGGAAAGGATGCAGTCAGAACCAAAGACTTGTTGGAACATGTGCTATCCCAAGATAAGGAGGACATCGATCTTCTGTTGCAGAAGTCTAAAGTAATTATGGAATATGGAAAAGATCAGTTGGCTGCAGATGGCATTCTTCCTTCCTCCAAACTTAATGAACCTTGGGAATGGTTTGAGGCTTTGCAGATTCGGCAAAAGGCCATGAGGAAGATTCATAAATGAAAGACGCTGATAGATGGTGACCTAACTGGAGTATATGATAGGTGCATTGCATTTTTTGAGATTATGACCGGCAGGAGGAAAATTGCTCCTAAGTACTTGAGCCTAGAACAATTAAGGGAATGGTGGCATGATGTTTATGCCTCGGATTCTGAAAATGTCATAACAGGACACTAGCTGGATGATGCAGCTACCTACTCGGCTGTGATGGATAAGTATCAGGCTCACAAGGATGATTGGAATAAAATTGTTAAACAGTCAAAGGAGGAGATTGGCTCCATCGAATGTTGGCTTAAGATCTTGCCCTTGCCACCTGTCACCGAGCTAGATAAGGTATTTTTGAGAGTTCATGGATCATTGGCTCAGAATAAGGATAAGGGAGGCGGTAGTTAATGCCCATTTTGAGATTTGTGCTTCCCTATTATTATAGGGCATATGTTGATCTGGGCTACTTTGGGGAATGTGTCTAGGCTGAACTTGATAATGTATCGGCGTTTAATGTGTGCCTTATTTTGAAATTCCTAAGGCCGACTTGTTTTGGCTAATTTTATTTTGTAAAAGTTGGCTGGGCCGACATGTTTTATGAATTCTCTATAAAAGGCATTCCTGCCTCAATGTAAAAGAGAGAAAGAATAATAGAAACAAGCTAGATCAGAAAAGAAGTAGAGCATTTTGTAGTAGGATAGTAGTCAGTTTCTTGAAGCAAATATTGTAACAGAATAGTGGAATTGTTGCAGCATTGTGGTGATCTAATACAATAGAAGGCATTGTGGTTTTCCTGGTGAAATCTCTTGTGTTAGTTTATCTTGCATGGTTCCTGTTGTTTTATCTTTCAAATTGCTTAAAGATTCAGGATTTAGTGTTTAGAGTTGGATTAGTTTGGTGGATGATGTTCATGATTTCATATTTGGAATGTTTGTAGCAATCTCTGGTCTATACTCCCAGTAACTATCTGATTGTAGTAGGCTGGTGAAGTCAACCTGGGCCATACATTCATTTGTGCTTAGTTCGATTGTGGATGAATATCTATGATTTGAAAATCTATATACCTTAGAAGATTGCACCGTTCTTGTGATATTGCATTGTGGGTTGATCAATAATTGGTTATGTGAGATTGGTTCATTCCAGATATCTGTCATTTGCATTGTTCATTCCAGGAGTAGTTTAGATCTTATCATATCTCTACACCCTTATCTTTTGTTGTTTCTTTATTATTTGACTAGATTTAAGATTTGAGATCATCATATTGCAAAATATGATAAGTTAGAGAGATACAGTTTGTTTGTAGTAAGGTATGATTGTGATTACCAACATTTTCACATATTATCTGAGTTGTTTATGCATTGTCATGACCTGACACCTGAGAGACCTTGGGGTGATTTTTCAGTAATTTATAGTTGAAGATTACCTTTCAAGAGAGATAGAATATTGCATTCTATTTGAGTTGTTGTGCAGAAAACACCATCAACAAATCCATCTAGGCTAATCTTGAGGTGTTAGGTGTTTAGGTGGTTTCTTGCATGTTTTGTGTTGTTGCTCATTTCTAGGTCTACTTTTACTCCTGATCACAGATGTAATTTTTACATGCTAAGATTTTGGTTCTGCATTTTTCTTGGCCACCGTGTTGGGTTACACCCCCCCAGGTGTCATCCACCATGTCAAGCAGGCTTGTTTGCTAGGAATGGCCCATGCCAGGTCTCCTTATGTGTAGGGCATGCACGACACACAACTCAGTCTTGGTTGGGCGGGTCGTGTGCCCTAATCCTTTATTGGCACTCATTTCTACTTTGCAGCATGCGTCTGGGTTAGCTTTGTGATTTGGAAGTTGATTATTGATATTATGATTGTATTTCATTAATAATATGATATATATATATATATATATATATATATATATATATATATATATTATGGTTAGCAGTAAAAGAATGGTTCTATATTTGGGATAGATTATATGATAGTGAAGTAATAAAAATGTTACGTAATAAAAGATTTTTAATTGGATAGCTATTATTAAAATGAATATTTCATTTGTTATAGTTAAATGATTTGGGTATTTAATTAAAGTGAATTGATTTATTTCATATTTAGATAATTGAGAGTTAGGGTTCGTTAAATGAGATAAATGAATCTACATTTACATAGTCTTGTTTACTTAAATTTTAAATGATAAAGTTAATTAGATAAAGTTGTGTCAGAAATAAATGTAAAGATATCTCAATTAATTGTTATATCTTTTACGATAGGAAATTGATTAGGGGTAAACCCACAAAAGTGGTTTACAATTCGAATGAGGAAGGAAAACTGACAAAAAATGACTCCATGCCAAAAAAAATCATTCTTGGGGTTTGAACGAACTCATTAGTTTGAACGAACCAAAAGAGGGTTCGCTCAAACCTAGGTTTGAGCGAACCCCTTAAATGCATCCTGCAAAAAAACACATGCAAACCCCTTTTTGAAAGGGGTTTGAATGAACCCTGGTTCGCTTGAACCCCCCTGATTCGAGCAAACCCCCCTTTTCCCTAATCCTTGCTCTCTACCACCAAAAAAATAAAAAAAATTTCCCTTCAAAGCTCGAGTTGAGCATGAAAATGGAGGAGACTTCATGAACCCAACTGGAATCAGGTAGTCCTTAGAACGAGCTATCAAACGACTATAATTTTAATATGTTTTGGTTTTATTATCTATTTATTTTTTTAGTTTTATTAAACATAGGTTTTTCACTAAAAATGAAGCTCTTTGTTCTACACATGTGGAAAAATAGAAGATTATAAAAAAAAAATTGAAAAATATGAGTGCACTAGATATTGAAGTCCTTGATCCAACAAAAAAGAAAATTGAATTTTGATACATACAAAAAAAATTACACGTTGTATGGTCCACCAATGTCATAATTGTAATTGGTTTGACTTCAAAACTTGGTTAAGGAAAAAATATTCAATAAAACACTATCTAACCAAGTGGAAACACTAGATATCAGAGTTAAAAATCTAAATTCGAAAGAATTAGAATTTTATCCTTCATGGAAAAAAAGTTATGCATTTTACGGTGAGCGTCACTCCTTAAAAATGTTGTTTTTGAAAAAAACTAGTTTTCGAGAGAGATGGAAAAAGAGGTGGAAGCTAATTCCAAAAAAATTTATGCTAATTTAAAAGTTAATTCTATGAGTATTATTGTAATATGGAGTATTTGATTGAGTGATTGTGGATTAGTTAATTTAAATGATTTAGGATAAATGTTAAATGATTTAGATTACTCTCTGTTAACTAATTAGTAGATAAATGTTAATTATTTTTATAATTATTTAATAGAATCGCTATGTGAAATAATTAATTAGAATCTTGTTATTATAGTTTTATATTAAAGTTGCAAATTTAATATTAGGGTTTCATATTAACTAGTTTGATGGAGATGGTTGTTTTATTAATGATATAGTTATGTTTAAATATAATTATTTTTAGTAAATAATCGATTAATTGAACTAAGTGGTTAAGTAAAATGAATGAAAGAAAGTTGAAATAATGCCTTATTTAAGGGAATATCTTCATGGTTATAATGCTAGGATTAATTGTTGTATTAAACAATGTATCTTGATTATTGGGTTAGGTGGTTATGTAATTGTTAAAGATGGATGTCATCTATGAAAGGTATGTTTAAGGTTTTGTGCCATTGGGAAATGTGCTTAGTACGTTGGTTTTCCAGAGGCCTAGGAGGGGGTATATTTGTATGATTGGTCCTTAGGGTTGTTTAACCTTGGAAGTGGTTTGGCTATGTTGTTGGTCATGTGCATTGTACAAACACAACCCCTAAGGGTGTTGCCCTCCTGTCTATGTATGGATTCATGAGATTGTGATAGGTGTACAAGATGGATAGTGCCTTGCTCTGTGTAGGGTTTTCTAGTTGCAAGTAGGTGGAGTGGCTCACAATGGGGACCAGAACCCAAAGTGGTGTCCAGGACAACCCATTGGAGGGTTTCTTAATCTAGTGACAACCTTAATAATGTATTAGGGGGATGGGCAGAATTCACATTAAACAAGATAATGGATACCTCACCCATTTCCTATAGTGCTCATATAGGCTAAGGATGGGTTGAGAAGGCTTGGTTGGAAAGATCAACTTCCTTTTCCTCACGAAAGGAATGTTGATTCCGCATGTGTCACCCTATGGGGTCGGGACCTAGTGAGAGGTTTACCAAGACAATCATAGATGGGGGTCGAGTCTAGTGAGAGACTGTCAAGACAACCCATGCTAGGACAATGTGATGACACTCCTCCCTATTGCAGTCTAGCACTCCCTATTTATATTTCCTCTTTCTATTGTGTGTGTGCTTCTATAAGTGATGTAAGTGTTGAAAATATTGGTGTTGTTAGCAATGTTGTTATGGTGTCATGTATAACCCCTTGCTTATTTTAGCATACTGCTTTACTGACTATCTATTGGATGTGGGACCTTGTGTTATCTCCTAGCATGGGGGGGTGGACCTCAGGGTTCCACATGGTTGGGAGGTTGGTGCTTTTCCTCCATTGGGTATTCTTGTTGCATGTTCGTGTGCATGGAGATTGATTATTGCACTATGGACTCTTGTTCCTATTCCTATTTGAGAAGACATCCTATCATGTACTTGTATATTGGATTGTATTTCCATATATATATCTTAATGTAATCTGATGTAATCTTCCTACATGTACTAGAGGAAGCAATGTTGAAATTATTGTAATGATGTAACAATTATTGATGATTTCCTCTTGTAAAGAGTATTGTAAAGCAATGCAACATTCATATGATGGCCAGCTAGAAAATGATTTTAATGTTTGATTATTAGTTGTCACATTATGGAAGTAAGTAAAATAGGATCATTTAATTTGGTGCTTTAAAATGAACCTTACATGTTAGATTGTTCATGTATATTTTATAGTTGATGAAATGTTTTTAGTAATCTTGATTTTCTGAGTAGCATAGTCGAGGAACCTTAGAGGACCTAGGACTAGATTATTATGTTATTTTATGCATTCTATAGTGTTATTATTTATAAAAAAAAAAATGACCTAGTTTAGTGTTGTCCTCTAGGGTTCCTTGGCGGGGGCGTTACACCTGGTATCAGACCCCAAGTTTCTAACACTGGGTACTTTGGTTTCATATGAGCCCATTATGTTTTCCTAGTTGCTTGGACTCTTGAGATTATATTTTCCCCTTTTCTCCATCTTCGCCTAACAACCTTAGACTTTTCCTTTGGTGGTGTTTGTCTAGAGAGATGCCTAGAGGCCGAGGTTGGGGTCGTGGTAGAGGTCGAGGGGGTGTCCGTGGGGCTAACCTCCAAAACCTCCCTTCTCATGATTCCCATGAGGGTGGTTGAGAGGAACATCAAGATTCTCAGAATGATTAGAGGAGCATGGTTCAAAATCATGGTCAACTAGAGTTAGAGGGAGCTCGGTTACGTCTTTTGCTTGAGGAGATCCTTGCCTGTCTAGGCCCTAGACAGGAGGGTAATCGGCAGGGGGAATCCCAACACTGCGGGCATATGGATAAGGAGAGAGAAAGGTCTCCTAAGAGGAGATATGTCACGACAGAGCAGGAGACAATTATAGCAGGTCATATGAGGGATCTCTTGAGGTCACGCCCTCCTATCTTCGATGGTTCTATTGGTGGCTTGGAGGCTGAGACATGGTTGATAGACTTGGATAGGTGTTTTTCTATGCACCCGTATGGTAGTAACCACAAGGCGAGATGCACCATCATGCACCTTAGAGGTTTTGCTTCCACATGGTGGTGGTTGGAGGAACAAAAATTGTATTTGGACATTGGTTCAGTTTCTTGGGAGATGTTTTTGGAGAGGTTTAGAGCTCGCTTTTTGTCAAACCATTGGAGGTAGCATCGTGCGGATGAGTTTCATGAGTTAAGGTAGATGGCTATGACTATGGAGCAATACAAGCATAGATTCTTTGAACTCAAGCAGTATGTGGGTATTAGTGATGATGAGGCCATGTTGGTCCAGCATTTCATTAGGGGTTTGAATGCCCGTATTAGTGGGGGAGTCCGTGTTTTTGAGCTAAAGACCATGGAGGTGGCAGTAGAGAAGGCTCAATTGGTAGAGAACCTGGCCATGGCACTAGGAGGGTAGATAGGTGTGCAGATTGGTAGTGCACCTTCAACAGGCTTTGGGTCCGGAGGTGGTCAGTCTCAAGCATCAAGTTCCTCTAGGAGCCATCATGCACCCGCTAAGGGTGGATATTAGCAACAACAGTAGCATTCCCAGTCGAAACCTAAGAACTTTTAGTTTTGGCGAGATAGTGGTTCTCAGTCTGGTAAAAACCGCCATTGGCAATGAGCCTTGAGCATTATCATCCCAGTCAACTAGCTCAGAGCACACAGTCTATAGCTAGTAGAGGTAGCTTCCAGTAATCTAGTATACCCTTAGGTGGTAGGGGGTATGGAAGAGGTATAGGATGTTTCTCTTATGTTCAACAATGCCATATAGCTAGGCAATGTCCATAGAAGAGTGCATCAAGATTCAGTCAAAGGCTAATAGCCTCAGAGCTGATAGTGGGTGATGCAAGTAGGTCTCATAGAGTGTTTGCAGCAGTTGATAACCATCAGGTAGAGCATTAGGGCATAGTTGTGGAGACCACAGGTGTGTTGCATGGTATTGGTATTTATATCCTTTTTTACTCTGGTGCTTTTGATTCATGCATTTCCCCTTCTTTGGTAGAGCGATGTGGGCTAGTGGTAGCAAAGCAGGACATTAGGTGGTAGGTCAAATTGGCCTTAGGAGCTAGGGTAGCAGTAGAATCCCTTGTGTATGGATGTGGATTAAGGATTGGTACTCTCCTTACCACTGTGGATCTTCGCATCATACCCTTAGGATCTTATGACATAGTGTTGGGTATGGATTGGTTGGATGCTCATCGATAATTTATAGATTGTCGACGTAAATTGGTGTAGTATTTGGATGATTCAGACAAAGAGGTAGGGTAGTTGGCATTCAAAAACCAATCTTTTTGTGTATGATTTTTGTTATGCGATTAAAGAGGTGTATGTGTCAGGGTTTCCAATTGTTTGTTGTGATGGTTAATGATTTGGAGTTAGGGGAGAGTTAATAGGTGTCCCTCGATGATCATCCTATTCTTAGGGAGTTTGCAGATGCATTCCCCATGAGATTTCAGGGACGCCACCTAAGCGTGACATCGATTTCAGGATAGATATGGTTCCTAGGGAAAAACCTATTTCCCGAGCTCCATATCAGATGACTACTCAGGAGCTTAAGGAGCTTCATTTGTAGCTAGGAGAGTTGTTGGCTAAGGGGTTCACATGTCCTAGTGTCTCTCTTTGGGAAGCACCAATCATTTTTATGAAGAAAAAGGACAGATCCCTTCCATTGTGTATTGATTATTGACAGTTGAATAAGGTGACTATGAAGAACAGATATCCCTTGCCAAGGATTGATGACCTATTTGATCAGGTTAAGGGAATCAAAGTGTTCTTGAAGATTGAACTAAAGTCGCAGTATCATCAATTATGTATTTTTGAGGTAGATATTCATAAGACTACATTTCACACTCGCTATGGGCACTATGAGTTCACCAATGTGCCATTTAGGTTGACGAATGCACCGTTTGTATTTATGAGCTTGATGAATGGAGTATTGCACACCTATCTTGATAGATTTGTCCTTGTGTTCCTGGATAACATTTTGATCTATTCTAGGACTATGGAGGAGCACAAGGAGCACTTGCGGTAGGTATTGTAGTGTCTAAGGGAGAATCAACTATATGCAAATTTGGCAAAGTGTCAATTCTTTTAGACAGAGGTGAGATATTTGGGGCATGTCATTTTAGGAGAAGGTATTGTCATGGATCCTTTAAAGATCCAAGCCATCATGGATTGGCCCAAGCTCACTAATGTTTTAGAGGTTTGCAGCTTTATGGGCTTAGCGGGTTATTATCGACAGTTTGTGCAGGGATTTTCAAGGATAACTCACCCTATCACTTCCCTTCAAAGGAAAGGGAAGAAGTTCATCTGGTTGGAACTATGTCAAGCAGCCTTTTAGACTCTCAAGGAGAGGTTGACTAGTGCACCCATTTTGGTAGTTCCTAATCCTGCAGGATATTTTGTGGTGTGTACTGATGCATCTTTGGAGGGTCTAGGAGCAGTATTGATGCAAGATGGTCACGTGATAGCCTATGAGTCTCACAAACTCAAGGATCATGAGTTGAACTATCCTACGCATGACTTGGAGTTAGGAATCATTGTTCATGCCTTAGTGAGATGGAGACATTTTCTATTAGGGCATCAATTTGAGTTGCATAGCGATCACCGCAATTTACAGTACATATTCACGCAACCAAACTTGAATGCTAGGTAGAGGTGATGGATGGAGTTTTTGTGCGAGTATGACTTTGAGGTGAAGTACATCTAAGGTAAGGAGAATGTTGTAGCAAATGCTCTTAGTTGGCAGAGGCATGAGCTTTCAATAGTTACTCTTGGAGTAGATTTAAGGGGTCAAATCCTTGTAGTGCTTCCCTCAGATAGTTGGTATCAGGAGGTGAAGTCAGAGATTGAGTTAGGCAAAGCCTTGGAAGGAAAATATGCAGGTTATTCTCTTGAGTCAGATGGTCTCTTGTGGCAATTAGGTCACATCTATGTCCCTCCATCAGAGGGTCTTCATACCCTAATTATGTCAGAGGCGCATCAGGCACCCTAATCAACTCATCTGGGTGTCAAGAAGATGCATGCAAACCTCCGTCAGTTGTATTTTGGTTTGGGATGAAGAGAGACATCACAGATTTTGTCTCAAGGAATTTGTAGTACCAAAGGGTTAAGGCAGAACATTAGCACCCTACAGATCTTCTTTAGCCGCATCTTGCCCTATAACGAAAATGGGATATTATTTCAGTGGATTTTATAGTAGATTTTATAGTATCTTCTTGTCATCATGACGCCAAGCTGACTAAGGTGGCACACTTCTCTCCTATTCAGTCTTCATATAATGCTTCTTCAGTGGCCAAGATTTTTATGGAGGATATAGTTAGATTGCATGGAATTCCATGTAGGATCATCTTTGATAGAGATCCAGTATTCACTTTAGCATTCTGGATGTCCTTGCAGCATGTGTTGGGGACTCAGTTGAACGTTAGTTCAGCCTACCACCTAGAGATAGATGGGTAGATCAAGAGGGTCAATCAGATCCTTGAGGATATGCTCAGAATGTATGTCATGGATCAACAGACTCGTTGGGAGGATTATTTGTACTTGGTGGAGTTTGCGTATAACAATGGGTTCCATAGTTCTATCGGTATGTCCCCTTTTCAAGCCTTGTATGGTCATCCTTGTCGAACCCCACTGAGTTAGGATCATCTTGAGAACAAATTCCTCCTAGGACCAAAGATGCTCCAAGATATGGAACAATAGGTTGTTTGTATTAGAGAGAATTTGGTGGTAGCACAGGACAGACAAAAGAAGTATGTGGATGCTCATAGAGTTGATCGCCAGTTTTTTGTTGGTGACCAGGTGTTCTTGCGGGTGCATCCACAAAAGAGTCTGATCTGCCATGGAAAAGGCTCTAAGCTAGCATCGCATTTTGTAGGGCCATTCAAGGTTTGGAGAGGATCAACCCTGTTGTGTACCATCTTGCTTTGCCACCCAGTCTATCGTGTATCCACAACGTATTTCATGTTTTTGTTCTCAGGCTATACAATCCAAATATTTCACATGTTCTTGAATGGAATGCCTTGTAGGTAGAGGATGAGCAGCTGGCTTTGGAGCCTGTGGGAATTTTTCAGCACAAGAGACTCATCCTAAGGGGTCGAGACGTTGAGTAGGTGAGGATCCAATGGGATCCTAATGAAGAGTCTTCGGCCACTTTGGAGGATGCATCTCAGATGGGGAAGTTGTACCCTTTCTTGTTTACAGGCTTCTAGGAGTAAGCCTGATCCTAGAGGGAGAGGATGTAATGCCTCTCATACTATTTCCCCGATAGACTGACAGTTGATCTATTATATTATGATACATTATGATACATTATATGATGTTAGATTTATTGTTAGGATGATGCCATTGATGAAACTTCTGATACTTGAGGTTTTATGCACATGTTATGATTAGTAAATGGTTGGATGATCATTATTAAGAAACTGATTATTTATGTGTTCTGATATGGTTTTATTCATGTGACTATGGAGATCTGATTTGATTATGAGGACTAACCCTATCATGAGAACTATGTGATTATCTTATCATGATTGTTATGTGATTATCATGTGATTGATTTTATCCCGATTACTATGTAGATGATTGTTATATGATTTGATTACTAGGTGTTGTTCTTGCTAATGTGATTGAGTGAAAGGGATAGTATCGCATCACTCACTTGTGAGCACCCTGCGACGTGATTCCCTTTAACAGTGTGTTTGTTTATATGTATATGTATATGAACAACCATTTTGTGTATTGTAGGTTGCAGGTACTAGGTGTCAACTCCACCTAAATAGGTAGGTCTATGTAGATGATTGTTATATGATTTGATTACTAGGTGTTGGTCTTGCTAATGTGATTGAGTGAAAGGGATAGTGTTGCATCACTCACTTGTGAGCACCCTGCAACGTGATTCCCTTTAACAGTGTGTTTGTTTATATGTATATGTATATGAACAACCGTTTTGTGTATTGTAGGTTGCAGGTACTAGGTGTCAACTCCACCTAAATAGGTAGGTCTAAGCGTGCCTTGAACCTAATGGATTAGTTGATCAGAGATAACACTTGATCCCCTACCCTAGCCATTGTCCTTGAAGAGGATGAGTATCCGGTTTGGCACCCTGTGAGTATTGCCAGTGTGTTTTGCATTTCAACCTTGGTTAGTGGTCAGGTAATTATTTGGCATTTGGTTTTATTTAATTTAAATTTTCTGATAAAATGCCTTTGGTTATCTTATGCATTAAAATAAATTGTTAAGGAAAAGGGTATACCTTTGATAAATAAATAAATATATATTATCATAATTAATAGTAAAATAAATTTATAATGTAATGTTATAATTAATAAATAATAATAATATGATGAATAAATAAAAATTTTATAAGGTAAGAGTTATATAATTAATTATAATGTGTACGTAAATGTTTGGTAAATGGTTTTACCCGTTTGTGTGAAAGAGCTATAGGAAGTAAATATTCCATATTTACCCTTGAAATAATGATTTTAAATGAAATGCTTTTAATTGTCCTAACTATTTATTCAATAAATTAAATTTAACTATAATCCATTCTATATAGTTGGTTGGGATCATTTTGGATTTCCCGTATAACTGACATTTTACTTCTCCTGTAAACTTTTTTGGTTTTTGGTTTTTGGTGGGGATTTCATTATGTTTTGGAAGAGATGGCAGAGGGAATTATCTGTAAATTTTTCCTCTATTGTTGATTATGCAGGAATTATGTTTTTTGAATTTTGGATTGTGGATTTGGAGAAGTTGGATTTGTGAGTGAACGTTTGAGCTCGACATCAAGTTTCCATTCCTACCAAGCGTTGGATCCAGGTTGGATTTTGATCTTTTGTTTACATTTTCCTTTTCGAGTGTACGATAAATTTGATTGATTTTCCTCTCTCTACCTTCTAAAAGTAAATGTTGATTATTTTATCCTACCTATGAATGAAACATTTAATTATTTCAGAATATAATAATAATAATAATAAAGGTTTATTGTCATTTTGTTCTTTATGCTATTCCCAATAAATGTAATTGGGTACCTTCTGTATTCTAATATATATATATATATATATTTGATATGGTGATAATGGCCAAACCCCTTCGTCCTGAACACAATGTTTGAATTGCCTTTGTTGATACAATTTTTGCATGCTAAGATTTTCATTCTGCATTTTTCTTGGCCATCGTATTGGATTACACACCCCCACCCTAGGCACCATCCACCATGTTGAGCAGGCTTGTGCGTTGAGCATGGCCCGCACCAGGTCTCCCTGTGCATGAGGCATGCACAACACACAACTTAGCCTTGGCTAGGCAGGTCATGTGCCCTAATCCTTTACTGGTGCTCACTGCTGCTTTGCAGCATGCATCCGGGTTAGCTTTACAATTTGGAAGTTGATTATTGATATTATGATTGCATTTCATTAATAATATGACATATATATATAGAATGGTTATATATTTGGGATAGATTATATGATAGTGAAGTAATAAAAATGTTATGTAATAAAAGATTTTTAATTGGATAGTTATTATTAAAACGAGTATTTTATTTTTTTATAGATAAATGATTTGGGTATTTAATTAAAGTGAATTGATTTATTTCATATATAGATAATTGAGAGTTAGGGGTTGTTAAATGAGATAAATGAATCTACATTTACATAGTCTTGTTTACTTAAAGGTTAAACAATAAAGTTAATTAGATAAAGTTGTGTTGGAAATAAATGTAAAGATAGATCAATTAATTGTTATATCTTTATGATAGGAAATTGATTAGATTAAATGAGATAAATGAATCTACATTTACATAGTCTTGTTTACTTAAAGGTTAAACGATAAAGTTAATTAGATAAAGTTGTGTTGGAAATAAATGTAAAGATAGCTCAATTAATTGTTATATCTTTACGATAGGAAATTGATTAGATTAATATATGTCACTTGTGATGCTAATTTAAAAGTTAGTTATATGAGTATTATTGTAATATGGAGTATTTGATTGAGTGATTGTGGATTAGTTAATTTAAATGATTCAAGTTAAATGTTAAATGACTTAGATTACTCTTTGTTAACTAATTAGTAGATGACTGTTAATTATTTTTATAATTATTTAATAGAATCACTATGTGAAATAACTAATTAGAATCTTGTTATTATAGTATTATATTAAAGTTGAAAATTTAATATTAGGGTTTCCTATTAACTAGTTCAATGGAGATGGTTGTTTTACTAATGATATAGTTATGTTTAAATATAATTATTGTAGTAAATAATTGATTAGTTGAACTAAGTGATTAAGTAAAATGAATGAAAGAAAGTTGAAATAATGCCTTATTTAAGGGAATATCTTCATGGTTATAACGCTAGGATTAATTTTTGTATTAAACAATGTGTTTTGATTATTGGGTTTAAAGGTGGTTATGTAATAGATAAAGATGGATGTCATTTGTGCAAGGTATGTTTAAGGTTTTGTGCCATTGGGAAATGTGCTTAGTACATTGGTTTTCCAGAGGCCTAGGAGGGGGTATATTTGTATGATTGGTCCTTAGGGTTGTTTAACCTTGGAAGTGGTTTGGCTATGTTGTTGGTCATGTGCACTGTACGAACACAACCCCTAAGGGTATTGCCCTACTGTCTATGTATGGATCCATGAGATTGTGATAGGTGTACAAGATGGGCAATGCCTTGCTTTGTGTAGGGTTTTCTACTTGCAAGTAGGGGGAATGGCTCTCAATGTGGGCTGAAACCCAAAATGGTTTCCAGGACAACCCATTGGAGGGTTTCTTAATCTAGTGACAACCTTAATAATGTATTAGTGGGATGGGTAGAATTCACATTAAACAAGATAATGGATGCCTCACCCATTTCCTGTAGTGCTCGTATAGGCTAAGGATGGGTTGAGAAGGCTTGGTTGGCAAGATCGACTTCCTTGTCCTCATGAAAGGAATGTTGATTCTGCATGTGTCACCCTATGGGGTCAAAACCTAGTGAGAGGCTTACTAGGACAACCATAGATGGGGGTTAGGGTCTAGTGAGAGACTTCCAAGACAACCCATGCTAGGACCGAGTGATGACACTCCTCTCTATTGCAATCTAGCACTCCCTAGTCATATTTCCTCTTTCTATTATGTGTGTGCCTCTAGAAGTGATGTAAGTTGAAAATATTGGTGTTGTTAGCAGTGTTGTTATGGTGTCATGTATAACCCCTTGCTTATCTTAGCTTGTTGCCTTCCTAACTGTTTATTGGATGTGGGACCTTGTGTTATCTCCTAGCATGAGGTGGTGGACCTCAGGGTTCCATATGGTCAGGAGGTTGGTGCTTTTCCTCCATTGGGTATTCTTGTTGCATGTTCATGTACATGGAGATTGATCATTGCATTGTGGACTCTAGTTCCTGTTCCAGTTTGTGAAGACATCCTATCATGTACTTGTATATTAGATTGTATTTTCGTCCATATCTCTTTATGTAATATGATGTAATCTTCCTACATGTAGTAGAGGAAGCAATGTTGAAATTATTGTAATGATGTAACAATTATTGATGATTTCCTCTTGTAAAGAGTACTATAAAGCAATGCAACATCATATGATGGCTAGCTAGAAAATTATTTTAATGTTTGATTATTAGTTGTCAAATTATGGAAGTGAGTAATATAGGATCATTAAATTTGGTTCTTTAAAATTAACCTTACATGTTAGATCGTTCATGTATCTTTTATAGTTGATGAAATGTTTCTAGTAATCTTGATTTTGTGAGTAGCATAGTCGAGGAACCTTAGAGGACCTAGGACTAGATTATTATGTTATGTTATGCATTCTATAGTTATTGTTTTAAAAAGAAATTGTTTTGACCTAGTTTAGTGTTGTCCTCTAGGGTTCCTTTGCAGGGGTGTTACAGAAAGTACAAAGACAAAATATAGTTACTACAACAAAATTCAATATAAACATGGGTTTTATAACACATGACTATCTCAAACCATTTTTCAATTGTGGTATCAATTGTAGAGGGTTTAAGAGTGTGTAAATTGAAATTTACTTTAAGATCATATAGATATAACTCAAACCAAACACAAAAGAAAGCATGAACAAAATAGACCCAATTTATATACAAAAAAAATTATATATACCAATTTGAAAGAATTTGATAAATAAAAATATGAGTCATTGCTAATTTATGGGACCAACTTGAACGAAAATTGTATTACACGTCATTATAGGTATCCTTGATACTAAAAACTTATAATGGAAGTAAAAGAAAGGTTACAAGAATTCCAACATAGAATATCAAACTTTTCATGTAGAATTTTGTTTCTTATCCTCTCTTGAGAGTTAGTTTTAAAGAATAATAAAATTTCAAAGATTGAATCTGTAGACATCAAAAATATACTAATTGACATCGTGCATATGATCCTAACTTACTAACATCGTTTCTTCCTAAATCATCCCTCGGTCTAACCATTTAATCAAATTCTCTTATTTGATTAAATTCATCAATATTTGTCTCTTAATTAGATAAATCATCTTGTTTAATCAAGTCACTTTCTCTTGTTAATTAAATCAATCCATCTAATATAATTATCCCTATTTAATTAAATAATCAATTTATTTGATTAAATCTCTAAAGTCTATCCATTAAATTAAATAAATTAAAACCTTATTTGATTTAATCTAACACCATCCCTTTTAATTGAATAAATCAAAATATTTATTTAATTAGCCTCTTATCATATTCCTCTCTTATCTGATTTAAATAAACCCATAAATTTGAGTCAATAAGTCACATCATCTAATCTCCTTTTAAATTAATTAAACCCTTGATTAATTTAACCTCATCTCATGTCACATCCTCTAGATAATGCAAGTTGCACATGAAAATAGATTTAATTCATTTATTAAATCCCTATTTTCCCTCACATGGCATCTTTTGGAATATTCTCTCAATTTGAATTCAAAAATTCCAAGTCAACATGTACATCCAACAAGGCAATAAATTCATCTTACATGTCCTTTGCCTGGAGCCAAGTGGCATTTATTGCATTTTCCCTTCCCTCTTACATGTCATTTCAACAAATTTGAATTTCAAATATTGGCATTTATTGGCACAAACCCCAAATCTTGCACAACCATCATCCATTTATAGCTTGACAAGTGGCATCATATCCTTGGATGAAAGTTAGTCCCACATTGCTCAAATTTGGGCTTTCATCCATCTTGAAATCCTATAAATGAAGAGCTCCTCTCCTCATTTCATCATCCACAATTTGAGTAAAGTTACCATGCTCAAATATCTATCAAGTTTCATACCATTGAGTTCTTAGCTAGGTTCTTTTGTAGATTTAGCTTGGAGTCTTCATCATTCATCATCAAAAGTGGATCACATTTCTTCATCAAATCTACATTTGAAGCTTGCAATCATAGGAATTGGGAAAGGGCCAAATTTCCACATCAAATTGGCACCAATTCCCCCATGGGATTGAGAGTTTGCTTACTTAATTAGGATTCAATCTTGTTTTATGATTTCATAGTGTTTTTTATCATTTTCTTCCTAATTTGAGTTATGTTAATGAATCTCATGGGGAATCCATGTTTAGGCTTGCATTTCCTTGTTTAACTTGTTTAATCATGTTGTTTTGCAGGTACTTAGGCTTGGGTTCACACATTTGGCACTAGGAGGGCCACATTCCATTAATTCTAACTTTTTTGTGAAAATTATGTGTTTTTATTGACACACAGGAAATTCCAACGCGGGCTCGTCAGCATTGCTATTTTCGTGCCACGAGCTCGTCAGCGTCGCAGTTTCAGCACCGCGGGCTCATCAGCGTCACTGTTTTAGCGCCGTTGAGCTCATCCCGCCAAAAAATTCAAATTCTAAACCGCGCCACTAGACTCGCCGATCTCCCCCAATTTCAAAAATTTTAAAACTCCGACGCTTTCAGGAACCACGCCGCTGGACGAAAAGAGCGATGCAATCGTGCTCTCTGCCCCGACACAGAGTGCTGCTGACTGGTAAGCGGTGCTGTAAGAGGACCACTGGAAGGAAAAAATAGCGACGCCTTCACAAATTGCGATGCTGGAAAACAGAAAAAGGGAGAATTTAGTTTTTTAGCATGTGCTTTGATTCATGACTTATTTATCTACTGTTTTCTGGTTTTCTAACTTTTGTTTTTTTTTTTCAGAATCTGATTATTTCATATTTTGTAGGTTGAAAGCCAAGAGCAAAGGAAGGAGAAGCATGGAGATGATATGGGGTCTAATCAAAGTGTTTTTTAACACTTAAGTGTTTGTTTAACACTTCTTCAAGAATTTTTCATCCTTTTCTTTCTTTAGAACACTAGCTTTTATTTGGGTTTAAAAAGGATCCTTCTTGTTTATTTCTTGCAAAAGGATTAAAAAGAACCTTTAGGATCAACAACTTACTAGATTCTGTTTTTGGATTAACAATTGAATAAGGCAATTTCTCACACTTCATTTGGTGCTTTTAAAATGTACTCACATTTTGCTTTGAGGGTGTAAAAAGAACAAGTGTAGTTGTGTTTTTTTTGTGAGGGCTTACTTAGACTAAAGCCATTAGAAAAGGATGTATGCGCTTCTCTCGCGCTTTATAGCGATCTTGAGAATCAAAAGGTCATTTCTATGACTTTGGGTTAAGACAAAGCAATCACCTCCACACTTCAATTTGGGCTTAAAATTGAACAAACTATCGTGCGAGTGTGAGTGGGGGCATTTTCGCGTACATTCTCTCTCTTTGTTGCTATCAAAGATTGATCGAGTTACGTATTTTGTTCCTCATTTGCTTTTGTTTATCTTAGAGGGCCCGCCTTGTGGGAAAAAGTAATCACCCAAGGGAACGACTCAACCGGTAATGCTCTGAACTCGAGAGTATTTCCAGTCGGGATATAAATGTGGATATTGGAAGAAACGCCAATATCACGCAGTTGACTTCGACAAGATGGATCCGGAAGGGGACTCTTGCCACGTTGGGTCAACTCCTACGAACATAAAGTCCTTACTAGAACCCATGTGCTAGAATTTTCCAAAATCCTTTTATCTATTTGTTGGTGCAAGAACGGTCACTCTGAAGCCACCCCACACTTTTACGGTCTTCTAGTAGAGATGGAGAGCATGCCATGGGAGTTTCATAGGTGTTGATGCTTGATTGCCCCGTATAAGTGAGTGCTGTGGAGGGGAGCCAGTGGGGTCAAGCATCTAACCATTCGCTAGAGATAGGCGTAGCTAGACTTGTCCAAGTGGGAATCCAACAAATATTGTCTTTCACATCCATAGGATTGTACTTGTTTTGGGTTACAAAATACATTGCTTGCTCGAAAACATCATGGAAACAAACACTTAACATCCTCTAAATTTCAAACCCTTTTGAAGACAAATACAATTGACTCAATCCATATGTTATTGCTTTCCCTTGGGATTCACATCCTTAGAGGTTTCCAAGCATTGGATTATATCTCAATTTGTCTCCTTAAGTAAACAATAGGAAACCCTTGCCTTAAGCTCATTAAATTTCCACATAACCTACCTTGTGGGATTTGAAGAAATTAAGGCATTGGACATCTTAGTTTGAAAACCTAATTGAAGAACGTGTTTTTGGTAAAATAAAGACATTAAGCAAAGCTAAGCAAAATAAACTTTCACGTGTGTTGAAAACTTTGCAATCCCAAAACACAAGTCATTGTTTGAAAATCCAAAAATGCATGTCCAAATTGAATCATTTCTTGGTTACAAAGGTCTTTAGGAAGCATATGCATGCTCTTCAATACCTAGGTCTTGGCAAACAAAGTATAAACTTCTTAGGTTCATCTTAGGATCAAAACATTATCAAAACCTTTTTCATCCATCCATCAAAACATCAAAACAAATCCATCTCATCATCATCTTTTGGGAAAATCTTGAAACTAGGCTTTATGGCAAAATCCAAAGCATCATCAAAATCATTGAGATAAATTCCGTGAGAACATTTATCAAAACACCTTTGGCTAGGTATGTGTAGATGCATCCTTTTGCATATACTTGGTCAAAGTTATCAAAATCATCTTGTCTATCTTAGTTTATGTAGATGAATCCTTCTCCATATGCTTAAGTGAAACAATCATCTTGTTTGAATAGGTATGGGTAGATGCATCCTTCTTCTCACACATATTTAAATTATCATCCTTTGGACAAAGCTATCCCTTAGATCATTATCAAACATCTTAGGGTCTTTTTGTTCAAATATCCCAAATCAAAATCAAAATCAAAGTCAAGGACCAAATCTCAAAATCAAAAGAAAAATCCAAAGTCCTAAAAGCCTAGTGTCTCATTCAAAATTCATCAAAAGACAAGAACATCTATATCATCCATTCATAACATCATTATCATATCATCCCCTTTGATCCTCAAGACGCATCCTAAAAATTTTCACTTTGGGACATAAAATAAAGATCAAACCAAAGAATCAAGAGATTCATCTCCCATATTCTTGATCCTTGTTTTATGGTCCAAACAAGATCTCAACACAAGAAGAGTATGGAAGCCAACAAAGAAACACCCGCTTCAAGTGACCTTAGTTAAACCAATGCAGAAATGAATCTAGCAGAATCAAGTAGCCCATTGCCCTTTCATCATCACAACATCCCCAAGAAGAAAATCAAGGAGAAGACCTCACTTTCGGAATGTCTTGCGAGGAAATGACAGAAATGCTTCAAAATCCAGATAACCATCAAATCATCAACGTCATGATGAGACTTAACCCTTCGTTGTACATGCTTGAATTAGCGAAACAAGGGGCTAAGTTGCCATCAGATTTTGATGTAAGTACTATCGTGGACACATCATTTCCCCCAATCTCATCCACCATTCCCATCTCATCTACACCTCCATCCCAAAACATCACACAAAACATCCCACAAATTACAACATCGTTTGTGCCAACCCAACCAAATGTCAGCAAGGGAAACACATTTCTCAATGCTCTTCAATCACATCCCCTTGTTAATAATCAAAGTTTGCACGCAAACACCACCTTGGAACAAAACATACTTAACAACCCATTACACAAAAATGTTCCTCTCACTTTACATTATGACCCATCATCAACATCTTTTCACAGAGCACCACAAACACCTCTTCTCACAAATTCACAAGAAGAGGGAGATACGTTCGGACTAGGGGGTTTATTCGACACCACGACGTTTTCACAACAACTCACGCCTCTTACATTTCCACCTCTTCTACCATTGCCATTATCATCTGCACCACTCCTTGGCCTAGGGCTTCCTCCCCTACCAAGTATCAACTAGACCTACATCCCAACCATCAATCAAAACATTGTACCAAACACACAAAATTTATCATTGATATCACAACAACAAACGATAAATACACAAGCAATGGCAACACCATCAAACACACCCTTAACATCACAAAGCATGGTCTCATAAGGACCAACCACATCAATGCCATTATCCAACACGCAAAATATCAACACAACATCATCATCTACCACCATTCCAAATCCACCACCACCAACGTTCACCACATCAAACCAATTTGATGCAGCATTACAAGCCACTTTTCAAAGAGGATACCAACAAGTCCAGAAACAAAAATCCGTGCAACAAGCTGCCAAAGCTGCACAAGCTGTCAAAGCTACACAAGCCGCAATACAAGCACAACAAGCACAACAAGCCTAGGCATTATTGCAACAGTAACAACAACAAGCCACCCAAGCATTGCAAGCACAAAGGGTTGCTCAAGCACAACTCTTATTACAACAATAGGCCGCACAAGAACAAGTTGCACAAGCACAAGCCCAAGCGCAAGAACAAGCACAACTTCTTGCACAAGTGACACAATTGCAGGCATATCAACAAGCATTGAAGCAATACCAAGAGCAACAAGAAGCAGCAGAATTGGCAGCCCAACAACAAGCATTGTGGGAACAACAACAAGCACAGCAACAAGCGTTGTTGGAGCAGCAACAAGCGCAACAACAAGCCCAAACCCTAGCACAACAACAAGATCAACAACAAGCATCGTTCATACAAAAGCAAGTAGAAGCCTACTTCACTCGACAGAACATGCAGATACCATCAAACAACGCACCCACCAACCCATCCATCCAACCAACAATTCAAACACCCCAAAACACTTTCATCCCACCCCTTGATCTACAGAGTGATGTGACGACACAACTTAGGTTGCTCTCACAACAGGTGCTCGACCTTCAATCTGGGTGAACAACTAAAACGCAAAGCAACTTGTGCCCCTATCCATTTGATAGGAGCCTAGACATGAAACCATTCCCTAACGGATTTAAAATCCCCAAATTTGACAAATATCGAGGGATAGGAAACCCTAAAGATCACATCAGGGAATTCTAGGTTCATTGTATGGAAGTCGCATATGACGATACGTATCTGATGCGGCTATTCCCTAGGAGCTTGGCAGGTCCCGCTATAGAATGTTCTCTCGCTTACCCATAGGCATTAGAACATTCCAAGAAATCAGAGATGAATTCATTAGGAATTACGCATGTAACATTACAATGGATGTCAGTCTCGAAGAATTATACACTCTAAAACAAGGAAAGAATGAATCTTTTGCTTCATTCCTTCAACAATGGCGATCTAAGGCCAATCGAGCAAGTGGACCATGCCAGAAGAACAAGTCTGCACGATCATAGCCAACCTTGAAAGCCACCTGTCATTTCATCTCAAAGTTCAGGGAATCACCACATATGAGCAATTAATCTCCAAGGCGCTTAGCATCGAAAGAGCCCTTGTGACCCAACCTGCTGAATCAACATCATATCACGAATCACAAAACAACCGCCCATCATCTAATTACAATGATAAACCTCGTACATGGGCGAGAAACAAGAACATCACTAATGATGGCGTTGATGCCAAGGTGGTCATTAGTGGTCCACACCAAAATACACCCGCACCGCAAATCCAACCACAATGCCAAAACACTCATCACACAACATACCAACCCAATAATCCCACCATCAATAACCTCACTGACCAAAGAGGACCACCCCAATGCAAAACTTATCCAAAACGTAAATACGCCATTTTGGGGGAACCAATTGGAGGACATAATGAAAAAATTGATTGACGAAAAACTTATCAAACCTCCTACATTCGAAAACTACCAAGAACCTGATGTCAAACCTCTGTGGTATAACGAGAACCAACTTTGCGAATTTCACAAAATCAAAGGTCATACCACGAACAACTGCATGAGACTCAAAAATATCATCCAAGATCTCATTGACAAAAGAATCATAAACGTGGAACAGCCGACAGGAAATCAGGATCTAAAAATCCACACAAATCTGATGTTGAGTCATGGCAACAAAGGGAATAAAAATGATAAAGGGAAGGGCAGTGTAAATCATATTTATGAATTAGTCGTTGCCTCCCTAAATGAAGACTGCGTGGTCATCACCATCAAGGGCGCCCATGCCGAAGATTGTGGAGTCACCACAAGAGGTGGCAAAGTCACCATTGCAGGATCATCCCAACCAAATAGAGTCCCTACATCAAGAGTCGTCCCGTATAGCTACAATGTTGTAGACCATCTCAAAAGAACGCCAACACACATCTCCATCATGGAGTTGTTAAAAATCTCATCAGCGCATAAAAAGATCCTTGAGGAAGCATTAGCCTCATCCACTGTCCCCGCAGACCTCGATGCAGAGCACTTCCAAGCTATGGTCACAAATATCATAACACCTAATCTCCTTACATTTTTTGACCAAGATTTCCCTGCCCAACCATCTCACAACCGTGCACTTCACTTGGAAGCCATTGTAAACAAAAGCAAAATCAAAAGGGTCTTGGTGGATGGAGGTGCAGGTTTGAACATATGTTCTCTTAGCCTCATCAAACAGTTGAAAATATTAGAAGATTCCATCGACAAAGGAAAGGGCATCACGATAAGAGCATATGATGACCAAGAAAGAGTGTCTCAAGGCACGATTAAGCTCCCTATCCAAGTAGGACCAACACTCATGGAAACTACATGTCAGTTCTTGGACCTCGAATTGCCATACAACATCCTCCTAGGACACCCATGGATTCATGCGATGAAAGTCGTAGCATCAACCTTCCACCAATGTGTGAAATTCACACATAATGGACAAGAGGTTACCATCCATGGAGATCCTAAGCCATTTTCATACTGCAAGAACCTTGAAGCCAAATATTACAAAATCCCCAAGTGCCAAAAAATGATGAGGGCCCATCCACATCATACATCGACCCCACCACTCTCGTGTCCACTTCTACAACAGAGACACCTGCCATCCCCGCCATCCCCACCATCTCTGACATCAAACTCATCATCTAGGAAGACGGTTGTGGAAGCTACAAAATTCCTAACAATGATTTCGTGATAGGAGAGTTACCACAATCTCCTAGATCACGAGGATGCCCACAAGAAAACCAGGCTTCCACATCACAAACGTATCTTGAGGATTATCCTGAATTCATAAGATGGGGAGACCTTGGTCATGAGGTCATTGAAGTAGATCCATCAAACATGTTATATCAAGATGAAAGACTGGCACCTAATTTACCAATGGATGAAAGAAGCAAGGGCCTACACATGATGCTTGCAATGGGCTACAACAAAAATCAAAGACTGGGACAAAATGACAATGGGCTCACAATACCTATCATGCCTGAGACACGACCCATAACAAATCTTGGTCTTGGATGTGCCACTCTGAGAATAACCATACGTGGTCGATGTCCTCCAGTTAGAGCCGCTAATGTTTCTCCTTAGCCAGTGCTAGTACAACTACATTCACCAATATCCACAAGCGAAGAAACACATAATTTTATAACTAAGCCCTATATTAGTAGCGATGACAAAGATACCTTGACCAATCTACCTAGGTTATTCAAAGATACCACCTTGTGTATGATTAGTACCATATCCTTTGAACCAGATAGTCAAAATCATGAGATCCGCTTAGTTTACCCCCAACTGATCGACTATGACCAACGAGGACCACCAGTTCTCGATACATTCGAAAATGATGAAGCGCTCTCAGAATTCACGGGATTGAGGGATAACATTCTAGACGGAGATCATAAAGCAGGCTTTATTATAGAGTTGGACACACACGCCTATTATGGGGAAACGATTGAATCCTTCAGTCGCAAAAGTGAGAAACTAAGAATCATATCCAAGTCCTTGAGTGAAAACCACACTGTGGCACTCTCTGACAAGAAAATAGTAAAAAGAAAGGACGTATCCAATGGTGAAAACCTCTCTGAGGCACCTGAGGATGAAGGATTCAATCTTCCCTTAAGAGCTATCCATCAAGAGAAGTTAGCAGTCTTGGCCGAAAAATGCAATCTGGTCAACATAGGAACAATGGAGACCCCGCATATCACATTTTATGCGGAATCATTATTATCAGAAGAGCAAGAACTCCTCGTAGCATTCCTAAAGGAAAGACAAATAAACTTTGCATGGAGTTATGCTGATATGCTAGGGCTTGATCCAGAGATTGTGGTTCATCATCTAGCAGTATATCCAGAGGCAAAACCCGTCAAGCAAAAACTCCAAAAAATGCATCCTCAAATAGCCTTATTGGTCAAAATGGAGCTCAAAAAATTGCTAGACGTAGGATTTATCCGACCAATTGATTATCCAGAATGGGTATCAAATTTAGTACCTATTTCAAAACCTGACGGAGCCATCAGAATCTATATGGACTTCAGAGATTTGAACAAAGCATGTCCCAAGGATGATTTCCCGCTTCCCAATATTGATATGATAGTGGACATGACAGCAGGGCATGAGATGCTATCACTAATGGATGGATTTTTAGGATATAATCATATTATGATAGAAAAAGAAGATCAACACAAGATGGCTTTCACTTGCCCATGGGGGACCTACTGCTAGAACATGATGCCATTCGGCCTAAAGAACACATGAGCAACCTATCAAAGGGCCATGACACTAATATTCCATAACATGATTCACAAAATAGTCGAAGACTATGTTGATGATATTCTAGCAAAGTCAAGAAAAAGACAAGATCATATAGCAACCCTAAGTGCTATCTTTGACAGACTGGAGGAATACAAAGTCAGACTAAATCCCAAGAAGTGCATCTTCGGCGTACAATTAGGTAAACTGCTAGGATACATAGTCTCCATGAGGGGTATCGAGGTCGATCCCGCGAAAGTAAAAGCAATCATTGAGATGGAAGCACCAAAGACATTAAAACAAATGAGAGGCCTCCAAGGCTGACTTCAATCCATTTGACGGTTCATAGCACAACTGGCAGACAAGCAGAATCCATATTCTCACCTACTCCACAAGGGGGTGGCATATAAATGGGATACAAAATGTGAAGAGGCATTCAATAAGATCAAAGAATATCTATTGACACCTCCAGTGTTAATGCCACCTATCCCAAAGAAGCCATTGATCTTATATGTGTCAAGAACAACAATAGCCCTTGGAGCTCTTCTTGCTCAACATGATGAAAATGGGACGGAGAGGGCCATCTACTGTATCAATAGAACAATGGTTGGTCATGAACTAAATTACTCATTTATCAAGAAAGCTTGCCTCGCAGTAGTGTTTGCATCCCAAAAATTCAGACACTACATGTTGGCACACAAGATAAAGCTCATTGCGAAAATTGATCCCTTCAAGTATCTCTTATCTAAGGCAATGCTCATGGGCAGAATGGCAAAGTGGGTAATGATATTATCAGAGTATGACATCGAGTATGTAGAGAGGAAAGTGATCAAGGGACAAGTCATTGCGGATCAACTAGCAAAAGCACCCATATATTCTGAGAACCCTCTTGTCTTAGAATTTCTAGATGAGTCTATTTTTAATCTCAACGTTTCCAATCACTGGAAACTATACTTTGACGGCTCATATACTCAACATGGATTAGGAGTTGGTGTCTTCTTTGTCACCCCACAGGGGGACTGCATACCAAGGTCATACAAACTAGCATTCCCTTGCACAAACAACATAGCGGAATATGAGGCTTTAACTATAGGTCTCAAGATAGCAGTGCAATGGAATATCATAGCTCTCAAAGTCTACGGTGACTCACAATTGATCATAAATCAAGTCAATAATGAATATCAAACAAAGGATGACAAGCTAACCCCATACAAAAAATTGGTGGAGACTCTAAAGGAATCCTTTATCGACATAACATTTGAGCAGATTCCAAGAACCAACAACAGAGCCGTTGACACCATGGCTACAATTGGGTCTCTAGTAGACATCCCTCACAATGTGCCGAAATTCAAATTTCTGATCGAGCAGCTTCTCGTTCCCACGTTCGAGGTACCAGAATCAGAATATGTGTGTCAAATCGTTGGTCCTGGCGATCCTTGGTATCACGACATCTATACATATCTTCGCATAGGAGTCATACCCACTGACCTACCATCGAGCCTAAAATGAACCTTTATCAAAAAGGCATCTAGATTTGTCATCCTAGGTGATACCTTATACCATAGAAGCATAGAAGGTACTTTACTGCACTGTCTAAATGCTGAGGAGGCATTAACTACTCTAACCGAGGTTCATAACGGTATCTGTGGCTCACACTCGAGCGGAATAACCATAGCCAAGAAAATACTGAGGCTGGGGTATTATTGGCCCACAATGGAGTGAGAAGCACATGATCATAACAAAAGGTGTTTACAATGTTGAAATGCCGAGGACCTCATCCATGCTCCCGCTCAAAGAAGCTTCACCCGTTATCACACCATGGCCCTTTTCACGATTAGAAGGTTTCGACCTTTCGGTGGGAAAATCTCACCCACACCTCATCTAATGGCCATAAATTCATCATAAGCGCAGGCAGTGCTTCTACACAAAGTGGGTGGAGCCATACATGATGTATATCCATTTGGGAAGCAAATCTCAAAATTCATCCTGAACTATCTCATCTATCGTTACGGTGTCCCACAAGCCATTATCTCAGATAATGGGACACCATTCAAGAACCGGGAGGTTTGCAACTTGTTCGAGAAATTCAAAATCCAGCATCACTTCTCCACCCCGTACTATACCCAAGGCAATGGCCAAGTAGAAGCTACAAACAAAACCATCCTCAAAATCCTTAAGAAAACAGTCAATGACATAGGTCATGACTGGCATCTGCAGCTGGGCCTATCGAACCAACATCCACACACCCACTAGTACCACCCCATTCTCCTTGGTCTACAGATCAGAAGTTGTACTCCCCATTGAGATTGAGCTCCCATCCCTTAGAATATCACTATAAAACCTCATCACTGATGAGGACTAATGGGTGTCAAGATTAAGCGAGTTGGAGCCTCTTGGATGAGAGAAGCATAGATGCTTTAAATCGTCAAGTCTATCCGAATGAACTCAGCAGGCAACAAGAAAGATGAAGCGGAGACTTTTCAAATTGAGAGAAATTGGTCTTAAAAGAAAATCAAAAGAATGTCTAGAATCGGCAAAGACAGAACCGAACCAGGTGGTTGAGCCCCTTTCATCATCACAGCTATAAATTAGAGGGCATGTGGCTATCAACACCCAGAACCTCTGCCGGAGCCCATGAATAGCTCCATCCTCCAAAAAAGTTTATGCCTAATTCTTCGAGTATAAAACCAAAAATCAAAAATTAGAAAAAGTCACGAGAAAAATAGTTGCCGGCAAAAACCTGGCAAATAGGCATCTTGGTAACAACAAAAAAATCAAAAAAGCAAAAAATCCAAAAAAATCAGAAAAAGGATAAAAAAAGCGTCCTCTAGTGAAAACCATGTTGGTGGCACTTTGGGCAAGTACCTTGGTGAAAACCTGGCAAACAGGCACCTTGTGTAAATAAGCACTTTCCATCCACCAGGATCTTTATGGCTTGTTCTGCATCATCCCTCCATTTCACTTCCACCATCCATCGCATTCAGGTCTCCATCCATCACACATCCATTCGCATCTGCACCATAGCTTGGTCCTGTGTTCGTAGCATGATCCCTCCTAGTACTACTCGGCCCATCGTCAAGGTCAATTTGTCCTGCCTTTATCAGGGTAGTTTGTTGCATCATGCTGGGGGCACATTCTCATCAAATCAGATTCGTGTATGATCTTAAAGTCCTCAAAATCAGAAAAATAGAAAATCCAAAAACATTCAAAACATATCAAAATCCAAAAACAAGTCAAAAAGTCATTCAAAAAGCCAAAAACAAGGTCGTCTTGTCGAACTATGTCATCTCTGAGCTTGAACGTAGGCAAGGTTGATCTTTGATCATCCCCTGAGACATTTAGGTCAGTCCTATAAGAGTCTGTCATAATAAACTGACATCGCATCATGTATATCTTCATTTGTAAATCGGTCAAGTCGTCAGTCAAACTACGTGGTCTCTGCGTGTATAACGTAGGCAAGGCTAATCTTTTGATCAGCCCCCGAGGCCCCTAGGATAGGTCTTTAGGTTAGTCTCTTGATCAAAATCTCAGAAAATCCCAAAAACATTGGAAAATCCAAAAAAATCAAAACATTTGAAAATCTCGAAAAAAGAAAAAATACCAAAAACAAACTCAAAAACATTGCAAAACTCTAAAAACATCCAAATATTTGAAAAAAATCCATCTGTCTCATCTCGCTTGCACCCACAATAAACTGATCATCATCATCAACCTTTGGTAAAACAATTTGAAACAAGTCTAACAAGTTTAAAAGTAGAACTCAAAACGCCAAGTCTTAAGTCTAGGACAGTGAGTAAACAAATTGGCCATCTCTTCGTATCAATAACACCATCATCTAATTTGTCCCATATCAATCATCCCTCATAAATGAAATGACGTGCCGCCATCCACTAACATGTCCTAGGATGAATCCTTCCTACAATGGGCATTATCTTTTGGCAATAAGTTTCAAATATCATTTTAGAAAACACATCATTTTCCCGTTAGCAGTAGTGAAGAGCATCAGTTTGTTTGTTCGCTTGGTCTTTATCTTTTTGACTTATCTTATTTTGCGCTTATTCCAAGGACTTCTCAATGATATCCCAAAGTAGCGGATTTAGAGAAATAGGAATGGGGCAATGATCATTATCTTTTGTCTGTTGTACTTGTTGGATGTTCTTGCAATATAACCTTGGCAAATACTTGCTTTGTTAGGCATATATGGAAGAGGTCTAGGGCAACTTGTTGACTATTGCAGGGATAGGTTTACCTTTCCATGTTTTGGTCTGAGATGTCTAAAACTTTTGAAGTGCATCCTAGCAAGGTTTCTGTATGTCAGGTATGAGCAAGAATACTCCTATCTGATTGTCGAGTCAAAGTCCATCACACTAAGTACCACGCCATCCTAGTTGCCTATACCTTGATGCATCGTACCATGTGTGTTATCAAACATAAGAAAATTTGGCCCTTTGAAAATCCCAATTCCTCGACAAGTAATCATCATCATCATCATCATCTGCATCTGTGTCATCTTGCGTCTTGTTGAAATGACTTCTTTTCTTACTAACCGCGTTAACCAAGGTACTATGACAATTGCTCATCATCACCATCGATCCTGCATCCACACATCATTAGCATATTACATAAGCACATCATATAGATATCATTAGCACATTGCATTGCATATCATATGCGAAACATTACATTCTCATCATCATATAAATAGGTGCATCCATATCATCGCATTTCACCCATTACATTGCATCTCATAGCATTATATTAATCATTGCATAAACATTGCATTTGTATTTCATAACCATTTCACATTACCATCTAAATCATCACATAACATTTACAGAATCATTTCATAATCATTACTGCATAATCATAAAACAAATAGGCATATAAGCATTTAATTCATTACACATTAGCATATCACTTGGCATTGACATATCGTTGCATCACATACATCATTTAGGATAATAACATTGGTTATTCTAAAAAAACATCTCATAAAATCATTTGCATCATACCACAACCATCGCATCATATCAAATTCATCATAAATCATCTCATAAATAAGCATTTTCTGCACATCATTACATATGCCATATATTAAATCATCTCACACATCACATTTGCATAAAATAAATCATCATATAGTTAACATCATTGCACATCATAGGTCATAATCAAATGCATAAACATCATTAGAAATAAATGCATCCATAAAACATCACTACAAAGCATATAAAAATAAATCATACATGCATAGATAACACATTGCATCGCATCAAAATCGGCTCATATATACACCATATCATCAATTGTCATAATACAAATAATAATCGGATCATTGTACATATGTGTCAATTAGTACAAAATGCCCATCGGGGTATCAAAAATGAGCCTATAAGGCACCAATAATGTGTATCATCTGAATCATGCCTGATCTCCGTGGATGCTACCCTCGCCCCTATCACCGTGACCCTCTGGTGGTCTCTGGCTGGCCCGCTTTGAATACTCTGGAACCCAGGCTGCTCTAGGAACATGATCGTGATAGGCTCGGCGATAGTACTCTGCCTCTCGAACGACCTCCCTGTAGGATCGAACCGACACTATACCCTGAGAGGACAAAGCGGTTGTCATACTCTCTATCTGTTGCCTACGGTCCAGCTCTGTGGCTACCTATAGCTCTGCGACCTATCACTGTTGTATAGCCTGATCTCTCTCTGCTCTAAGCTGCTCTCTCTCAGCTCGTGCTTGGTCCCGCTTAGTTGTCACTGCCTGTATCTGTGCCTGTAACTACAAAATCAAGGCATCCCGTGCGTCTGCCTGCCCTGCTGGCTGTGCCCGTGGCTGTATAGGAACCTGACCCTCACCCTTAGCTCGTGGTGGTGGGACAGGTGGATCCTGTTGCTGGTCTTGCATGGGAACATCCTCGTGACCTGGTGGCACTGGGGGTACAAATGGTGGGTCATGTCGAATCGCGACCCTGGGACCTCGTCCTCGTCCTCTCCCCCTGCCTCTGACTCTGTGTGCCTCTAGATCCTCACCTAGAACAGTCAACCGGAGAGGAGGCCTGAACCAATCCTTGTATGCTTGTGTCGTGCCCGAATCTACCAATCCCTGATCGTAGGCCCACAATCGGGCTACCAGCTGCCGAAAACTGTCAACCGCCTCCACGGTTGGAATGCCTGGCCCCCATGCCACCTGTGTCATGCTGTGTGCGAAAACGGCCACGTAGCCATCATCTGGCCGATCTTGTGGCTCTTCGAACTGACGTTGTACGCACCCAGGAATATACTGCTCTATCATGGTATGCTCTCGACCCTGCATATATTTGTCCTGCCGGTAGTAGAAGAGTTGCGCTGCATCATCAGCCCATCCAGGCTGACTGAGGTAGGGTCTCCAAATGAACACAACCATCTCATCTATGACCCGCCTCTAGTGGGGGATCCCGTGCTCTCCGGTGTGTGTGAAGGACACACCACCTCTGTACCATGCCACCAAGGCATCCTCTGCCCCCATCGAAACAGGAACGACTTGTGGATGCAACACAAAAATGTGCTCCCATGCCCAAACGTGTAGAAGTGTCACCCTAGCTCCCAATGCTCTGCCATCCATGTATGCATACTCATGCAAATCTCTGTAAAGAGAAGCCAAAAGGACGGGCCCCCATGCAAACCGAACCGGCCTGTCCTGGACCATCCTCTCCCAGTAGTATCCCCATCCAGGATTGAAGTACCGCCCTCGTCTGTCTGGGGCAACCAAACCCGAGATGATCGCCACAATCACCCAGCGGAAGGGAGGTGCTATCACTCTGTACCTCTCCAGCTGAATCTGTCCCTCGCAATAAATGATATCTTGTATAGCGAGGACTTGGGTGTAGCAATCGCGTCCCTCCTCCATATTATAAATTGCTCGATAGCCATGAATGGGAAACTATAGTATGCGCCAAATGTCCTCTAGTGTGACGGTCACCTCACCAGTGGGAAGATGAAACGACGATGTCTCGCTATGCCATCTCTCGGCTAGCGCTAATAGCATCCCGAGGTGTGTGCGCATGGGCGTTGCGTACGCAATGTGCCAAAGCCCGGCGGCCCCCAGTCAGTCCTGGTCTCTTTCGCTAAGACCCTGAAGAATAGTCACCAAGTCCCGCGACCAGTGCTCCCGAGAGTACAGCTCCCTAGGCCTGTCCTGCATCAGCAAAGTCAACATGTTAAATTTTTTTAGAAAATTCCTGACCTAACGCCTCAAACTGGTTCCCAGCGGCGTAGTTTGTGAAGGTGTCGTAGTTTGAGTTTTCTCAAACTCTGATGCTAGACTCGGAATTTCACCATATAGCGCTGCTGCGACATGATTTCACCCCCAGCGTCGCAGTTTTCTTGAAAAGGGCGCCGTCGCGGCTCACTTTTCTCAAACTGGCCCGTGAGTCCAAGCCGAGCCCGAGCCCAGCAGTGGAATTTTTAAATTCCAAATTGCACCGCTGTGGCACAAAATGGCCAAAAGCGGCACACTTCAAACACCGAGTGGCGCTATAATAGCGCCGCTAGAGGCAAGCTCTCCCTAAAACTAGTAATAAATGCACTAAATTGAAAAAATGAAGTGTCAATTAGGGTCACATACTGGGGCACCGATGCCTGGTGGCCGCTGGTAGGTCCGAACTCAGTCTGAAATGTGTAGGGGAAGCTGTCATTGCGCCATATCGTCAAGAGGTCAGAGCTCAAATGTCGAGGTTCGCTAGCGGAGGTGTGTGAATGACTTGAAAGTGACCCCTTGGGTCCCTTTTAAGCCTAAAAATTAGGGTTTTTTGACCCTCTAGGGCTGTCCTGCTAGGGTTTTGGACCTTCGCACCTCTTTTCATTCGTTCGAGGCTTGTTTTTCATCGTTTTATTGCATTTAGACACATTTTTAGCCTCTCGTACCACTTTCAGACCTCTCAAGCACTTTTTCACCTTTTTTTTCGCGAGATCACCCAAAAAATTGAAATTTTCGTCCGATCTCTCGAGGGGGCATCATAATGGCATATTTTCTCTCGCTATGCATTGGTGGGCCAAGTTTTAAAATCAATTTTTTTTTGGCTTTGATTGAGATCATTTATTCTTTGAACCAACGCAACGAGTGCCTTGCTTCAAAGAGGGGCAAAATGTAGACATCGAAAATATACTAATTAACATCGTGCATCTGATCCTGACTTACTAACATCGTTTCTTCCTAAATCATCCCTTGGTCTAACCATTTAATCAAATTCTCTTATCTGATTAAATTCATCAATATTCGTCTCTTAATTAAATAAATCATCTTGTTTAATCAAGTCACTTTCTCTTGTTAATTAAATCAATCCATCTGATATAATTATTTCTATTTAATTAAATAATCAATTTATTTGATTAAATCTCTAAAGTCTATCCATTAAATTAAATAAATTAAAACCTTATTTGATTTAATCTAACACCATCCCTTTTAATTGAATAAATCAAAATATTTATTTAATTAGCCTCTTATCATATTCCTCTATTATCTTATTTAAATAAACCCATAAATTTGAGTCAAATAAGTCACATCATCTAATCTCCTAAATTAATTAAACCCTTGATTAATTTAACCTCATCTCATGTCACATCCTCTAGATAATGCAAGTTGCACATGAAAATATATTTAATTCATTTATTAAATCTCTATTTTCCCTCACATGGCATCTTTTGGAATATTCTCTCAATTTGAATTCAAAAATTCCAAGTCAACATGTACATCCAACAAGGCAATAAATTCATCTTACATGTCCTTTGCTTTGAGCCAAGTAGCATTTATTGCATTTTCCCTTCCCTATTACATGTCATTTCAACAAATTTGAATTTCAAATATTGGCATTTATTGGCACAAACCCTAAATCTTGCACAACCATCATCCATTTATAGCTTGACAAGTGGCATTAGATCCTTGGATGAAAGTTAGTCCCACATTGCTCAAATTTGGGCTTTTATCCATCTTGAAATCCTATAAATGAAGAGCTCCTCTCCTCATTTCATCATCCACAATTTGAGTAAAGTTACCATGCTCAAATATCTATCAAGTTTCATACCATTGAGTTCTTAGCTAGGTTCTTTTGCAGATTTAGCTTGGAGTCTTCATCATTCATCATCAAAAGTGGATCACATTTCTTCATCAAATCTACATTTGAAGTTTGCAATCATAGGAATTGGGAAAGGGCCAAATTTCCACATCAAATTGGCACCAATTCCCCCATGGGATTGAGAGTTTGTTTACTTAATTAGGATTCAATCTTGTTTTATGATTTCATAGTGTTTTTTATCATTTTCTTCCTAATTTGAGTTATGTTAATGAATCTCATGGGGAATCCATGTTTAGGCTTGCATTTCCTTGTTTAACTTGTTTAATCATGTTGTTTTGCAGGTAATTAGGCTTGGGTTCGCACAAAATCAAAATATTATTGGTAAGAACCTCTAATATTTTTTAGTTGATATTGTGATTGAACATGCAAGAAATCAACCTTTCCTTCTTGAAAGAGATATTGAATATAATTCAATTACATCTCAATTTTTAATGTGTGTTTTTTTTTTTTTAGATTGCAGGAATCGAGTAGCATGACCCCATATAAACTGCAGTGCACCTGGTAAACTTTTTAACGTGACCGGCGGCACTGGCGTGACACGCCCTCCAGTACCACGGGGGTGGGGGAGACTAGACCTCATGACCAACCTCCTGCAACAGGAAAGATTCAGCCAACCAAGCTAGGGCCCCAACCCATCATGAATGAGATTGTTAATCATCTAGATTAAGTTCATATTATCACTTTGAATGATAATAGGACTCTCTTGAGGAAATCCAAACTAGAGAAGAATAGTCTACAACAACACAAGCTAGTTCTTGCTTCTTTTATACTATAATACTCTATTTTTTCCATCAAGAGAGAAACTAACTATTACAAGTATTTATATTTTTATTAAGAAGACTCTAATCGAAGAAAGAAGATATATCTTGATGTACTATTTTAGATATCCAAATCTAAGATTACCCAACAATAACCCATAGAGATTAGGATTTATTAATGCAGACTTAGAAATTAAGGATAACCTTGAATCTACTTTCATGTACAAGAGGAGGCATAATAACCACATTACACTTCTAAAGAACAAATATCTAAAGGAGATCCAAATCATATTGTGGTTGTGAGAGTGTAATATGTGTTGGAGTTTAAGATATTTTAATATCAAGAAGATAGTGTAGAATTTAACCATATTTCTTCTCTCAAATGAATCTTGGAGTTTGAATTTTATCTAAAAAATGAGAGCACAAGCCTATTAATAATCATTTTTTTTTTGGTTGGTAAAATATATTTTATTTTAAATTATAAAGAGAAATTACAAAAAATACGAATGTCTGTTCTTGAAAGGCTAGAGCCAACCCAACCATGATCCAACTGTAAAAACACCAAAATTACCACCCCATTCTAGAAATTTATAGTCACCAACCGAGTGCATAAATGCACAAACCAAAACAACTATCACAAACTACACTACCCGCGACACCCACAAAGCAAATTTACAAAATTTGTAGCAATTTCAAGACCGTAGACAACCAGTAGCCGAACTAGAAAAAGGAGCAAAAGAAAACAAAAAAGGGCATTTAACTACCCCACTTCAAACCCTGCGACCACACCCTTGACCAGAACCACGACCATGAGCCCTTCCACTGCCTTGCGCTTCACCACGACCCCTCCCATGCAACCCACCATGACCACAAACCTTCCTCTGCACCTCCATGTCCATCCATGCACCCACCAGCTTGAAGTAGAAGAGTTCTAGGTTCATTTTCTCTCTAGGAATCCAAGCCACAATCACCAATTCCCAATCATGTACAAAGTCCAAAATAAAATCCCAGTATTTTTAACCTCCGCCTTCCTTTCTAGGGTATTGCCAAGAGCTTTGTGCTGAAGAAAGAGGTGCCATTGGTGAGGCACACCCGAGAAGCCAATTCAGTCACCATCAACGGTGACCTATTAATAATCATATTGATCATCAACAAAATATAAAAATTAAAAAAATGGTCAAATTGGTGGTACATATAGAGATCTTAATCCCCTTGATAATGAGTAAAGCTAGATTAAAACAAAAAAAATGGAACTTTATCATAGCATGCATGGGGTTTGTTTGATCCTATAGAGATATTTCCTTAATCTACAAACAAAAGTGTAATTTTCATGATGAAAACTTGAAAATTTATCCAAGTAGATCACTTGATATAAATATATTCACTCTTCACATCCATGTAATGAACCTCTCACTTGAAGGAGGCATCAAGAGATATTATTGTGAATATGTTATCAATCAAAGAATTAGGAGTAATAATTTCATTGTAGTTTAGTCTCTCCTATGAAATACTTGAGCAACAAAGATTATCATGTATTTATCAATATTGTCATCAAAATCATAATTTATTTAATAGACCCATTTACATTCTATATTATTCACATGTTTGGGTTAAGTAACAAGATCCAATTGTCATTTTTCCTGAATATTACATGTTTCTTACATAGCATCTTCTCATTAGATTTGTTCCTTGACTTGTTTGAGAGCTTGATACATCTAAGATCATGTCTTTCCATGATTATATCCTAGTTCATGTAGTATTAGTGCAACATCATCCAATGTCGAAGCATGTGACTTAGGTGGTTTCATGGTAACTATTGGAAAGAAATTATAGACCAAAGATCTATGATATTTCTATGTTAATATGTTAGTTTACCCTAGTGTTATGGATAACGAAGAGAATCAAATGTGTGGTGGTTATAATTAATGCAATGGAATGTAGAATAATGTATAATAAAATAAACTATACACTTATACACCCTTTATACATATCAACTCTATATACTTTTTGTTTATTCATCACATCATAATACATGAACATATGTTAATTACATTCATGCTTCACTTTGGTATCTATCTTTTTCTCTCAGTATCATACATCTCTCTTATATGCCCTCATTTCATATCTCACTTATCCCTCTAGGTCAGCCCATAATATTGTGTCCCACTTAAGAATTTTGGTTCTTTGTTCACATCATGGGACAATAACATTCTAAAGAATTGGCAAGGCATTAGTCTTCCTTTCAAAGGAAGTATGAAGTTACCTTATAAGATGAAGGTTGATAGGAGCATAATCAAATGGGATCCACCCATGATAGGCTTTTTTAAACTCAATTTCAATGGTGCATCGAGAGGGAACCCAGGTACTTCAGGGGCAGGTGTTTGTATTAGAGACCCTTAGGGAAATGTGAAGGCAACTAGGTCAATTGCTCTACCACCTGGAATGAATAACATGGTTGAATCAATGGCTATTCTTTATTATAAATAGATGTACATTTAAAAAATAACATCAAACAATTTCACTTGGAATAATTTTACTCAAAACAATTTAGCTTGAAGCTATGTGACATTAATTTTTTTATAGTTTTTTTTTAAACCTTAGTTTTCATGCCACATTTTTTTTCATATTGCATATATTTTGAAAAAAATAAAAATACTATTTATAGATCCAACATCATAGAATTTTTTTATATACATGTTATTTTTAGTAATTTAGAAAAAAAGATTCACTATAAGTAGGTCATTATACTCAAAACACATGATTGATTGAAAATTAAAAAAAATATTATATATTAATTTTTTTAAAAAATTTAAGCAAAATATGGTGCACTAAAAAAGAGAGAACTTTCAAAAATAGTAAATTTTGTTATTCTTTATTATAAATAGTTTTTTTTTTAGACTGCAGGAATCGGTCGGGTATCTACCCCCCTATAAACTACAGTGAGCCTGGTAATTTTTTTTCACATGACCGGTGATGCTAGCGCGACACACTCTCCGGTACCATGGGGATGGTGGGGAGGCTAGACCTCGTGACCTCTTTCCTACAATAGGATGCTTTAGCCAATCGAGCTAGGCCCACCACCCCTTTATTATAAATAGTTAAGACGTAAAGTGGAGACTCAATTATTATATTTTCAATATAGTCGACTTTAAATATTTATTAATTTGTTTATTTATTTTTTTCTAGTTACAATATTCAAGTTATCTAAATAGAAAAAATATTATATTAAAAGTGGAGGCTGACAAATCTCTTTTTTTACATTCTTTTTTTTTTATCCGTAAAACACAACTGAAGTTGCATATATTATATTTATAAACCAAAACATGTACATGTGAGCAAACATCCAAAATCAAGGTCAAAAGATAAGCAATTCAGTATCCCTTGCAACCCCAAAAACTAGATCAAAGATACCCCATTACAACCTGATATAGCCGAGACAAAACAAAGCTTCCTAATTAACAACTACACACAGCAGCCTATACATCAAAATGACTTGACAACCCCCATCAATCCTCATCATTGTAGAACTTACCCGACTCCACCACCTCGACAAAATCTTTGCACCACTGGATGCCCACGACCTCGTCCAAACCCAACCTGCAATAGAGGAAGTGGTAACCAATTGAATCCCAATGCCTGTGATGAGCCTGACCATTATCATCCATGTTGAGAAGGAAAGGTTGTTGTTCCACGACCACCCCACAATGAAACATTCTTTCAATGTCGTCCGACTAGGGAATCCCCACTGCTAGTTCAACGGCTGTGACCACGTCTAAATTGTCTACTAGGATGGTCACCTTGAACACTGACCTTAACAGAAGTAAGCGATGAACTTTGGGAACTTGCATATCCAAAAGTGTGGCCAAGAACTAAGATGAAATGTTAGAATTGGCCCTTACCCCGTTAGAAGAGAAGTAGAACTTCATACCTATCACCATTCACACAACCTCTAAGAACATGATATCCTTATTCAAGCATATTTTCTTCAACCTCTGGTCTATAATGAAGCCAAGGAATGCAGTTTGCTTCTTCGAGCACCTTAAACGCACCAAAGTATTCATGACGACTGTGAGTCATTTTGCCACCACCACGACGATTTAAAGAATCCAGGGTTACTTCGCACAAGTTGCCAATTAGCCACAACTGCCATTTCATACAACATTAACTACAAACATTGCCCTCCTAACCTATTCCATGAAGAAATCATTAATCAACCATGTATAAATTGTATTGTCCAATCTTGCCGCTTACAAATGCAAACTCCAATTGTGAATGTCAATAAACCACATCACCCCTAAGTCTGAATGCCAACCAAAAAATGTCACATCCACGTGCAAAAAATCCATTCTTGATCATCCTCGTAGCCAATTTGATCATTAAATGACGATGAGTGACCTGGACATCCTTGTCAACCTACCCATGTGCCCAATCTAGCTAATTTTTTACACTCTATTTTATCAATTAAATCATAATGTTGTTTTTATTAAAAAATATCTATTTAATTTAAAAAATACAAACATCAAATACACTCAATTTTTTATTTTTCATCATTTTATACTATTTTAAAATTAAAAACATATGTCACTTTTAGGTCATTCAAGTAAGAAAATGGAGTTATGTTAGCGATTTCTTTTATATAAACGTGACATATTTGAATTTTCACTTTGTGCTAATGATAGATGGATCTCCTAGATGATTCCAAATGACCTAGGGATAACACCCTTTTATACTTGTCATACTCTCACAATTTGAAATATCAATGAATAACAACTAGTTAAGATAAAATTAGCTTGGGCCCATAAATAAATTTTAAGTTGAATTAAAGTGGGTCAAAATCAAAACTTTAGTTCTTACTTGGTTGAAGATCATACCTATGATTTTGAACTTGATTGGGGACACTAAAATTTGAAGTATGAGTATGTTTTAAGCAAAGAGGATATACTATTTTTAAATGTAAATTTGAATGTGGGGTCAACAGGTGAACACACTAGTCAAATTCATGTGGTAAGGCAATGTATTTAACACACCCACACAAAGTTGTATAAAGTGTAGGAAAAAGATGCAAAGGGTATATTTTTCACCCTCATTGAAAGGAAAACAACTTTTAGACTTTTGATCTTGTAGTTAGTAAGGTGTGATTTGAACTTTATCCTTAAAACATTAAAAGAAGTGGAAATTTCATCAAACAAAAAACAAAAAATTGCATGGTGTAGGAGAGAGGACATAGTAGTCATGCACCTTAACTTCACACCCTTTAAACTTCTTAAATGATAAGTCAATTTTTATAAAAATATTAGCTTGTCTTTATAGGTGAGTGAAGAGCTTAAAGCCATTATTTGAGAATCTAGGCATCAACAATGTATCCATATCAATTACATCTTCACTTACCCAAAATCTAAAATAAAGTTAAATTGAAACATATGCTTTGAGACATATTGTAAATCACCTTATACATAAAAATATATATATTTTAATAAAACCGTCCTTGTCATTCAACTCCATAGCTATTATTAGTATCTCAACTATCATTACTATAATTACATATTTTTGAAGTAATTAATTCACTTACATATGTGTAAATCACCTTATACCACTATATAATTATGTTTCTTTAATAAGAAGCTAAGATATATATATATAAAATAAAACTACCCTCACCATGCAACTTCATAGCTATTTTTTTTTTTATACAACAGGGGTGTCCTTGCGGCCCAGTCCAGAGGCCCAATAGCCCGTATCTTGGGTACCTGGGGCAAGTTGGGGCGAGGGTGAGATCCCCCACTCGTAAGAAGTCCCACCTCTTAAACCCGGGAGCAAAGTTGAACCCGAGACCAATGGAGAGCAAACCCATTGCCCAAGCCAACTCTAATTATTAGTATCTATTGTCATTACTCTAATTACATATTTTTGAAGTAATTAATTCACTTACATATATTGTAAATTACCTTGTACCATTCTATAATTATATCTTTCCTAAGATCTAAAAATAAATATCTTTTTAATAAATCCGCCCCTATCTCAGCTATCATTCCTATAATTAATATATTTTTGAAGTAATTAATTCGTGCAACAATTTACCGAGGCTTGTTTACCGTTTCACTTCCCGTATATTGTTCCTATTTTGCCCTAACCCTAATCGCCGAAGCGGAAAAAAACAAGAGTTCAGCGGCATCACATCATCAACGGTGTATGCATCACCTCTAGAGAACTCAACGGATCAGATTCACTCTTCATTTTGTTTGGAGAACCATACATAGTCTGCTTCTTGTCGAATTTGCTCATTCCACCATTTGTCGGAACTTCATCTTTTTTCTCTTCGCTTGCTTGTGAATTGAACTCTGCGCCTCTTCAACCTTAATTGGCTCCAAAATGGTACGTGTTCATCTATATACTGCTGTCTTTCTTAAATTTGTTCTTAGCTGTAACGTATTTTACCTGGATCTTATCTTCAGTTGATGATGGATTGAGGTGAAGTGTTATTCTTTAAGTTAATTAGATTTTTAGCTTTAGGGTTTAAAAAATTATTGGATCGATATTGTGGAGGCTAGATGGTTGGCAGCCCAAGATTTGGATTTAAGGAAATGGGTTTAGGGTTTAAGTGCTGCGTAATGGGTATAATAGGAAATGCAATATTAGCTTTCTAGTAGTTTGAATTTGTGCAATAGATAAGGAATTGAAATTATGAAATGGGTTTAGGGTTTTAGGTCATGGAAAGCAAGTCCGAAACATCAGGTGGTTGGCTTGCACAGGCGAGGGCTTGGAAATGGGACCCAGCTGTACAGAGCAGTATTTAGGAAATGGGTTTGGGATTTTGAGTTATAGAAAGAAATTGCAAAGTTGAGTTTTAAACGTCGGCGAGTCTTCAAAGTGAAAGTGATCCCCTTAGAGATGTTAACTGTGAGATTTTTAAGATTAAGTCCAATGTTGTCTTTATTCAATACCCTCTAAATATAGGAGCTCCATTGGTAGCCTTCTGAGTTTGAGAGGTCTCTAGAACCATATTCACTGTGGGTTGAGAACTTAGGAGGGGCTTCAGTTCACTAGGTTCAGGTGCATGGTCTCGCAGTTTTTTTTGTGCTGGTTTCTAGGGACTATGTTCTGGTTGTTGTTATTTTGTTTCTTTGAAGCCATTCAAGCGGGATAGATTCCAATCGAAATGAGATTTTGCCAGTCTGATTACCATATTAAGGCTAATGGGGGATGGACTCTTTTTCACACAAGAGAATTCCTTTTACAAAGAATGCCCTAGTATAATGAGAGACAAGGGGCCGTTCTAGTTAGAAGAATAATAACAGAACAAATTTCAGTCAGAAAGTTGAACCAAAGTTTTCAAAACAGAGTAAGTCAGGAAATAAAAACAGTTTGATACTGTAGAAATGCCCTAGTAATAGAAGTTTCAACTTACTATAGGAGAAGGTTATAACTGATACATTTAGCTTTTACCTTGTGGCTATTTTGGTTTCTTTGTGAGTAACTATTGATTAAGGCCATTTCACAATACTGAATTGTACAATTCTTCTTATGCTGGTGGAAATCATGGAACTTTTGACCATTATTAATGAAGAAGTGTGGTTGCAACTTATAGGTTGGATTCTTTTTTATCCCCCTTGTTTGGGGAGTCAAGTTACTCTGCAATTACTGCACTTTTCCTTATCATTGGTTGAAATACCACCACCACCTTTTGTCTGAAACTAATTGTTGTGCACTTCTATTTAAATTTTCCATTGTAAACGTTAGCTTGGTGGACATTATAAATCAAGTCACCAACCTTGAACCTCATTGTGATTATCATACGTTGGAGAACAATAACACAACTCATTCTCATGGTCTATGAATGCAAGAAGTTTTATTGTATATATGGTTAAATGTAGGTCAAGTTCAAATCAAAATATAGTGTTAAAATAATTGAGTTTGGATGAAGTTTATTGGTAATAGTTTTTGCATGTGCTTCAGCTTGATATGTTATACATACCCTGCTGTTTGATACATTGATTGAACTGAATAAACATCATTGTAGCATGTGTTAAAATAAGTAATGGATTGATTCTCTTATAATCTGAAGTTGACCTGACTTCATTATCATTTTTTTAAGCCAGTGATGCCTTGTCATTTTCTCAAGTCAAATCAGTTAATTCCCTCTGCAACTTTCTCAAGTCGTCAACTGACCGATTTTCTAAAATGTTACTTCTTTGTTGTATTTGCAGGTTCTTTCAAATGATATTGATCTGCTTCACCCTCCAGCTGATGTGGAAAAACGAAAGCACAAATTGAAAAGGCTTGTCCAGTCTCCAAATTCGTTTTTCATGGTATTAACCTATTGAAAATAGTTAGAAACATAATTTACTTCATTTTCTTAAGGGTGTTCTGTTTTGATTTGACGTGTCATTTATTTTGACTTCTTGCAGGATGTAAAGTGCCAAGGATGCTTCAACATGTAAGTGGCTTTTAATGATTGTTATTGCTTTTGTTTTGTTTGAGTGCTGTGCTGAAACTAGTTTAAAATATTGGAATTCTGTACACAGCTTTACATCTTACTAAGAAGATATTTCTTTGAATTATACAGCACTACTGTTTTTAGCCATTCCCAGACTGTTGTTGTCTGTGGGAATTGTCAAACTGTTCTATGCCAGCCAACTGGAGGACGAGCTCGCCTAACTGAAGGCTGCTCTTTTAGAAAGAAGGGCGATTGATTAACTCTTTTGATTCACAATGTTATTACTTGTGAGTTGTTACGATTGACGTGGTCTGTGTATTTGCAAGCAATTGCTTGCCTTGGAGTTAAGTTGTGAAATATGCCAAGTGTCTTTCCCTCATATAATTTCAGACTTTGGACAATCTATGTTATACAGGCTTATAGGATTGTGCCTACAAGACGAACATAACTGTTTTTTCATCATATTCAATTTTCTGAGATTATGTAATTTTTAATTGGCCGGAATTTTGCAGAGAATTTCTGAATTGTCTGCATTTAATTTTAATTAAAAAATTTGGTTGTCTAAACAAATTTTGATATATAACGAGCTGGGATATGGAGGATTCTAGTGGGTGCAAGACAGCATCCTGATAATTTGTTATACTTATTTTTAGTAGATGTAGTTTTCTTTCTAGATGGGAAATTCAGCAATTTGCTTATAATTTAAACAGTATTAACGTGTTTCCATTATTTTGCTGTTGTCAGCTATACTGTCAATGCTCGCCTTTGTGTGTGTTTCTAAGCCTACTTGATCATATGTATACTCAATGTATGAGATATCTAATTAATTTAGGAGTTAGCATCCCTACAATTTCCATTTTATTTTCTGGTATGTATACTCTTCTCTTAGTGTTTTAGGCATGACGGTATGGTCTAATTGGGTATTCAATGTTGTAAGTCTGGATTTGATTATAGGTTTCTACTATATATTCTGATGACATATTGATTGTAATGTGGATGGATGCTTTTGTGAATTGGGTCCTGTCCTTTTATAAGGAGGATTATGGAAGGTTGCCATTACCATTGGTGATTTGGCCCCTTTTTATAAAGAGGATTAGGCAAGGGCCACCGTAACCTACTCTAATTTTTGGGATTAAAGTTGAATACCATTTCAGTAAGTGTTGAGAGGGTATTATGGTTTCACAGTAAGAGCACTACTGAATCTTAAGGTAACAGATGTGACTTTGTGATATCTTCTTAAAAGTTTAATCAAAATAAACCCTACGAGATTCATCACGTGGAAACTGCTAGATGATTACTTTCAATTGTCTTTGATTGTTTTGTTTTCTGAGGGATGAATCTGAAATGTTAATATCAGACTTATATATTTGATTTACAGCTTTAATTTGCACTTAGTGGTGATGTTATAGCAAACTAAATTCAGGTGTCCTGAAAATGCCAGAACATTAGTAAGGCAAGTGAAGGGCAGTCAATATGATGAACTTAAAAGGAAATTAATAGTGTTATATTAACATGGTCAACTAGAGATTCCGTGCTTTTTATACGAAAGTTTTTTTTTTTTTTTTTAAATCATGGAACAACATTGTTAATCAATTCTTCCTTGAATGTGATTTTTTATTATATGTAGTTTGGGTATGGGATCAAGCTTTTTTGGCAAATTTAGTATACCGTTAAAACAATTGTCAGTCTGGTGAATAATAATTTAAGTTGGTAGCATTGTTCCATTCTAAGCAAGGCTTTGACTATTTGATGCCTGTTCTTCGGTTTGGTTAAAGGCCAAGCATTATATCATAAAACATTTAGACATCATAGACACCAAACTCTACCCGAGTTAAATACTGTTTAAAGAAATAGCAGGTGAGGTTAAATTCACCAATGTATTGTTTAAGAGGAAACTAAACCTAGAGTATATTATGTATGTTCTTTGGTTTGGGAAAAGGCCAAGCATTTTATCGTAAGACATTTAGACAATAAATGCCAAACTAGACGAGATTTAAATACTGTTTAAAGTAATATACGGTGAGAAAGGTTAATATTCACCAATGCATTATTGGAGTACACTAAACCTGTAGTTTGTAATTTGGGTATATATTTGTAATATCCCCTTTTGGGATTGCCCTAAATCTTGCCCTAGAATCATTAAGTTTCAATGTAGTTAGGGTTAACTTACCAATTAAGTACTTTAAGTAAGGTAAGTCACGGTTTAGGTTTTGCAATCATATTAGACAATATTGGAATATAATTCATATATTTAAACATATATATAAACATTTGAACCACATATAACTACTAAACTACACCATACCCATAATGCATAATGGGAGTTTAATCATAATAGTAATTGGATGGGAAACGTGATAAGTCCGCTTAAAGAAGCTATCCTAATTGAGCCCAAGAGCATGCAATGTCCAAACCAAGACGACTCACCTCTTGGCCCCAAGTGCGTGCAATGTCCAAACCAAGACTGACTCACCTCTTCGCCCCAAGCGATAGTAAAGTCCAAACTAAGACAATTACACCTTTGGGGTGGGCTACTTAGTGGGTAACTTTTATCTGTATTCATCCACGTTGCCTTATCCATCCTTATCATTGAGACTTCTTGAATCCATCTTAACAACTAGTCATAGTTTGGTTTGATAGGATAGCCTTAAAAGGGGTGTTTGTCAACTATTTAACCCATCCAAGCCCAAGAGCACACAATGTCCAAACCAAGACAACTCAACTCCTAGCTTTAAGTGGTAGGAACGTCCAAACCAAGACAATTCCACCCTCGGGGTGGGTTCCTTAGCATGGGAGAGCCTGTAAGTTGCATCTCCCTAACTTGCTTCCTACAACCTTACATTTCATTGATCATAGGATAAAAACATAAAAATATATAATGTATAATGTATTCATTCTAAAGGAATATAATATATTACAACAGTACTATGATATATGCATGTGAGAAATCAAGACTTATTCATAAAAAACACTCATTATAATTCATACCAGATCCTATTTGTTGTATCAAATGTTTTTTATTAGAATGTTTGTATGCTTGCAACCACTTATATTAAATCTGATTGATATGTATAAATTGCAAATTGTTCGATTAGTAGTAGGAGATATAACTCTTTATTCTTCATTCCAGTGATGCCCATTCATATGATTTGCTCTTCCCTTTATATCCTCTTTTTGGTGGGGAAGAGTTGCCTCCTTTCATCAATTCCCCCACCTTGGTAAGGGACACACCCCTCTTCCTAAATCACTGTTGCCTAACAACCTTTTAATTTAATTTTAATTAAATATATTTTAACTTCAAAAGGATCATTGCTCTTGCCTTGATTAAATCGTCGCCCTTCTAAAGTCTTAATTGCTGCATATTGCTCCTATATGTCATGATATATATATATAAAATTATGGGCGAGCTTCTTAATGTAGGGTCGGCCAACATATAGGGTCAGCCCAACAAAATGAATAATAATTTAATTTAATTTAATTTTGTTTAAAGTGGCACAATAGCTAGTGCGGGTCAGCCAATTTAATATTTGCCTTGACATTAATTTGATTATGGTGGAGGCATGGCAGTTTGACCTTCCCAAGATTGCTTGTCCTCCAACAATTTTAAATTGGGATAATCAAAGATTTTTGTTCCTTCCCAGTTGACAATTATCTTGGTTATGTTTGTCTCTACACTACAATGATGTCTTTGAGGAGTACTTGCTTGTATACTTGCCTCAACTTGACTACCAACAAGGTTAATACCATCCTCTAACGTATGAGGACTATTTATTGTCCAATAGTCTTCTTACTATTTCTCAATAACTCTCAACAACAAACCAAGAGTTGGATATTGGCAAGACTTGTTACTTAAGACAAGTTTTCTCTCATTTCATCACTGCTATTATCCTAGGCTATGATACAAATTCTTCATTGCCCTTTGTTGAAATCCATGATAGAAAAATGTTTGCATCCTTTATCATGATGGATTTTGGGAGTGTTGTGAATAATGGGATCTTTTGTGCAAGCCAATTTGAGTGAAGGATCTAGGTATCCCTTACCACAAGTTGTTCAATCAAATGTGAGAGTACAATGTCCCTTAAATAAAAATATGTTGTTATTTCATATGATCCTTTTAAACAATATCAATTTATCCCAATGTTTGAAAGGTGAGATGATCCTGGGATTTATGGGTTATGGGCCCATAATGTAACTTAGCATAGGCCCATGTAATAATTTTGTTGTAGCTTGATTTGTATAAAGTTTGTGAATGTAGAGCTACTCTATAAAAAAGGCTCAGGAGAAGAAGATCCTTACATGAAATGATCTGTTCAAGATATTACATATATAGGGAAAAGTTCACTAGATCAATTCACTAGGTTACAAGGTAGATCATATGTGGTATGGTCTTGATTGCACAAATTACTCTTTATTAGAACAATTGTGTTCGTGTCTTGGGAAATCTTTTGATATTTTGATTGTTTGATTTCTGGATGAGTGATGATTGCCTGATTTCTTGAGGGACATATGAGTGATGAATGCTTATTGAATGTCAACAAATTGATTCATCCTTTATATTCATTTCTTGAAGGAGTCACCCATCATTACTATTCTTGAGAACCTAATTTAATTCTCTTGCAAAATTACTTAATGTTTTATTCTCAATTGGATTCTCGAAACACTTTCATATTTCAAGTTTGAGGGGTCACCATTTTCCTTAAATAGTTACAACTCTTCATTATTGTATTTGGATACTAACAGTAATTCGATTTTAGATAAGTTAATTTGTTAGTGCTTCTCAACTCACGAAACATTTTGACAGGAAAGGTTTTTAGCATTTTCATAAAGATATCATATGGAGTAGTCTTATTGAAGACACATCCGACATGAAGCAAACACATAGATATACAAAATACACGAAATATACATATAAATTCACACAAGACACGAAGCATGGCACATGTAATTCATGAAGTATACATAGGAAGCATGAAGCATACACATAATACATGAAGTAAACATAAGAAGCATGAAGCATACACATGAATACACATAATACATGAAGTATACACATGAAGCATGTGGATACACATAATACGTGAAGTATACACATAAATACACATGAGACATGAAGCATGAAGCATACACGTGAATACATGAAGCATGCACTTAAATATACGTAAGTCATAAATTATACACATGAATACAAAGTATACAAATGACTACACGTAAGTTGCAAAGTATCCACTTGAATACACACAAGTCACAAAGTAAGTCGCAAAGTGTACAGATGAATACACACAAATCATGAAGTATACACATGAGTACACGTAAGAAAATATGCACATGAATACACGTAAGTCTTAAAGTATACACGCAAGTCAGTTTGTCTATAGGCTGGCAAGATTAAGGCTCTGATACCAATTGTAATGTCCCCTTTTGGGATTGCCCTAAATCTTGCCCTAAAATCACAAGTTTCAATGTAGTTAGGGTTATAACTTACCAATTAAATGCTTTTAGTAAGGTAAATCTCAGTTTAGGTCCTGTAATCATGTTAGACAATATTGGAATATAATTCATTTGATCAAGCATATATATAAATATCTAAACCATGTATAACTTCTAAAGTACACCATATCCATAATGCATAATGGGAGTTTAATCATAATAGAAATTGGATGGGAAACATGATAAGTCCACCTGAAGCTATCCCAGCTAAGCCTAAGAGCGTGCAACGTCCAAACCAAGAAAACTCACCTCTTGGCCCCAAGCGGCAGGAACGTCCAGACTAAGACAATTCCACCCTTGGGGTGGGCTACTTAGTGGGTAACTTGTATCTGCATTCCCTATCCATGTTACCTTATCCATTCTTCTTATGATTGAGACTCCTTGAATCAATCCTAACAACTAGTCATAGTTTGGTTTGATAAGATAGCCTTAAAAGGGTGCTTGTAAATTACTCAACCCATCTAAGCCCAAGAGCACATAGTGTCCAAACCAAGACAACTCACCTCCTAGTCCCAAGCGACAAGAACATCCAAACTAAGACAATTCCACCCTTGGGGTGGGCTACTTAGCATGGGAGAGCTCGTAAACTACATCTCCCTAACTTGCTTCCTACAACCTTACATTTGATTGATCATAGGATAAAGACATACAAATATATATGTATAATTTATTCATTCTAAAGGAATATAATCTATTAAAACAATACTATGATATATGAATGTGAGAGAAATCAAGACATTCATAAAATAATTGTTGCACACTATCATTATAATTCATACCAGTCCTATTTACTATATAAAATGTCTGTATACCTGCAACCACTTATATTAAATCTGATTGATATATCTGAATTGCAGATTGCTCGATTAGTAGGAGATAGAACTCTTTATTTTTCATTCTATTGATGCCCATTCATATGATTTTCTCTTCCCTTTATATCCTCTTTTTGGTGGGGAAGAGTTGTCTCCTTTCATCACCCTCACCTTGGTAAGGGACACACCCCTTCCTAAACCAGCGTTGCGTAACAACCTTTTAATTTAATTTAATTAAATATATTTTAAAAACTTCAAAAGGATCATTGCTCTTCCCTTGATTAATTCACTACTCTTGCCTTGATTAAATCACTGCCCTTCTATAGTCTTAATCGCTGCATATTCCTCCTATATGTCATGATATAATCACTGCCTTAATTATCATTATATATATAATTTTGGGCAAACTTCTTAATGTAGGGTTGACCAGCATATAGGGTCAGCACAACAAAATGAATACTAATTTAATTTAATTTTTGTTTTAAAGTGGCGCCACAACTAGTGTAGGTCGGCCAATTTAATCTTTGCCTTGATATTAATTTGATTATGATGGGGGTATGACAACATTCAATGTCTAGTTGCCAAATAGAACTCCAAACCCCATCTATTGTATGAATTAATTGATATAAACTACATTTATTATTGTTGTAGGTTGTACACGATTTTTATTTACAAGCAATGAAGGTTTCATTTTCACTTGTAACTTAACAACACATCACTTTCAACTGAGTGTGAGGCCCACACCCAACAACTTTTACATGTCCATTTGGGGACTAGAAGCTTGGAATTTACTGTGGTGCATCCAACATGGGACTAGAGACACTGATTTATTGTTACGCCACACGTTCTTGTGCCTAGCTACCACTTTGGGAATGTTCAAACCTATGTCCACAATGAGAACCAAAGGCTTAACCATTTGAGCTCAACTTTGGTGACTATTAATGGTTTATGTTTTATTCATACCATTTTAATTTGGATGAATCTATTTAATTTTGCATTTTTCCCCTTTTCTAATATTCTTCTTCGGAAAATCAAAATAAGACCATTAAAAAATTCTTATGAAAGATAGTACATACAGATAATATAATGTTGAAGCTACTACACTGTAAATCTCCACTCACATCAAATTTTTAAACTATGAAAAATGGGGTAATGCTAGAAGCCTAAAACACAAACTGCTAGAAAATATAACACTTGGAGAAATTTGAGCTTGGTGCCAACAAATTATTGAAGTGCTTGTTTGGTTAAGATTGTATGGAATCGGGTTGGGGCCCTAGCTCGGTTGGCTAAATCTTTCCTATTGCAGGAGGTTGGTCATGAGGTCTAGTCTCCCCCACCCTTGTGGCACTGGAGGGCGTGTCGCGCCAGCGCCACCGGTCACGTTAAAAAGTTTACCAGGCGCACTGCAGTTTATATGGGGTTGTGCTACCCGATTCCTGCAGCCTAAAAAAAAAAAAAAGATATTGTATGGACTCCCTACCAAAATTTGAGGATACTCTGGGAAATTGTATCTGCTAGGCAAGATCACAAAAAGATAAATCCTATTGGTTCAATAAAAAATTTCATTGTTGATTGATATGATTGAACCTTTTCACTTGCCCTCTACAAATATAAAACTTGGTATAGATAACAATTAGTTGACTATAAAAAATAAAGTTTTTGAAATGGGTGGAAGCAGGAATGGCTGCGAGCAAGAGCGAACGACCATTGGTGTAGAGTTGGAGCTGGGGACAGGTGGTGTCAAGCAGGTGCATGCGTCTGGTGGTGCCGGCGTGGTTGTTCTGGCTGCCTTGTTTGATGCTCAGGTGGGGAAGCCTGGAGGGGAGTGTGGTCCGCATGGCTCGTTGGGGATGCAGACGATGGCTAGGACTGGTGTGCCTGTCCTTGGTTTGTTGCCCGGTGCGAGATCTTTTGCTACTGTGGCTGGTAAGGGTGTGCCTTCAGGGGGGAAGGGTAGAGGTGTCCAACCTCTCCCCTATGCCCGATCCTCCCCTATTGTGGTGTGTGGCCCAGAGGTCATAGAGAATGAGTTTTATAGCAATACTACTGCAATTTGTAGATTTAATGGTCTTTGGCCTTCTCTGCCTGATCTTCACAAATGGGTGTTGGAGTCTTGGAGGCCGCTAGTAGCTGGAACGATTGAGCTCTTCCCCTGTGCTCGTGGTTTTTCATTGCGACCTTTGCTTCTTCTGAGTAGTGAGATGTAGTTCTTGATGGACATGTCTGGTTGTGGGGGGAGAATTCTCTGTCCATTAAACCATGGACTCTTGCCTTCGACCCCCTTACTGAGCCGCTTAATGTCAAGCCGATATGGGTGCGTCTCCCGAACCTCCCACTCTAGTTATGGGAGGATTCTTGCTATGAGGGCATTGGCAATGCCATCGGTCAGTTTCTGGAAGTAGATTCTTCTACCACCTTCATGGGTCACTCCATTGTTGCTCGTATTTTAGTTGACATTGATATCTCCAAACCCCTCTTTGGAGATGTTGTTTTGATGGTTGGGGACCAACCTTGGAAGCAACTGCTGGACTATGAAGGTGTTCCCTTCAGATGTTGGCACTGCTTCACTATTGGTCACTTGGCTGCTAGCTGTCCTCTCTCATGTCATAGAGGCACTGCAACATAGTGGAAGGATGCTCTTGTGGAACACTTGACTATCTCTGCTTCCCATGTTGATGGTTCATCGTGTGGTGATGGTTCCTCTTAGGAGGATGGGATCCATCTTGAGTTTCCTCTGGAGGGAGTGGTTGAGGCTGTTCCCACCTCGGCTTTTGCTTTAATTGATCGTGCCACTCCTGTCTCTGCTTTGGGTATTCCTTCGTTTGTGCCTACTTTGGTTCTGTCAGCTTGGCCCTCAGGGGATATTGGTTGTGTTCCTTGCTCTGTTTCTCTGGGCTCCCTCCTGGAGCTGCCTTCTTCTAGTTCGGCTTCATTGGGGCCTTCCTTGGCTATTGTGGCCTAGGAAGTGCCTCCCCTCCCCTCAATAAGAGGATTTCAATTTTGAGGTTTCTTGGACCTTGGTTCAACATAGAAAGAAGGGGCTTCCCACGTCTGTTAGGGAGCTTCGTCCTAGGGCTAAGGGTGTTAGATTTGTTGGTGCGGGATCTGCTATTGTTTAGATCCTTGCTTCAGTTTGGTGTGCTAATGGCTTTATTATTAGCCTGAGGTTTGGTGTTTTGGTTAGGAAGCCAATTTGCTTTCCTTTGCTACCTTTGCTCTTCTTTGTACAGGGTTTCAAGGTCCCTTCAAAACCCTGTTTTACGCTAATCAAAAACAATTAGTTGACTATGAAAATGTTATATTCAAAGTACTACTTTCTATGGATATTTTGTGCAGGATTGTGTAAAATCCGCCCCTCAGGCACTACAATTTTTTTTTTGCATTCACAACATCTACCAGCTTAAATGATTGAGCACTTTCCATGAAGCTTAATAGTGTTAACTTCAATACTTCATTCCCATGGTGATATCCACTCATTATTGCCAATCATATGCTTGCACAAAAGAGTGTTAAGGTCCCAAGGTAAAGGTCTTTCCTAGACCTACATCCTAAGCCTTGAGGGTTCATGATGACCCAGCCTACATATCCCCTTGTGGGAATCAAAGGCTTCATAGTTCACCTCACAATGTTGAGGGAGTTCATTCCCTCCTCTTGCATGAGATCTCTAATCTCACCTTTAATCCATGACTATTAATTAAGCATAAGTTATGACTTAGTCAATTATAGTATAATGATAATAATTTTGCCATCAAGTGTTGGGTCCATACCAAATGTTACCAAACATTAGTGCACAAACATTCACAATTTTCACAAGGGGTGTATCATACCATAATCCCAAAGATCATACACAATGTAGGTCACAAGCTACCTCCATATACACAAGTTGACTAGTTTGTACACATCACTAGTATAACAGTTATTGGATCATACACAAATGATAAGTATAATGGTGATTGTCTCACAGACATATCACATTTACATTAGTGACTAACTCCAACATATATCGTAAATACATAGTGACAAGCTCTAACATGTATCACATATACATAGTGACAAGCTCCACCATACATCACAAATACACAATAATGAGCTCTAGCATACATCACAAATACATAGTGATGAGCTCCAACATACATCACATACACAGTGGCAAGCTCCAACATACGTCACATACATATAGTGACAAGGTCCAACCTACATCACATCTACAATGGCTGATTAACACATCATAGTGGCTAACACATGTCCATAATGCATCCTAGATAAAAAAAGATATTAGTGCATTATGCACTACACTGTGGGTCCTATCATTTCCTCTGGTCTTCTACACCATTGGACTTGAATGGGAAGAGGATTCAGTGCATCCCATACTACACTGCGGGTCCATCCTCAACCCCAAAAGTCTAGGTATACATTATGACAATAGGGAGGGGGATTCAATGCATCCCATACTACATCGTAGGTCCATCCACCATCCCAAGGATTTCCCCAAATAGTGAACCTACCATAACTTGGTGGATTCTAACTTCAATCTCCTATAGGCCACCAACGACAAGTCTATCCACCTAGGAAGATGTAGCGCCTGATATATGTACCACCTTGTGACCTTAGTGATATTGCCAGCTATCTTCTTCACTATCCTGGGTAACACTTAGCATCGGTCACTTCCGTTCTTATCAATGACAGCTAGTGAACCCTCTAAATGCACGGTTAGCCCCAAATTACCGTTACCCGCACAGATGGGTCCCTACTCGTGCAACTGCTATGGATGTATTATAACCAGGGTAGTCCACTACCTTCACCTTCGTGAACCAGGTGAATGCTGACTAATCCCTAGTAGTAGCCCAGACATTGATCATTAGCACGGTCCAATGACTGCCTGCCATTGCTCAAATATCTTAGAGGTTCACTCTTGGGTGTGTCATACATAACATGAATCACAATCACAATCAACAGATACACGTGCCTATACATAAAGACCTCTAGATATGGAGCTGAATTACAAAGATACATAAGAGATACATGGAACCAACACCAGATGGACTTACCCAACATATACATATAATCAAATACCCATTGTAAAGTAGTTAAATCCCTTACTTCATTATGCTTAACAAAAGCCTGTTATGTATTAAATATAAGTTATTAAATTCCATTAACTTGATCATACCCATTCGATACCCATTTTAGCCTCAAACTGAAGCTTATAGAGGAGGAAAGGTCAAACCTATTAGGAACAAACCCAACCCTTGGATTTAACCCTTTGAACCCTCCCCCTTTTTGAATTGGGGTCATAGAAGAATCCTTTACCCAAGGACCGCCTATGTACCCACTTCCAAACAAATCAAAGTCACACATAGTTCTCCTTACAAGGTCTCTCAAAGGTCACATACACACTAGTTTCCCCTTAATTAAGGTTTCATTAATGTTTTCTTCCATTAATAATGCTTAATAACAATTAGGAAAACATATATTACTTAACAACCCATACTATAACACCTCCCTTTAAGGATATCAAGGTCTTGAATTAAACTCGATCCATTATTATTCATAAACCAAATTGGACATTCTCAGGTTTGTCTTATCAACATAGGGGCTAGGATATTATGCAGCCTGAAACTACCTTGGTTCACACAAACCCATAGGGAAACACTTACATTTGAAATTTACATATTAGATTCAATATTGAGGTTCACATACTCAAGGGGTCAATAGATATTCTTGAAGGACATCCAATAATATTTATAAGCTTGTTTTAAGTATAATTAATGTTTGGATCCTATTTAAGGAAGTTGGAAACACCATATCCATTGGACCAATGTATGAAAATATAAAGACAATGATAATACTACTAATAATATTATTGTTCTAATTTCTTTTACCCTATCGTGCAACTCCCTATTCTTATAGTAGTCTAGTTTTAGATTAGATAGTTTATTCATACTTCCCTTTAAGTTCAACTTGACCAATACGGTCATCTGTAAGGTATCAAGAGATGCCACATAGGATTTATCTCATAACACAATCTCGACATTATTGTCACCCTCCACCTAGCATGCAATCATATTAATTCACATAATAATTCCAATATCAAAGTTCTCGTATTTAAGAGGTTGATCTACATCATGTAGTCATATAAAACATTTACCATAGCATCAATAGTTTATCAAAAATGTCCAGTTTCAATGTTAAAGATATGTTTAGTAAAGTGTGGTTCTAGTGTCATTAAAACAAGTCATCATCACTTACATTATTAGGCAACCATAATCCAAAACTCAAATTAGGTAATCATGTTCCTAATTCATTATATATGAAGGGATATTTATAGTTATATTTTTAACCCGCCCCATTCCATGTAAAATATTAAGGTAATAAAATATGTCACCTTCCCCTTTTACTGAGTTGATGGGGTTTCAACTTCTAAAGTTTGAGAAATTTGCATATTACAAAATCTTAACGAATATATATACCCTTACGCTTTGACAATAAAATTCACCCATGTTCATAACCTAATAAAATTACTTAATATCTAGCTCATTAACATCTATTGATTAATTATAGACCTTACCCTTTATTGGATTCCTTCCTTATCTTTAAACATGTGTAATCCAAAATAAGGTTATAAGTGCTAAAATTCATGTATCCAAGATGAAGGTGAGGTCGTCAAGTTTATACTAGGGTCATGATCTTGATAGTGTATAAATTTACAAGCTTTACTTGATAATTTAGTAATAATTCTTAGTTTAAAGTTCAAGACCTGGTTTAGAGTTCTTCAAGGATGCATAATCAATCTCTCATTTTCTACATTCTTACACTAGTAATAAGGAACCCAAAATAAGCATAAACATTGAACTTGGATTACAACCAAGTGTAAAATGCTATATTTGTCTCCCAATATTTTTCTTTTAATCATTATAAACATCAGTGGCATATTAATGTTTCATCATTTTATGATAACTATAGCTAGTAGAACCATTTTAACTTTTCCTCAACCCAGATTTTATAATTGATTTGTGTTTATTAGACCTATCACTTAGCTATAGCGATGGAGATGAAAAGTATAAAGTTTCAATGAGAAACATTAGAAAGAAAGCATTTAGAGGATATTAAGTATATGAAGAAAGAAATAACTCATCTATAATTGATGTGTGGTTGCCTCTACCCCTATGTTGGTGAATCAAACTCTTATTTCTCCTCCTCATGTGGGATTCCTACCCGTCTCCTCTCTCATTTAAATTCCTTCTTTCTTTCTCCCTATGCAATTTTATTGTCATCCTTTGTTTCTTGCATTCTGAGTGTTTTTCTCCACTGATAACTTTGTGTTCTCCCTTTTTCCTCCATATTTCCTACTTCATCTAAGCCCAACAAAGTCAATTTACAGAGGTCATTGGAGGAAGATTGCTAGCACACCAAGTTTTTTTGTTCGACCTACAAATTGGACAACCCCTACTTCTCACATCCTAAGGATTATATGCAGCTCAACTTGCCTGAAATCCCATATTTGAGGGGTGGGGGGAGAGGGGGGGGGAGGAGTTTGGGTTTTCAATCTTCCCTAAACAAAACCCATCCTCTGCATTTCTTTTCTCTTATTTTCACACCCCCAAAATGACCCCATTATAAGAACCCTTGCCTAATCTGATATAAAATCTCTGGTTTTCTACCTTGAGAATTTTGACAAACACTTGGTGTGCAAACTGATAACTACTAGTAATTTCTTACTATTTGGTTTGTTTGGGTTTTGAATGATGCAATGGTGTTTTGAAAACATCAACTAACAAAGCTAATTGTCTACTTATGAAATCTAAGATGATATGCAAGTATTTTTGTGTTTCCTCAATGCAATAGATGTCTAAGCTTTATGCAAATATGCACCTACAAAAATTAGGCATTTTAACAAACAATTTGTTGTCAAAATCCCAATTTTACTAATATGATATTGCTGGATAAAAATTGATTACAATGCTGGATATAAGATGATTGAAAATGCAACTAAGGCCCTATCGACCATGAAATGATATGCACATTGCATTGACATAAATATATGAAAGTCCCTACAAATGCTATCACTATTGGACAACAATCAAACCCATCTATTACAATATGAATATGCAAGATTGCATTCACAAATAAGAACCTGGTTAGGATGCCAAAAATAAGATAGAAATTTGATGTAGTTACAGTCGTTCTTCACCAAAATCATTATTTTGGATGCCAAATGCAGTGCCTAGGCTCTAGGATTGGAATCAACCTTCTCAAGAGCTGATTCAAATTTTCCTGTGTCTTCAATCATGAAATCATCCCTTCACTATGTGCACCCAAATTGCTGGTTAAAACCAGTCCCAAAATGTCTTCTAGTTGTCACACCAATGGGCCAAGATAACCCACAAAATTTTCCAAGTACTGAGATAAAAATCGAGCATATCTCCTTGACTACCAATCGAATTGTAAACTGTAAATGCAATTTCTTCTCAACTGAAAATGCTCAACAAAACTTTGTGATTTCAAAATTGATTTCTTCTTCAAAATATCGAATTGCTAATGCAAATTTCAATATCCACCAACTGAAAATGTCTCTACCAAAATATACAATTAATTCAATGATGAACATTGAATATGTCCACCTCTCAAAATAGGGATGGGGCCATCTCCATACTCAAGAAGCCAAGGGGTCATCACCTTGATCAAACTAAACTTAATCTTCAGCCAAGAGACTTTCAAAATGCCTAATCGAATTCAAATCTGGATGTCCTCAATGAAGTCGATTTTTTATTCTCCCTTAACCACCCCAACCAAGATCAGCTTAGGTAAACAAAATCAGATTTTGTTTATTTTATTCACCATTCACATCAGATTTTGTTTCTTTTATTTGACTCATCCCATAAAGTGAATCAACCATTAGGATATAATAATATTTCATTTCTTTTCTTTTATTTTTAAATATTATTCTCACTTGAGACAAGTTGGTCACCTAGGAGAATTCAAATAATTTTTTATTTTCCTTGTAACTCCCCATGGGGTCATCCAATTCCTAGGCCCATTTATAATTTTTTTTAATAAAATTATTTTGGCATTATGTGTGGGAATAAGATAATAATAAAATATAATAAATATTTTATTTTATTTTTCATTAAAAATATTTCCCTTTTCCTTCCATTTGCAAGATTCATCAAAATGTACTTCTCTTGGCCAAAATAACATTCCCTCACTTGGATGGCTAGCTCATGGAAATGGTGAATGAGCTAGTTCTCATCTCCAAGATGTCACTCTAAGAATGGGGACATTACATTCCTCCCTTCTCGGGATTGCTTGTCCTCAAGCAATAAAAAATTAGGATGTTGAAGTATTTATTCTCCTTCCCATGTAGCATCCTCCAATGGAAAATCTCTCCATCTGATAAGCTACTCTCTAATCACCCAGTTTCACAACTTACACTCCCTCATATCAACAATGGACTTAGGATCTAATATCAAAACATCCTCCTCATCAAGTGGTGGAAAGACTAGAGAAGCGACCACATGCTGTCCCAATGCCTTTTTGAGGCATGATACATGAAAAACATTATGGATCCTACTGCCTGTTGGTAAGTCAAGCTCATATGCTACCTCCCCAACTCTCCTCAATCCTATAGGGACCATAAAACCTTGGCTTTAGTTTTTCTGCACCACTTCTCTTCAATGTACTTTGTTTATATGGCTGAAGGCATAAGAAAACCAAGTCATCTACCTCAAAATTCCTCTCCACATGGTGTTTATCGACATACATTTTTTTATTATTTTGTACCTGCTGAATATTATCCTTAAGTACCTTAAGGATGTCCTGAGTATCCTGCAATAACTCCTTGGCCCGAGGAGCTCTACTATCATCAAAGGCTAAATCCATGAAAGATAATGCATCATATCCATACAATGATTTGAATGGAGACATGCCAATCAACATATGATAGGTGGTATTATAACAATATTCTCCTAAGTATAACCACTTAATCCAAGCACACTGCTGCCCCACAACATAATTGTGAAGATAACCTTCAACCCATTTATTGACAATCTCTGTCTGTCCATCTGTTTGAAGGTGATAACTGATGCTCGATGTCAACTCTGTACCAGCTAACTAGAAAAGCTCTTGCAAAATAGCACTGAGAAATCTGCTATCCCAATCACAGACTATGGTCTTAGGAAGGCCATGCAAACAAAACACCTCTTGAAAGAACAACTCTGCCACTTGTAGAGCTGAATAATCAAAGGGTATAGCATAGAAATGTGCATATTTGGTCAACTTGTCAACAACCAAAAATATGCAATCTCATCCCTGAACCTTCAGAAGACCTGTAATGAAATCCATAGATATACTCTCCCACCTCTACTTTGGAATAGGCAATGGCTGTAAAATTCCTGCTGGGAAAGTATGCTCAGACTTGTTTTGTTGACAAGTCAAACACTCTCTAACATACTGTAGGACATCATCCTTGAGACCCTTCCATGAGAATCTCTCTCTGACTTGTCTATAGGTTTTGAAGAAATGTGGATGCCCTACTATAGGTGTGTCATGAATGGCTCGTAATATCTGTTGTTTGAGCTTGGACTCAGGCACTAAGAATATCCTATCGTAATAATAGATCACATCATCCACAACTCGATATCTATCATCTTGAATCCGTCCATCCATGAGCTCGCATGCAAATGTAGACTTAGAATACTCAACTAAAAGTTGAGACTTCCAATTTGTTGATATCTCACTCAAAGAGCAAAGGGCAGGTCTCATGGAAAGTGCATCAGAAGCAACATTCTTCTTGACCTTAACATACTCAATGTCAAAATCGTAGGCCTATATTTTACTAACCCATTTCTATTGCCGCTCATTAAGGTCCTTTTTCTCTAAGAAGTATCTCAAACTGTTGTGGTCTGTCTTAACCATAAATTTTCCACCCACTAAGTATTGCTTGAACTTGGCCAACACATGCATGATGGCCAACAACTCCTTATCGTAGGTGGAATATAACCTCTCTGCACCCCATAATTTCCTACTCTCATAAGCAATGGGATGATGATTTTGCATCAATACAACTCCTATGCCCTCTCCTGAAGCATCACACTCAAGAACAAAAGGTTGAGTAAAATAAGGTAATGCTAACACAAGACAAGAACTCATAACATCCTTGAGCTGAGAAAATACTTCCTGTGCCTCATTTGTCCAACTAAATTCCCCCTTCTTGGTAAGATCTGTAAGAGGTGTTTCCACCTATGAAAACCCCTTTACAAATCTCCTGTACTAATTGCATAATCCCAAGAAACCCCTCAAGTCTGAAATGTTCCTTGGTGGTGGCCAATCTAGTATAACACGAATCATTTCTTGGTGAACCTGTACACCATTAACCCCAATCACATGGCCTAGATAAAGAATCTCATAAGTCCAAACTCACATTTAGATGCCTTAACAAACAATGACTGAGCCTCCATGATACCAAGCACCTCATCCAAATGCCTAAGATGCTCCTCCAAAGATTTGCTGTACATCAAGATGTCATCGAAGAATACCAAGACAAACTTACACAATTTCCTATTAAATATATGATTCATACAAGATTAGAATGTAGCAGGTGCATTAGTTAGTCCAAAAGGCATAACAAGAAAATCATAGTGTCCAAAGTGGCATCTAAATGTTGTCTTGTGAGTATCCTCTGCTCGGACACGAATCTGATGATATCCTGATTTGAGATCAATCTTGGAGAAATACACGACCCCATGTAACTCATCTAGCAACTCATCGATGGGAATAGGATACTTTTTTTTTATAGTCCTTTTGTTCAAGGCCCTATAATCAATGCACATCCATAAGGTCCCATCCTTCTTCTTCACCAAAACAACTGAAGAAAGAAAGGGACTAGATGAAGGTCGGATATGTCCCATCTCAAGCAACTCCTTAATTGTTTTCTCTATCTCCTCCTTGAAGTGCTTGGGATGTCTGTATGGTGTAGTAATCATGGGATTAGATCCCTCCTCCAACTCTATAACATTCTCAAATCCATGGTTAGGGGGTAACCCCAGAGGTATGTCACTAAAAACAATACCGCACTTATCCATAACCTTCTAAATATCCATATGATGATGAGGTGTATCACTAGAAGGAGATTTAGATGAAATGAAACACTAGGCTTCCCATGCCACATCTCCATGCCTGAATAGTGTCTCCATCCTCCTAGCTGAAACCACTCTAGGCTTCCCATCTGATAAAGCCTTCAACACAATTTTCTTTCCATCCGATATGAACTCCAACTCCATCCTTTGAAAATCCTGAATGTACCTCCCAAGAGATTGAAGCCACTGAATTCATAGCACCACATCTATCTTACCCAAACCAAGCACATAGAAGTCATCTGTCAATGTGTAATCTCCCATCTGTATGCTTAGTTATGAGACTTTCCTGGTACAAATCATGCCAAACCCATTGCTCACTGTCACCTACAATCCTGGAAACTCCTCTGCATGAAGAACTCTCCTAGCCATCAATCCCTCATCAATAAAATTATGTGTGGCTCCACTATCAACCAAACATATAACTCGTTGTCCATTCAAAACTCCTTTCACATGAAAGGAGTGATATCGTGGAACTCTTGAAAGTGAAGCGTAACCTGCCCAGTATCATCATGCTCCTTAGGCTCAATATGAGGAAGGTCCTCATGCTCCTCCTCACTCTCTGAGTCTGTATTAGGGATCTCCTCATCATCTAAATCAGATATGACTTCAATAAGATGTGCCTTGCCTTTCCCAAGGCATCTCTGACCAGGTTCCCATGGATGTTTGCAAGTGAAGCATAGCTTCTTCTTCCCGAGCTCATTCTTCTCATCGCTGATCACTGAAGAAGGTGTAACCTTGGGCTTATTGAATGATTTATGATTCAATTTGAAATTCTTGAAATTCTTGAAATTCTTCTTAGCAGGCTGCAATGAAGTAAGTGTAGTCTCAAGGTCTAAGGCAAGTTGAATAACATCCTATAGTGTGTTAGGCTTAATTGCCTTAACTATGCCTTTCAACCTATCATTAAGACCCTCAATAAACAACATGACTATGCTCCTCTCAGACATATCAAGAACCATAACAACAGTCTTCTAGAATTATTCTATGTATGTTTCCACATGTCCACTATGTTTAAGCTGTGTCAACTCTCTATAATACACTTCCACATCCTTCCTGTCAAATTGTGCTATCAACCTCTTGTTGAACTCATCATAGGAATGAATCAATCCATGGTTTTGAGTAACCAAACCATGATTCCACCAATCGTATGCAGCACCCTCTAAATGCATGGTTGCAAATTTGATTGCCTCATCCTCCGCCATAGGTCGAAGGGTCAAGAAGGTATCCAATTTGTGAATCCAAGCCCTTGCTGTTATCTTTCCGCTACCATCAAATGTTAGAAGTGTGAGTTTACTTGTGGCATGTTTTAAGTCCCTATTTTGATTCCTTGGCCTTCTATCTGGCCTTGTTCTATTGTGCTCCCTCCTTTGACTCATGTACCAATCAAAGGTCAAATGCTCCTTTACTTGTGGTGGTAAAAAATCCCATTCATCGTGCATAAACATGACATTATCCATGAATGATGCATCTTCATTTACTTCAACATTTTCTTCTTCTAGTTCATTCCTAAAAAATGTAGGTTGCAAAGGTCTATCAATGGTACGAGTAGGTGCTCTTTGTGCCCTTGGAGTCCCAACAACACTTCCATTTTCTTCTAGGAGTATTCATCTATTGTATAGCTGCTATAAGTTGTTGCAAAACATTGGCAACATGATATCCCTTGTTTCCCTTTCTAAATTATTGTCTTCATGTCTTGGTGGATTGCCACCTCTTCTATCACCCATTGTGCCTTGTTGTGTATCTGCAATTGGATTTTCTTGCTGTTATGCTCTTCTACAAGTATAATACCTATGTGGACCAACCTCTTGTGGCTGCATATGATAACTTTAACCCTCTAGGTTGGTAGGATCAAAGCTTTGATACCACTATAAGAACCCTTGCCTAATCTGATATAAAATCTTTGGTTTTCTACCTTGAGAATTTTGACAAACACTTGGTGTGCAAACTGATAACTACTGGTAATTGCTTACTGTTTGGTTTTTTTGGGTTTTGAATGATGCAATGGTGTGTTGAAAACATCAACTAACAAAGCTAATTGTCTACTTATGAAATCTAAGATGATATGCAAGTATTTTTGTGTTTCCTCAATGCAATAGATGTCTAAGCTTTATGCAAATATGCACCTACAAAAATTAGGCATTTTAACAAACAATTTGTTGTCAAAATCCCAATTTTACTAATATGATATTGCTGGATAAAAATTGATTACAATGCTAGATATAAGATGATTGAAAATGCAACTTAGGCCCTATCGACCATGAAATGATATGCACATTGCATTGACATAAATATATGAAAGTCCCTACAAATGCTATCACTGTTGGACAACAATCAAACCCATCTATTACAATATGAATATGCAAGATTACATTCTCAAATAAGAACCTAGTTAGGATGCCAAAAATAAGATAGAAATTTGATGTAGTTGCAGTCGTTCTTCACCAAAATTGTTTTTTTTTATGCCAAATGCAATGCCTAGGCTCTAGGATGGGAATCGACCTTCTCAAGAGCTAATTCAAATTTTCATGTGTCTTCAATCATGAAATCGTCCCTTCACTATGTGTGCCAAGATTGCTGGTTAAAACTAGTCGCAAAATGTCTTCTAGCTACTGCACCAATGAGCCAAGATAACCTGTGAAATTTTCCAAGTACTAAGATAAAATCGAGCCTATCTCCTTGATTGCCAATCGAATTTTAAACTGTAAATGCAATTTCCTCTCAACTGAAAATGCTCAACAAAAATTTGTGATTTCAAAATTGATTTCTTCTTCAAAATATCAAGCTCCTAATGCAAACTTCAATATCCACCAACTGAAAATGTCTCTACCAAAATCTGCAATTAACTCAATGATGAACATTGAATATGTCCACCTCTCAAAATAGGGATGGAGCCATCTCCATACCCAAGAAGCCAAGGGGTCATCACCTTGATCAAACTGAACTTAATCTTCAGCCAAGAGACTTTCAAAATGCCTAATCGAATTCAAATCCGGATGTCGTCAATGAAGTCAATTTTTTATTCTCCCATAACCGCCCCAACCAAGATCGGCTTAGGTAAACAAAATCAGATTTTGTTTATTTTATTTTATTTTATTCACCATTCACATCAGATTTTGTTTCTTTTATTTGACTCATCCCATAAAGTGAATCAACCATCAGGATATAATAATATTTCATTTATTTTCTTTTATTTTTTAAATATTATTCTCACTTGAGACAAATCGGCCACCCAAGAGAATTCAAATAATTTTTTATTTTCCTTGTAACTCCCCATGGGGTTGTCCACTTCCTAGGCCCATTTATAATTTTTTTAATAAAAGTATTTTGGCATTGTGTGGGAATAAAATAATAATAAAATATAATAATATTTTATTTTATTTTTCATTAAAAATATTTCCCTTTTCCTTCCATTTGCAAGATTCATCAAAATATACTTCTCTTGGCCAAAATAACATTCCCTCACCTGGATGGCTAGCTCATGAGAATGGTGAATGACCTAGTTCTCATCTCCAAGATGTCACTTTGAGAATGGGGACATTACACCCATGTTGTAGATTTTTGGGAGGTCATGGTCTGCCCAAAATAAAACATTTTCTTCACATGGTCGTGGGTGAATGATTAGGTGTTTGCACGCCAATTTGACCCATGACCTGTATTTTTCTTGCTCCAAGGAAGGGTCACCATGCCTTATTAATGGCATGGTCACCCCCCTTCCCTTTCTTGCACCATGCTCAATCAATGCAAATTGTTTCCTGTTCCTTTTTTTTGTTAAAAAATTTTTAGTTTTGCTTTATTTAGTTTTTCTTTCATGTTCCTATTCCTTTATTGATGGGATGTGACAGGTTGCTCACAAATGAGTAAAATTGTGATCTCTAACCTCTCTAGGATGGAACTAGCTATGTAACCAACACAACAACATGGGGGCTATTGGGAATAGGATGCCATTTAATTGCAATCCTAAACATATTTCATGTATCTCCTAAGTCCTTGGAAAGTGTTCCCCAACACTAGGATTAGAAAGAGATTAAATTCAATGAAATGAACATAAAAATTGACATTTGTAATTAATTCTAAATGATAGGAACATGTGGGGATGCCCAAGAAGAGATCCTACAAAATAGGAGCACATGGGGCACCCACATGGAAGGTGGAACCCACCCTGAGTTCAATTAACTGTTTGGAGGAAAGATAACACTTCAGTAATGCATGTAAAGATCCTAGAAGTTAGGAATTGATATTTACATGTGTGGAGTATTAGTTTAGTTATGGTTCGGTTATCTTCAATTGCATGTAGTTAGTTTGAGTTGCATGTAGTTGACTTGAGTTGCATGACTAATGACTTCGATTGCATGACAAATAATAGGTTGATAGTTTAGTTAATAGGGGATGATAAATCATGCATGATATTTGCATCAATGGTGGAGAGATATGTTTCAGTTAACAAAGATTGACTTGGACCCACCTTGGGTGCCCAAGTTCAGATCTTGGAGTTAACACCTTTGCATGAGAAGATATTTACAAGGTTGAGTTAAGTGGGCCCATTCTTGGGCGCCAACTTTGAGTATGTTAGCTCTCAAAAACGTAGGAAAAATACCTCAAGAGGTTGCCAATCTCTTGATACGTTTCAGGGTAACAGGCAAGGCTAAATGATTTAAACCTTCTACTCTTCAGGTGCTTGTAGACCTAGGCGGTTGTACCTATAACAATGAAGCAAACTTGACCAATGTTTATTCCTTTAAAGTGATTTACCCACAATGGAAAATAGGAGTGGATAAATGAGTTTTATTTTGGTACAAATTGTATAAGCAATATCAAGGCTAAAATCTAATGTGCTCATATGAGAAAATGAATGAAACTAAATAGTGGAATGGTAGAGACTAGTGCCTTATTGGGTGTACGGAGTCAAATGATAATCTAAAATGAATAAATTCTTTCTGGCATATACTCAAATTGTTTGGCATACAATTTTATGTTTATAACTGGTATAAACATGCAAGGATGTGACTACTAAGTTCTTAATGATCCAAATGAGATTTCCTAATTACTATGACTGACTAAAAGGACTTAATCTTTCCTTGAAAGAACCAATTAATCCAATCATATAGATACAACAAGTGTGCACTAATAAACTGAAAAATATCATTGACATATCAGTTTAAACAATTAGAAAACATCAACCTTGGAGACAACTTCAGCAATACTTTTAATTAACACAACAAACAACTGAAACCAAAAAAATGTCATCACATCAAATAAATTCAATTGAAATCTCCATTGTTTTAGACATGCATCATAGTCTCAAACAAAGACATTCTATATCCTACTGTATTTTTTACTCCCTATCTGCTTCTTTTTCTCTCAAAAAATGAGTATTTATACATCATTCATTTGAAAGGACGCATCCTTTCGCATTCACCTCTACGGCGATCCATTTTTTCAGGCCTTTACCAATGTTCATCAAACACCCGCAAAGACATCATGTAGTTCTGTTGACACCTTGAGTCTCTCCGACTACCACAAACTATATATCGCTTTGATGTCCTGCAGTCTCATCGATGTTCTGAGTCTCACCGATAGCCTATCTGTATCTTCGCTTCTATCGCCAAGTTGTCTTGTAGTTATACCGATGTTATGAGTCTTCTCGATAGTTATCCTTTCGGTCTTAAGTGTATTACTGAGACTCTCGCTGATGAAAACTATCACTGTGACGTAGGGGTCGGAAAAATGTTCCACAACTTTGTGTCTTGCCGAGACATCTCCTTCGGTTCATTTTTTGATTGCCGAGACTTAACAATTTTCCTTCCAATGAAGCAACACTTGGTATGACTCTCCAAGCTCTCACCGATGAACACTGTCTCACCAATGACCAATCCCTCCAAATGTGTCGCCATGTCTTTACCAATACAACACTTGTCACTGTGACATAGGGGGTCGGTAAGACTCCATAAGCTCATCCCGATGACAACGACAAAATCTTCCTCTGTTTTATCGGTGAGACCAGATGAATACTATGGGACATTACACCGACGACTCTTGTCTCAGTGACATAGTTATTTGTGCTTCATTGGTATGACACACATGTGCTCACTATGACTTATCCCAACGATTGTTGTCTCGCCAATAGGATCCTCTGGTTGCTGAGACTGTGAACTGTGTTTGCCCAATGTGTATTACCAAATAAAATTTTATCGGTAAGACAATCTTGATCTCTTGCCGAAAGACTGCAAAAAGACATACGTTAGTATAAAATGCTTTATGGATTGGTGAGACCTGCATCATGTTACGCCGATATGGTTTACACATTCAAATGCTTAGGGACAGGTGAATTCTATGGGACCAAATGATGAAAACAAACTAAAGCATGGGAAAAAATGTTGTGCAAAGCAGATTCTTGTACTCATGGTATGGGAATTTTTGGGAATTAATGGGTATGTGCGGCCATGAAATTTTCAAAATTTTATAGTTCTAATGGTGGCTCCATCTGGGGATGAATGATTGTGAAATCATTGCAAGGATCCAGATTTCTGGGTGAGCAGACCAAATTCAAGGTGATGGACCAATGAGCAGGATGGAATGAATGGAAATGGAGATGAACATGACCCAATACTACTATACATGGAAAGATTTATTTAATGAAGGAATTTCAGGATTGTCCATGTACTAGTAATTCCTGTTCCTCTTATTTCCTAGACTACTGTACATGGAAGATAAATTTTTTGAGAGGATTGTCAAGAGTTGTCCATGCACTGACAACCCTTAATCCTCTATATTCCCTTTTTAAGAAAATAAATGCTTCAAAAATTTCCCATGTACATGCAATCCCTGTTCTTCACCAGTCATGTTTTGCAAATAATATGAATCTTCACCTTTCTTGCCAACAACAAAAAAGGGCCCCAACCAAAAAGGTTCAAATTTCTCATGTTTTCCCTTCTCTTGACATTTTGCATTCCACATTAAAACCAGATCATTTTCTTCAAATTTTCTATCTTTTCCCTTTTTATAAAATAAATACTTCATTTGTGCCTGCAATTTCACATTCTAGTTTTGAGCTACTCTTCTTACTTCATCAAGCTCTGCCAATTGTTCCATTCTTTCCTCCATTGGTTCTGGGATATCTATATCTTCCTAAAGGATAAATTTGTAAACTGGTAACAAATTTTGTAAAGACATCCTAGCTTGTGTTCCATATACCAATTCAAATGGGGATTTTCCAATTGCCTTTTTCATAGTTATGCTATCAGCCCACATAGCCAACCTCAATTTTGAATCCCAAGCCTTTTTGTTCCCACCTAGCATCCTCCTTATGATCTTCAAAAGACTTTTGTTGCTAGACTCTACTTGGCCATTAGCTTGCGGATGGTAAGGAGCTGCATAAGACATAGTGATACCATATATATTGCAAAAATCTTTAAAATTATCATATCTGAAACACATCCCATTATCTGTAATCAATCTTAATGGTGTACCAAATCTGGTAATAATGTTATCCATTAAAAAATTCATCACAACTTTACTTGTTGCTTGCTTGGTTGGGACTACCTCTACCCATTTAGTGAAGTAATCAGTAGCTACTAGGATCCACTTATGTCCTCCACTTGATTTCTCTTGTATCTCCCCAATAAAATCAATTCCCCACTGATGAAAAGGGGATTCAACCTGCAAAGGTTTGAGTGGTAAAGCTCCCTGATACTTCATTTTCACTAAGAACTTCTGACATGCTTCACATCTTCTTACATATGAAAAAGATTCATTAAAGACTTTTGGCCAGTAATAACCTGCCCTTAGAATCTTGTGTGCAGTTGTCTTTGCAGAATAATGGCTTCCACAGACCCCTTCATGCATTTATTTTATAACGTGCTTGGCCTGTGACTCATCTAGACATAGCAACAACATCCCGTCCCTGTTTTTCCAAAAAAAATCACCTTCCATGAACACATATTTGGACACTTGCAGCTTCAAGGTTCTTCTCTGATTATCACTTAATCCTTCAGGACACTTCATGTATATGAGGTAATACATGATGTCTGTATACCGAGGAGTATGCTCAATACTTGCAATTGCATTTCCTTCATCTTCTACATTACAAATTTGATTTTCTTCAATATTTGTTTCTGCCATTAACTTGGCCAAACCTTGACCTCTTACTAATTTGGTGATTTGTATTTCCATATCAAATTCTTGAATTTTATTAATCCACCTACATCTCTTTCTAGTTACCTCTGACTATGTCAAAATATCTTTAACAACTACATGAGGGAAATAAGCTATCACTTTGGCTCCAAAAAGATATGGTCTAAAAGCTTTTATGGCTTTCACCAATGCAAACGCTTGTTTCTCCATTATATCATATTTCAATTCTGACCCCTGCAATGACTTGCTGAAAAAAGACACAGGCTGCTTATGACCTTCCTCATTCTTCTGTAACATGACAACAATGATAGTATGCAATGAAGCAAATGAAAATATTTGAAAGGGTTTTGAAAAATATGGAGACTTAAGGATAGTGGATTCCTTGATGGCCTTTTTGATTGATATAAAAGCTTCTAATTCTTCTGCAATCCAATCTACCTTTTGTCCCTTCCTCATCATCTTTGATATGGGCTTAACAATTTCAGCAAAATTAGACACAAATCTCCTAACAAAATTGATCTGTTGAAAAAATGACTAGATGGCCTTGACAGTTTTAGGAATAGGAACTTTATCTATGGCCTCAACCCTCTCAGGATCTATTCTAATCCCATCCTTTGACACAATATTTCCTAAGAGTTTACCTTCTGTGACTGCAAAATGACATTTTTTAGGGTTCAGACTAATACCATATTCTAAAGCTTTAATAAATACCTTTTCCAGATGTTCTACATGATCTTCAACCCTTTTTGAATAAGAATTAAGGTCATCTTGATATACCACCATGATAGCATTAATAAAGTATGCAAATGCTACATCCATAGCTCTTTGAAAGGTTGCATCTGCATTTGTGAGACTGAATGGAATTCTCACATAAAAATATGTTCCCCATGGGGTTGTAAAAGCTGTCTTGTACTGCTCAGATTCTTTGACTTTGACCTGGTTGTAACCAGAGAACCCATCCATCATAGATAACAACTCACACCTTGTTACTTTATGTAGTACAACCTCCATATAAGGTAGAGGATAATTATCCTTGAGAGATGCCACGTTTAGATTTATGAAGTCCACACATAATCTGATATCCCCATTCTTCTTCCTCACAAGAACCAAGTTTGAAACCCATGTTGAATGCCTGATTGGTTTGATAATACCCCCATCTCTAAGCTTTACCAATTCATCCTGCATTTTTGGTTCCAATGTTGGGTTGATAGGTCTTTGTCTTTGCCTAAATGGATTTGCATCTGGCTTCAACGGGATTTCATGTTGAAAAAAATCTTCCCTATATGCTTTGAGATCTTCATAAGACCATGAAAACACATGTTTATATTTTCTCAATAGTGCAATCAACATTCTTCGAATTGTCGGGCTTATTTTCTTTCCAATGTATACATTTTTTGGTGCTAGTTTAGTCCCTAAATTGACCTCTTCAATATCCTCTCTCTTGATTGGTATCTGTTTCATGAGGGACCAATCATTTCCATCATATACCCTTTCCAATGCTACTAGCCCTTTGGGAAGCTTATTAGTTTTAAGATGTAAGACCTCTTTCCCAAATAATGTCTGCTTTCCATCTACTTCTTCAACAAAGGCATTGAAATCAAATTCTTGAGTTTCATATTGATCTATACAGTGAAGAAATTTCAAGAGGTCAACATCATCATTAAAAACCTGCCAACTGTATATATTGTCAGGCACAGTGGGTCTTGTTTTGAACTCAATTTGAGACACTCCAGCCAGTGTGATGTCATCTCTTCTCAATGCTACATTGGCTAAAAATTCTGCCATTATGTTTTTCGACCTCTCAATCCATTCAATGGAGAAAGCATCAAACAACTCAATTGTGTCCCATACAACATTCTTGTATTGCTTCAACCTCTTGTGTTTTGCTGCATATTTTGATTTAACTTGAGAAACAACTAGCTCAGAATCCCCTATAACAACTAGGAGCTTGATCTTATGTTTTACAGCCATATTCAATCCTATTAGTAAAGCTTCATACTCTGCTATATTGTTCGTGCATTCAAATGCCAGAAAAAATGAATATTTAAATGTGACTCCTTCAGGTGAAACAAACACTATTCCTACTTCATTGCCTTCTTGGCTACATGCTCCATCAAAGTACATTTTCCACACACCATCACAATTTTTTGCAACATGTTTATCAATTGGATCACCATTGACTAACTTTGGCTGGGCTTGTTCTAACTTAAAACTTCCAAGATCCATATCACAAAAGCAATTGACTTGATCTTGAGGTAAACAATCTACAATTGGGTTCATCCTTGGTTCCCTGTACATCTTAACTTCTTGGCCATTCACTGGAATTGTTGAATAAGACAAATCAAATTGGACATTTCCCCCAACTGCTGCTGTCCATTTTCTTGATAGAAGCATCCCGAACTGAGGAGGGGTATCGATTGTAGTTATATCTATATTATAGTCCACCTGAGGATAAGTGGCTAATTTAATTTCAACATCTTTCATAACACCTACTACTAGAACATGCCTGCTATCCATTGCATAACACTTCCCTCCATTAATATCTGCCCACATACCAAGCTGTTTCATAACTCCAACTGGCATAATATTGATAGCAATGCTAGAGTCTATCATGCAATTCCTCAACAATTTGTTGTTTATAAGCAGCGTGGTGATAAAAGGTTCAACTTGTGGGGAATTTACCAATACATCATTTAGACACACTTCTGGGACAATTATCTTCTCTTGCTTGTTAACCATTTTAGTGGCCATCTGATTTTCAGAACTCGTACTTTTCTCGTTTCCATTTGATATCAATTGAATTGCACTATCCCTATACTCCTTAATTCTCATCATCTCGAGCAGTGGGACAAACATTTTTACTTGTGATAAATCCTGAGAGAAGTCAAAAGAAGAAATTTCCGCTTTAATCACTTTCTTTTGCTCCAATGTTCCTCCTTTGCTTTCCTCCTTTTCCCTTTTATTCAATTGATCAATTTTTTGCTTCTCTTTGTGTAACTCTTTATCCTCCTTTTGAACAAGCTTTTGTTCGTTCTTATCATGTTGCTTATTTTCTATTCTCTTCAAAACTCTTGGTGTTACTTCTCTATCTTTCATAAATATTCCCCTAGGAGCACCTTCCTTTTCATTCACTATCCTATTTCTTAACCAATACTTGCTCTTTGCTTGTTCAACTACAACAATGGTTAACCTCTTTATTTCCTCTTCAGTGGGTCTTCTTATATCGCATTGAGTAGGCACCTCAACAGAGTATTGTTCTGTATAACTTTCTTCAGAATCGAAAAAAACTTGTTCAGCCATGTGGACATTGCACCTTTGATTTGAAACAACATACTCACAACCTTCATCTTCTGAAGATGAATATTCCTCCTCAACAGGGTGAAAGGTATTTGAGGTCAAGTACACTATGTGATCCTCTCCATTGTCACCTGCTAACATTCCTTCTTCTTGCATTTCTTGGGCTATAACATAGTGATTTGGGGAATGTGGCCCATCACAACCTTCACACCAGAGATTATTATTGACCATATACACCCCCTTCTTCCTTAATGGATCAGGTGTTTCTTTGTTCCTGGGTCTATCCATTATAGGTTTTCCATCCTTCCAATTTGTATTGTAAGGCATGTCATGTAACCTAGGCCTCTCACTTTTGTATGTGTTCTTCTATTTGTATTGATAATTATTGACTTGCTGAGGAACCCTAGGATTATCTCTTTTACTAATCATCCTAGCAGCTTTCATGTTGTTTTCAATGGTTAGTGCCATCTTTTGGGCTTCAGCTAAATCTCTTAGAAACCTGTTTCTTAGTTCATACCCTGTTTTTAGATCAAATGCATTCAAATAAATACTCAATGCTGTAGAGTTTGGCAACTTTGACCTAGGTGGTATCTTATTTTGTAATTTTCTGAATCTCCAGTTAAAATCATAAATTGACTCATTTTTTATTTTTTTGAATCCGTAATAATTCATGTAAAGATGCATCTGGTGCACACAGATTTCCATACTATTCAAGAAATAGATCATGAAATTCTTGGATAGAATCAACAGAGGCTGTTGGCAAGCTATTGAACCAATCCCTAGCTTCTTCTGTGAGTGACATCATGAACAACCTCATATGTAAATTTTCATATGATATATCCAAGTCTTGGACAAAAGAATTAAAATTCCTCAAATGATCTTCAACAGTAATTGCACTGCTCCCTATAAACTTAGGAACAAGACTTCTCCAACTGCTATCCATAGGGTAAGGGTATAATTGAAACCCTGTCAAATCAAATTGTCTAATAATTGTTGTATATTGTTGAGGGGGAGGATTATGCAAGTGTTGATACTGGTACACTGGATTATTGTATTGTGTATGAAGATATGGCACATATTGTTGAGCATGAGGTGGTTGTACATTTGTATGTTGTGATGCAATATATAGTGGATGGTTTGGTTGCTTGTATTGATTTCCCATATGATTCTGAGGAGCCTTTGATGGGTCTGAAGGCCCTGTATTATTATTTCCCTGCCTATGAGGCGGTATATACTTTGAAAAACCAGCTATTTGAGCATCAATTTGGGCTTTCTGCAATTTGAAGTCTTGGATTTCTTTTATCATTTGGATCTTTTCCTATTCAATTTTTTCTCTTTCTACTTCTTGTTTATGAAACTTGAACTGTGTTTCTATTTCTTCACGAGTTGAGAACTCATAATTTTCTTGAGGAGTTACATGATCAATAGGCTCATTTTGATTACCCTCCATTCTTTGATCATATTCCTGTTGATACACGACTCTTTCAGCCTCGAGTTTAGCCTCAAATTCCACCTATTTCTGAGGATTATAAAAAGGATTTCTTTGTTCTTTAGGGGTATAAGGTTCTCCACTTGAATTATCTCTCCATGTATCATAATGGTCATATGTCTCACAATGTGGTCTTGATGCTTTGTCTTTGTTCGTTATGCACATATCCTCATTTATCTTCTTACCCTTATCGACCTTATCATCCTTATGTGTCCACTTACTGTTGCCAATAGGACCTCCTTTGTATTGGGATCTTCTACCATTCATGTTGAATTGATCAATGCAATATTCTTGTCAGTCGCCACTCACTTTGTTAAAAGTGAGAAAAATGAAATTATTCTTGATTGTATCCCCAGCGGAATCACTTTTTCTGAAACTTTAAATCTTTCTTTAGTGACTCTCTATGATGATCTTCAACCTGATAACCTACAATAATTTGTCCCTAGTTGAGTCACCAATTTGTTAGCTCTCAAAAATGCAGGAAAAATACCTCAAGAGGTTACCAATCTCTTGATACATTTCAGGGTAACAAACAAGGCCAAATGATTTAAATCTTCTACTCTTCAAGTGCTGCCAAACCTAGGTGGGTGTACCTATAACAATGAAGCAAAATTGACCAATGTTTATTCCTTTAAAGTGATTTACCCACAATGGAAAATAGGAGTGGATAAATGAGTTTTATTTTGGTACAAATTGTATAAGCAATATCAAGGCTAAAATCTAATGTGCTCATATGAAAAAATGAATGAAACTAAATAGTGGAATGGTAGAGACTAGTGCCTTATTGGGTGTACAGAGTCAAATGATAATTTGAAATGAATAACTTCTTTCTGGCATATACTCAAATTGTTTGGCATGCAATTTTATGTTTATAACTGGTATAAACATGGAAGGATGTGACTACTAAGTTCTTCTTAATGATCCAAATGAGATTTCCTAATTAATATGACTAACTAAAAGGACTTAATCTTTCCTTGAAAGAACCAATTAATCCAATCATACAGATACAAGTGTGCATTGATAAATTGAAAAATATCCTTGATATATCAGTTTAAACAATTAGAAAACATCAACCTTGGAGACAACTTCAACAATACTTTTAATTAACACAACAAACAACTGAAACCAGAAAAATGTCATCACATCAAATAAATTCAATTGAAATCTCCATTGTTTTAGACATGCATCATAGTATGAAACAAAGACATTCTGTATCCTACTATATTTTTTACTCCCTATGTGCTTCTTTTTCTCTCAAAAAATGAGTTTATACATCAGTCATTTGAAAGGACGTGTCCTTTCGCATTCACCTCTGTGGCGATCCATTTGTTCGGGCCTTTACCATTGTTCATCAAACACCCGGAAAGACATCATGTAGTTCCACCGACGCCTTGAATCTCTCCAACTACCACAAACTATATATCACTTTGATGTCCTGCAGTCTCATCGATGTTCTGAGTCTCATCGATAGCCTATCTGTATCTTCGCTTCTATCATCAATTTTTCTTGTAGTTATACCAATGCTATGAGTCTTCCAGACAGTTATCCTTTCGGTCTTAAGTGTATCGTTGAGACTCTCACTGATGAAAACTATCACTGTGACTTAGGGGGTCAGCAAAATGTTCCACAACTTACTTTGTGTCTTGCCGAGACATCTCCTTTGATTCATTTTCTGATCACCGAGACTTAACAATTTTCCTGCCGATGAAGCAACACTCGATATGACTCTCCAAGCTCTCACCGATGAAGTCTGTCTCGCTGATGACCAATCCCTCCAAATGTGTCACCAAGTCTTTACCAATACAACACTTGTCACTGTGACATAGGGGGTTGGTAAAACTCCATAAGCTCATCCTGATGACAATGACAAAATCTTCCTCTGTTTTATTGGTGAGACCAGATGAATACTACGACATTACACCAATGGCTCTTGTCTTAGCGACATAGTTCTTTGTGCTTCATCGGTATGACACACATGTGATCGCTATGACTTATCCTAACGATTGTTGTCTCATTGATAGGATCCTCTGGTTGTGGAGACTGCAAACTGTGTCTGCCCGATGTGTATTAACAAATAAAATTTTATTGGTAAGACAATCTTGATCTCTTGCCGAAAGATTGGAAAAAGACATACATTAGTATAAAATGCTTTATGGATCAGTGAGACCTGCATCACATTACGCCGATATGGTTTACACATTCAAATGCTTAGGGCCAGGTGAATTCTATGGGACCAAATGATGAAAAAAAACTACAGCATGGGAAAACATGTTATGCAAAGAGGATTCTTGTACTCATGGTATGGGCATTTTTGGGAACTAACGGGTATGTGCGGCCATGAAATTTTCAAAATTTTACAGTTCTAAAAGAGTTGAAGCTCACAAGATATCTTCGAAACCAACAATCAGTTAAGACTTTAGTTTGGGATGCCCAAATTGATAAAGGACTTGGTTTAACATTGTTTTTCATGGAAGAACTCTACTTGCACAAGACTGGTGTAGATATTTGTGAGGAGTTTTATCCTCTTGTAATTGTCAACTCTTTAGAGTTTACAATGTTCACAATTGTCTATTTATTGCAGCAAGTTGAAGATAGTTCTATGAGAGTAATTTTGTGAAAGCATGGCACAGGATGCATGGATTCATGCTTAGACACATGAGAGTTTATTGCAGGTTGTGAAGAAGAATTTTTGAAGGAAAAAGAAGCATCTTAAGTAAGGATTGATAAAGAATTATTGTAATCTTGTTCTAATGTTAAATTATACAAGCACTATTGATTCTGGTAGTGGGGTTTTTTCCTGAAATGGTTTCTCCACGGTATATGTTGTGTCACTTCCATCTTCTAGTATTATTCTTCTACAATTGGTAAAATAAATTTAAATAGATATCATATACAAATAAATTGTAACAAAGAACACTTAATTAGATCTACAATCTCATAGTTTTACAAAGCATTAAGCTACATAATTACCTCCATTTTCAACATTTGGTATTGTTATGCCTTGCATAACCACCCCATTTTATGTTAGAACAAAACAGGTCCCCCTTTTCTTTTGTTTTCTTTGCCTTTGGTTGTTTGGTTTGGTCTTGGGAGTTCTTTTGTTTTCCTCCTGAGTTTGTTTTTGTTTTGCTGAATTTGGTTCTGCCTCAGTTAAAGTTGGGTTCCTTTTGATCGAAAATTGAGTGAAATGATAAAAAAGGATATAATTTATATGCTTTTGAGGACTAATGGAGGCCTTTGTTTTATAGGATTGAATCGCTCATCTAAATATATCTCTCAAGGAGGTCAGTTGGAAGGAATCCCTCAATCCAATTTAGCATAAAACTCCTCAAGAAGAAAGTCGCCGAGACCTTTCAGATGTCTTGCCAACTGGCAGTGTGTTATTCATTTGGGATCCACTGGTTGCCATGACATCTCAGTCGCCATGAGGTTTTATCTGTCTCTCCGCTTGGCATAAGGTCTCACCGATCCGTGGAAGTCTTGGCGAAAAGGGGATGTCATCAAAAAGATATCGCCGAGAGAGATAACGTTGGCATAAAGTCTGGCCGAAGGGGAAGGGTCTCGCCGAAGGTTCATGGTTTAGTGTAACGTCTTACCGACTGAAGGAGGTCCCACCGAAAAAGTTTGAGCTCAGGGATAGTGGTTTACTTTCGGCATGAGGTCTCTCCAACCAAGAAAAGTCTCCCCAAAGTGAAATGAGCTCTCACCGAAACAAGGTGGCTTCAATGAAATGTCCTCCCGACACAACAAAGTCTTAGCGATAGGGAGGAACGTCGGCATGAAGTCTCACCGATAGGGTGGACTCTTGCCGAAATGGAACAAAATCGGGGAGAAAGATTTATATTTGCCATAAGGTCTAGCCGATCACAGAGGGTCATGACGAAAGGGTGTGACTTCGGTGTAATGTCTCAGCGAAGAAAGCTAGCCTCGCCAACATGGAATGATATCGGCATAAGGTCTCGCGATCTGTGGAAGTCTCGGTGAAAAGGTTTGTCATCGGGGAGAAAGGGTTGCTCGGGGAGAAGTCTTCCTGACTCACTAGAGTCTCACCAAAAGGTGAGGGCTTCGCTATAACGTCTCGCCGAAGGAAGAGGGGCTCGATGTGATGTCATGCCAAGGGAATAAAGTCTTATTGATAGCGACGAGCCTGCTAATGGAAAAAGATATCGGTATGACTCTTAGCGCTCGCTATGACCTCCTGCCGACTAAAGGTTGTCTTGCCGAATGCGAATGTTGTGCCAATGGAGATCCACAGTGGTATAACCCTTGGGGACTCGCTATGATGTCTGGCTGAGAGCAATTGTCTTGGCGACCATTGTGGATATCGATATGACTCTGGCCACTCGCTATGAAGTCTTGCCGACCGTTGTATGTCTTGCCGATAGCTACTAGGAGGTATGATCGCATTGGGGAGACACAATTAGTGTCTCACTGACATGCGATTTGGTGTGAATGACTTTTGACCGCTCGAGAATCTTATGTGGCATGTGTTGAACCAATCAGAGAAAATTAAAGGCGAACCCTAGACAGTTTGACTGATTGACTACCCCTATGAGGAAGATCAACAGAATGTGTGCAACATGGATCTACTCTGTGACTAAAGTGATGGATCAGTTCGGTATCCAGGGGTGCCATTTGTGAAGATCAAGGGGGAAATCTAATGCTGTTTCCAGAAGAGGTCAACTTGCAGAAAGATCTTGAGCATCATGAAGCCAAGGGGAGAAAATGCCACGAGTCTCAGTGACAACTGTGAGGCCTATTGGAAAAGGAAGATTGATATTAATGGTGATGCTCCAGGGCATTCAAAGCGGCTCTGATGGAAGTTCGAAGATGGACATGAAGGACATAAGTAAATGCCATAGTTGCAAAAGATCTAGAGGTCATCCCCGAAGCAATATTTCACTGACATGGACATGGAGGATGTAATTGAATGCAACATTAACTTCATTTCAAAAAGATCTAAGGGTCAACCCTCCTGTAATGAACAGATATTTTGTAAACCCTAAAATAGGGGCTAGCGCATTCTTTTTGGTACATTCTGTATATATGGCATTTTTTTTTGCCTCTTTGTAGGAGAGGTTCAGAGACATAGAGACATAGAGACATAGAGATATAGATTTTGAACAGTAGTAATTTTCTAAGAAGTAAGAGAAACTTAAGAGTAGCAATAGAGTAGGAGTTAGATTTGACAGAAGGAAGTAATGTATCCTTCTGGTTCTCTTAGAATAGATGGAAACAATCTAAAGACATAGGTTTTCTGTACACTGGTGATTGTGCCAGAGTTGTAAATGTTGCTTATCTATTTCACCAACAATAGAAGCAACCAGATTCAAATCTACTTCATATTGTGTTTCAGAATGGTATTTATCTTGGGTTAATTATTTGATTTGCAAAACTTTCAAGGAAAAAAATATTATTTTATGTTTTGTTTAAATGGTAAGTTACAATCTGTTGAAGTTAGCACTGTGAATGAATGAAGCTGTGTTAATCACAAGTTGATTTTGTTCTCCAGTTTTAGTTAGCAATTCCTTGAAAGGTAACAAGTCTGGTTAAGTTGGATGAATTATTATTCTCTTCAGTTCTGAGCTTTGATCTATCTTTTTTTTGTTTCTTTAAAAACCCCAGCTAAAGTAGGTTTGAATTTATGCTTGATCTTAGAACAATCCACAAGCTCAACACCAGTAGGCCCCTTGAACATTATAGTTCACATAAACCATTGAGTGAAACCAACATAGTCAAGAACCGATTACAAAGACCTTGGGAGTTAGATATCCATGTGTTATTCTTTCTCTTTCAGGAGAGCAGAATAGTGATATTCTGTTTAATGGTTGTTGTGCTATTCTGACCATCAACAGGTATCAAAGCTAACGGTTGGGTAGAATTTGGGGCACCTTTCTCTTAAAAGTTTGAAGGTTTTTAAGTTTTAGTGATAGCTTTTACTATTGTGTTATTGCTGATTTGTAAAAGAAGTATGTTACAATGTATTTGGGCTGATGGCTGTAAGACCTAGTATGGCTTGCTCAATCCCTGAAAAGAAAGGCTTGGTAATAGAGTTCTCCCAGGTAGTAAGGGGAGGGTAGTTGGGTTAAACTAGTTCTTGGGTTAGAGTTAGTGGATTAACCTTTAGTGGTCTTTAACACATGGTTCAGTGCTAGTTGAATTGGTCCATGGTTTTGGAGCTCATGGTTTTGAGCCCATGGTTTTACATGTATGGATGATCTTCATTTCAGGAGATGGTTATCATGATGTCATAGATAGCTTGGTTACATGTTTCAATGGGAGTTTTTTTGATAGTGATGGTTTTATGTTTATCTTGTTGCCATGTATAGCTCGGTATCATAGTTTAGTGGGAGCTTTGGTAGGATTTGGTTATCTTCATATGATTTGAAGAGGTTTTAACATCTTGTTTCATAGAGGACCCTTATAGTCTTTAGTAAAGGTGTTATTGTTCTTCCTTTGGAGAGGATGTAGCTCTTTTTGGTTTTGAGTATGAATCATTTGCTTGGAGCTCCATGATTATGCAGGTTGCATTTGAAGTTGGAATGGATTGATTGGTGGGTGCTCATGGATACTAGAGAGACTTGGGTTAGGATGGGTATTTCTTATGTTAAGAGATATATGTTGGAATTGTTACTTGTAAGAAAATATTTTTCAACAGTAAAGACTGAGAAGCCTACACCTAGAAATGGATATGAGTCCTCCATAGACCTGATGAGAAGGTTTTTTATTGTATGCACAAGACAATCTTGTATCCCACTCTTGGTCTAGTTGGTAGGTAAAATGATCTAAGAGGTGTTTCCCGCTTGATTATTAGATGCATTATTGAGATGTATCTTGACTTCTCTTATGCATTGCTGAGAAGTAAATGCATGATTTTATGTATTTCCATGGTTCTCCTTGAAATCTTGAACTTGAGTTAGTTATGAGGATTTGGGTATAAGGAGAGGTACAGGAGATAGTTAGTGGCTTTGGGAATATTCCCTTATGTTTGTGGGAATGTTTGTCTAAGTTTGATCTACTTTCTATGAGAGGTTTACATCTAAGTTCTGCCATGTTTCATTATAAATTGAATGGTTAGATGTTGATATCCTTTAAGTTTGGGAGTGTTGAAGGAGATCTTACTTTACACAGTTTGACACTATGATAGAGGAGTTAGCCACATCATCTATGTGAAGTGCTATAGGAAGACGTGTTAATGTTGTGATCTTGTTTTCAGATTTTAATGCAGTCAAGGTAGGAGGATCCAATTAAGGACAATCCAACCTTGTAGCCTAATGAATAACTCCATGATCACAATAGATATGTAACGGAAATTAATAGCTAATCCACAGAAAGATAAAAGACATTCATGAACACCAAACACAAGATATATCTTGTGAAAACCCTATCAGGGAAAAACCCAACCTTCAAAGTTCTTTCCTCATTATATTAAATCTCAAAACACATTACATATGCCTCTCAGGCTTAACATGTTCTAGGTCGCAACCCAAGAATTACAAATAACTCAAATAATAACAATCTTTACAACAATCTTCCATTGACTTCTCCGAATCCACACTCCCTCTATTCTAAGGTTCAATCAGATTAAATTACTTCATCCCCATGCTTCATACTTCGCACCATAAAGCACCTTATTGATCCACCATCTTCTGCATGTCATAAAAAATCCTCTCTCTTCCATTTATATCATCCAAAAATCATTTTACCCTTAACATGTCGGCCCAAATACAACAACTAGTAAAATAACGTGCAAAACCAAATAGTTCGGCCCCAAACAATAAATACTTTACAATGCAAACCAACCAACTTTAGCCACAACAAATCAAGCACCCAAATCAACATCCTCGAACATGTAATACCTTCAAATATTCTCCCTCGAAGATCCACAACATGCCACAACACCCTGTCGACCAATAACATGAGAAACATGAACTCACGAAAGAAAATCACCAATCACAAGCACAAAGATCAATGTGGACTAACAAAAAATGAGATGGAAATATCCATGAGCATTAGGAATCACCACAAAAACATCCGCAACAACTCTAGCTACCAGAATCACATCATCTTCTTTTAGGAACACCAACTAGAACAACTAAATGACTGCCAAAACTTAGATACACATAACTCGATCAAATCCTCATGCGGATCCCTAAAACTTAACATGGAAATAATAGACATACACGATGTCAAACCCTTTAATCCACAACCTCTAATCAACAACATACTGAGCTAGCTATGCTGTTCGCTAAACTGAACTTCACTGTCAACTGCCTCAATTTTATGAATGCTTCTGGATGCCTCTGTATCAGACTCTCAGGGTTATTTGAAAAGTGAGCCTCTTCACTTTGGTCTATACCATGTCAAATCCAATGTTATCTCTCTAAATTGGTTTGATGATCTATCCATACGTACTTACAATTGCCTCAAGGTCAACATTCTGTTCAAGTCCACCCTGCAAAACTACCTCAAGCTCTACTAAGCAATGTTGTCTCTTCAATGGGTTCGACGATTTGTACAGGTACTTGCAACTACCTCAAGTTCGGTGTTTTGTTCAAGTCCACCTTGCAAATTGCTTCAAGTTCCTCAAAGTTCGATGCTCTACTTGCAGGTCTTGCACTACCTCACTGGCCGTCAGTCTAAGCAAGCCCACTCTGCAAGTTGCCTCAGTTTCTTCATCTTGTCATGGTCAAGGTTTGACGATCTACTTGCAAGCCTTGCACTGCCTCACTGTTTGGCAGTCTAAGCAAGCCTTCTCTACAAGTTTCCTCAAGATCATTGTCCTCTTCTATTCCTTCATTCACATTTACTTTGCTTCGGTACATAAAATTTCTCCTTAAGATCAATACTTCACCTTCTTCCAGTTCTATGAAATCTGATACCTCCAAAGGTTCCACTTCCTCTGTATAAACTAATTATGGGTCTTCTTCATCTGCAAAAACTAGCTTTGCATCCTTTACTACTCCTTTTTCATTAGCTTCTCTGATATCAGGTTCTTGATGGCATTCAATGCTTGATTCTTTCTTCCTCTAGACTTGAAAACAAGTTCCTCTTCTAGAAAATCCTCTTTCACTCCTCTGGTACCCTTCATTTTCCTTGTCTTTCTTTGCATGAGGTCTTCTTTCTCTGCATCTTGATCCCTCTTTTTCTCAAACATATGAGTTCTTCCATTGTCCAATCTTCTAATCACACAAGTAACATGTTTCCACTTTGCTCCATCAATCCATCCATAATCCATCTACTTACAATTTGTCATAGGCTTTCTCCTTCTCATCTTATCCCAACACATCTTTTCAAAATGATTCCTTAATCCACATAACTTACAAGGATGTAGATCCCAACACAATTCCTTTTCATGTCCATGCCTATTACAATGTGAACAATACATACTTTTTCTTCCCTGATTCAAACTTGCAATAACATTCTTACCTATGCCATATCCAAGGCCTTCACTTTATGATCTCATTATTGGTTCAATAGGTTCTATAATTCCTTGTTGATGCTTTCCCAATCCTTTTCCTTCATATCCCATTCACTGTATGATTTTGAAACCAATACCATCACCAACAACTGTAGGCTTCATTACATTCTTATCTTCAACTTCACCTTCTTAAGAAACTTCAACAACATCACACAAATCATTAGTATCACAAGAAACATCACAAAGTTCAGGCTTAGATTTTAGATTCTCATTCTCCTTCTAGCATGCAATAAGTGATTGCTCCAACTGATCAACATGTTCCTTCAAACCAGATATCTCCTTCTTCTGCAAACTGTTTTCCGTGTTCAACTCTTCCAAACTTTCCTGCAAATCTCTGTTCCTATTGTTCACCTTTACCAACAACTTGAATCCTTCTGCAAATTTATTTCCATCCTCCTCAAACATATCCAACTCTGCTTCTAGTTCTTCATTTCTCCTTCTTACATTTTTCAGTTCTTCTTCAAGAGCATCATACTTGTCTCCTCCACATTATTTTATCCTCTATATCAATTATGAATTACACTTCTTGATTTCACACAATTCTTCCTCCAAAGTATCCCTTTCGCATATTAGGGTTTCATTTTCCTTCTTCATCTTCTTCCCAATCTTCCCCATTGAAACAAATTAGATAAACACTAAATTCAAATGCTTGCCAAAATCTTTCTTGCTTCAATATTTCTTCTATGATGATACTTATTACTTCTAGGGTTTCACACTTCTTTCAACACCGTCTTCCTTCCCAACACAACCAGTTAACAGACTCACAACCAACTTTGATACCATTTAATGCAGTCAAAGTAGGAGGATCCAATTAAGGACAGTCCAACCTTGCAGCCTAATTACTAACACCATGAACACAATAGATATGTAACAGAAATTAACAACTAATCCACAGAAAGATAAAAGACATTCATGAACACCAGACACAAGATATATCCTGGGAAAACCCTATTAGGGAAAAACCCAATCTTCAAAGCTCTTTCCTCATTATATTAAATCTCAAAACACATTACATATGCCTCTCAGGCTTAACAGGTTCTAGGCCGCAGCCCAAGAATTACAAATAACTTAAATAATAGCTATCTTCACAAAAATCTTCCATCAACTCCTTTGACTCCACACTCCTTCTGTTATGAGGTTCTCCCAGATCTTATTACTTCATCCCCATGCTTCATACTTCACACCATCAAGCACCTTATTGATCCACCATCTTCTGTATGTCATAACAAATCCTCTCTCTTCTATTTATATCATCCGCAAATCATTTTACCCTTAACATGTCGGCCCAAATACAAGAACTAGTAAAATAACGTGCAGACCCAAATAGGTCAGCCCCAAACAATAAAAAATTTACAACAAAAACCAACCAAAATCAGCCACAAAAAAGCAAGGACCCAAATCAACATCCTCGAACATGAAATACCTTCAAAGATTCTCCCTCAAAGATCCACAACATGCTACAACACCCTGTCGGCCAAGAACATGGGAAACATGAACTCACAAAAGAAAATCACCAATTGCGAGCACAAAGATCAATGTGAAGCGACAACACATGATATAGAAACATACATGAGTATTAAAAATCACCACAACATCCGCAACAACTCCAACTACCAGAATGACATCATCTTCCTTCAAGAACACCAACTAGAACAACTGAACGACTGTCAGAACTCAGATACGCATAACTCAATCAGATCCTCATGCAGATCCTTGAAAATCAACATGGAAACACTAGACATACACAACGTCAAACCCTTTAATTCACAACCTCTAATAAGCAACATACTGAGCTAGCCACACTGTTGGCTAAACTGAACTTCACTGTCAACTGCCTCAATTTTCTGAATGCTTCTGGATGCCCTCGCATCAGATTTGGCATTACCTGTGCAGTGGGAGTTATAGAAGGTATATGTGTTCTGTATGAGAGGGGCACCTCTCTTGGACTAGTTACACTTTACTATAGTGAATTAATTCAAATGTTTTTTTATGACATGTCTATGTGTGTTGTTACCTTGAAGTCTTATTTTGCAAGATGGTGGATATACATGGACTTGTTTGTAGATTGGTATCATGATGTCATGGAAAGCTTGGATACACAGGTTTGGTGTGAGCTTATGACAATGATGTGGTTTTGGCTATGTACATCATGATACCATGGGTTGCTCAGTCATGGTTCAGTGGGAGCATTTGGAAATGATGTGGATCCTTATTGATTTTGGATGGTTATCTTATAGATAAGTTCTCTTGGTTTTGAGTATTAATCATTTGATTGAGCTTCATGATTATGGAGGTTGCATTTGAAGTTGGCATGGATTGATTAGTTGGTGTAGGAAGGCCATTGGCCTTGAGTCCTGTACTTGATTTATAAGAATGATTCATTGTTTAGAATAATTGCAATGTATAATGTCAAGTGGGAGAATGTTGGGAATAGGATGCCATTTAATTGCAATCCTAAACATATTTCATGTATCTCCTAATTCCTTGGAAAGTGTTCCCCAACACTAGGATTAGAAAGAGATTAAATTCAAATGAAATGAACATGTAAATTGACATTTGTAATTAATTCTAAATGATAGGAACATGTGGGGATGCCCAAGAAGAGCTCCTACAAAATAGGAGCACATGGGGCACCCACATGGAAGGTAGAACCCACCTTGAGTTCAATTAACTGTTTGGAGGAAAGATAACACTTCAGCAATGCATGTAAAGATCCTAGAAGTTAGGAATTGATATTTACATGAGTGGAGTATCAGTTCAGTATCATTTCAATTCAGTTCAATTTAGTTCAGTTCAGTTATCTTCAGTTGCATGTAGTTGACTTCAATTGACTTGAGTTGCATGACTAATGACTTCAGTTGCATGACAGATAATAGGTTGATAGTTTCAGTTAACAGGGGATGATCAATCATGCATGATGTTTGCATGAATGGTGGAGAGATATGTTTTAGTTAACAAAGATTGACTTGGACCCACCTTGGGCGCCCAAGTTGAGATCTTGGAGTTAACACCTTTGCATGAGAAGATATTTACAAGGCTAAGTTAAGTGGGCCCATTCTTGGGCACCGACTTTGAGGAGAAGCTTACAAGATATCTTCGCAACCAATAGTTAGTTAAGACTTTAGTTTGGGACACCAAATTGATGGACTTGGTTTGACATTATTTTTCATGAAAGAACTCTACTTGCACAAGAATGGCATAGATATTTGTGAGGAGCTTTATCCTCTTATAATTGTCAACTCTTTGGAGTTTACAATGTTCACAATTATCTATTTATTGCAGCAAGTTGAAGAGAGTCTATGAGAGTACTTTTGTGAAGCATGGCACAGGATTTGTGGATTCATGCTTAGACACATGAGAGTTTATTGCAGGTTGTGAATAAGAATTGTTGAAGGAAAAAGAAGCATCTTAAGCAAGGATTGATAAAGAATTATTGTAATCTTGTTCTAAGGTTAAATAATAAAAGCACTATTGATTTTGGTGGTGGAGTTTTTTCTCGAAAGGGTTTCTCCACGATATATGCTATGTCACTTCTATCTTTTGGTCTTATTCTTCTACAATCTTTTGTCTACTTCTACAATTGGTAAAATGAATCTAAACAAATAATCATATACAAAGAAATTGTAACAAATAACACTTAATTAGATCTACAATATCATACTTTTACAAAGTATTAAGCTACATAATTACCTCCATTTTCAATAGGGGCATCCGATGGCTCATGCCCCTGCATACCTTAACTGCCCATGCTATCCTCCTTGTAGCCATCAAAATGACTCAACCAACCATGTGCCTGGCAATTCTAGCAGTACAGGCTGTATTTGCCAAATTTTTTTGTTTAATGTGAATAGATTTACCATGCCCAATATATGTTTATAATTATATTTTTATATGTTTATACAATTTATTATATATTAACTATATGTTGTATATTATATATATATATTTTATTGTTATAAATATAATAATATATAATATATTATAACTATAATTAAATTATATTTATATGTATTTATAAGTATAAATAGTAAATGAATAGTATAAATATTTATATTATATATTATAATTAAAATATTATATTATATCATAATTATATAATTTTTTAATTATTAATTTATGATGAAAACATATATAGTAAATATATATTAAAAATATATATTAATGTATATTAATATATATTAAAAATATTAAATATATATTAATATAAATTAATATATAATTTTAATATTATACTATTTACTATTAAAATATAAATATGTTTTCATCATAAATTAATTAATAATTAAAAAATTATATAATATAAATATTTTTGGCCTTTGTGTATCTTGTGGCAGGATTATGAGGACGGAGGATCCCGAAGGAGATGGGATAAGATTATGTTGGATTTGTGCAAATGTGTTTGTTCCTAGTTTGGTCCTTGAGGTTTGCCAGATTGGTGGTGGTTGCTTGGCATTTGTCTGAGAGGCTGAAGTGAAGATCTATTAAAGAAAGCCTTCATATGGGGTCTATGTATGTGATATGATCATGAGCAAAGGAAAGGATGGCGAATGCATTTAGGGTCGAGTGTAAATGTAACATGGAGGAATGTGGGATTCCTCAACAAGAGTCCAATGTCAATTGGATTGCCTACCTATTCTAGAATGTTGATGAAGGTGAGTGAAATGAAGTGATGAAGGTGATCAGTGCTAACTTTTGGGCAGGAGGACACGCCCACGATGACCCGTTAAAGAATTTCTTCACGGTCTACTGCCAAGTCACATGCTATTTTGTGAATGACATGAGGATTGCATAGAGGCTGGTAAGGCCTGCATTGGTGGAGGGTGTGGTGTGGGTAATGGAGATGATTGAAGATGATCCAAAGTCAGATCTGGTAGTGGGGATGCTGAATCTCAACACTAAGAAGAAGATCAAACTGAGGAGAGATTGGAACCTGTTCAAAAAGGGAGTAGAAGAGAAGAATGATGTAACAGGTTTTCTCACCTTTTTGGAAGCAAATCCGGGTCTAATAGGCTACTAGAAATAGCAGAAGGAGTTGGTCATCTATAACACAATTTGGTGTAGTAGTTTCTTTTTGAATGAAATAAAGGGATCCACACCCTTTGGTGGAAGCTTACCATATATATATATATAAATATTTTAATTATAATATATAATATAAATATTGATTAAAAAATATTATATGTTCTCTAAATTTATTAATTAATTTATAATGAAAACATATATAACAAGAGTTGTAGAGCAACGAAGTTCCTACCTAAATGTGCAAGACTAGTCTTATTTTTATTTGTTGTGTCTGCTATGTTTTAGCAACAGTGTTGATAAAACTAAAAATTAATGTTTTGGTTCTATTGAGATCAATTCCTTTGTCAGAAAATGAATCACTAACACAAAATATCTAGGCTAAATAAATAAACAATCAATTACACAATGGGTATATGGCGAATCTTTTGATAAGTTCAAAAATTGTTTGGGTAGAGTATATTATTTGAAGTAAAAAATAGTAGAATGTGAATTGGGGTTTGTTTACAAGAATAGTTTTATTTACTTAAAAATTAATTTATTTACTTGAATCTTGCAATTCATAGGGCAACAACATAATGGTCCACCTAGTTGTAAAAAATGCAATATGGTCAAATTGGATAGCAACTTCATTTTTTGTTTTAACTATACCAAATGCATTTACAAAGCTAGAAGATTTGAAACTTAAAGAAAAATAATTTATATATTTATCAAAACAAAAAAGAAATCACGTTAATAAAAGAATGAGAATTTATGATTATTACAAGGATATATTGATTTGAAATGCTAGGATAATCATGTAATCAAGTGAGTTGGGGCTACCCATGATTATTACAGATAAGCAACACAATTTTCATAATACACATTTATGATTATTACAAGGATGTATTGATTTGAAACGTTAGGATAAACATGTAATCAAGTGAGTTGGGGCTACCCATGATTGTTGTAGATAAGCAACACAATTTTATTTGCCATCCTCATGCAAATAAAATAGAGATCACCCCTAAGCACTATAGGCTTTGAGATATCAATTATAGAAGGGAAAACCTCATCTGAATAGAGTGGGGAAAAAATGATTCTAATAGAGGGTTCAAGAAGAATGGTTCAAGAAAGACAGTTGTGTGTACAGTTACAACAAACCATTTTTATTGTCGCATTGTATATAGAAATATATTTATGAATGATTTTATAATTATTAAAACTTAAAAATTTCTAATTTTAACTTTTTCATAATCCTTGCACTTCGGATGTGCACATATTGATTGAAAAGTGGCCAAAAAAATGCTTAGTGTAACAATTGATATTGCAAAATAAAATACAGAAACTTCATCATTAACTCCTTGACTGTAATATTTGTCATGAGAAAATCAGTACAAAAAAGGAGAAAATGAAAACCTAGTACACATAATAATTGCATGTCATTAAACTCATTAAAAATGCACAGAATGGTTTTAATTTCTTAAAATCCAAAATTGCATAGAATGGTTTAAATGAAAACCTAGTACACATAATAATTGTGGGCCACTACTTCACTATAGCAATCCTTGAATGGTTTAAATTTCTTAAAATCCAACCACTCTGCCTTAACTGTTGGTATTGGAAAAAAATGCACAGAAAATCTTATTGCACATACTTTATAATGATTACTGAAACAAAAATCACTAGAAGAGAAATAATTAATAAACTAATAATGGCTTATTACATTCTAGCTATCTCACAATCTTTAATGTTTCTTCATATTGATATGCTCACAGTGAGCAATTTTATTAATTCAAGATTTTCAATATGAATTTTTACTTAACCTAATCTTTGCACAATTCCATTTTACATCTTTCTTCTTAGAAACATTAATCACAACAATTCATTCCACAACCAGTAAAATTCAAGTTATTAACCCTTGCCATGGGATACTGGAAAAATGATTACACAAAGTAGAGTAGTTTGACCTAATACACAAAAACTCACAAGAACATAAATAATAGCTTCATTCTTCTTCAATCAAATAAGTAGAGAAGTTTTGTAGAGGTTCAAGTTTGAAGCCCGCTAGTAGCCCTTTGCACCTAGTGGAAAAAATAGATAAAGCGCTTTGATTCAATACAATTGGGTAAGGTATATTGGTTACCTTGGTCTCTTTCTTCAATTGATTTTTTTTTCTTTTTGAAAGAAAGAGAGCGATTAGGGTTATAAAAACTAAAAATGGATAAAGAGCTTTAGGGGATAAAAAGTAAATACCAAATAATTTTGGAAAAATGAATAAAAATTAATTTACATTACCGGAAACCACAAAATGAAATCTTATTCTATCATTGCAACCCAAAAACTAATGATAGTAGAAACAATAATCTATTATCTCACCGATCTTGAAATTTTCTTAGGATGCTCATTAATGACCTTTAATCTTTAAAATGTATTCGCATTCAACAGTAAACGATAGCCAATTTTATTTGATTTAACCTTTGGACATAGATATAAATCAAACTTTGTAGCCTTCGTCAAGTTTTCTATTTCTGTTAGGAGATATTGAAAAATTGAAAGTTATTTTATGACAACTAGTATTGACAGGTTGGTAATTTTATTTTGTGATTCAACCACTATTGAAAAACAGATTAGTTATTTCATTTTGTGATTCAACCACTATTGGAAAAACTAATTGGTATACGAAAGAATAAGCAAAAAAAACTCTCCATTTTAAAACCATGTTGGAAGAATCAATAACGCAAGGAAAACGATCAAAACAAAAAATAGCACACAAGAAAGAGGGAAATTTGTTGGGGCTATATAGGGGCCTACCTCAGTTAGACCCCCATTTTGGTGAAGTTTGCAACAATGGAGAAATATATGATAAAGAAAGGAAATGAAGTAAAGAACACAAAAGCACTACAAAAAAATAATGTGCTACTCAGCCAAATCGTAGAGGAGAGGAGTAGAAAGCTTACCACCTCCACCAAGGGCACACTAGCTAATGGAGGAGAAAATGAGAGGCCTCTAGCCCATGCTGCAATGGTGTTGTTCCACACTTGCTCTATAGAGTTGACATAGTGTTGTTGTTGCTGTTATGGAGTGCCAAAGTGCTACTAAAAGTGCTTGAGAATGCAAGAGGATGCTAGAGCTTGTGAAGAAGATGGATTGAATGCTTAGAGGATTTCTTGGACTTGTGAAGAAGTTGAAACGCATGAAGGAAGAGTGAATTTGAATAAGAGAATGAGGAAACCGGCCATATTCAGGTTTGTTAGTCGAAGAGGGCATTACAAATTGACCTCCAATGGGAAATGTAACGCCTCTACAAGCTCCAGATGCAGGAATCTTCTAGGGATGTAAGTACGCCGTGTGGATGTCTGTGCATTGCACAGGTGTTCCCAACAGTTATTCCTCTACTGATGCATAAAACGGATGCCAAGTGGAACAAAGGCAGTGGGCTTATGTGGAATTTAACCTTCGAATTTGGTTTTCTAAAGTTTGGAAGGGTAAAACGGGAATTTTCATAAGGGGTGAAAATTCGCTCCTATACATTTTATCCCCACTTTAGTGAGCACGAATATTAATGAGTGCTTCAATAAAGTAGATCAGAGAAGTAGGAGAGTTAGAAATGTATACCTGAACCATTGAGGAAGTAGACCATGATCTAGCAAACTCGAGAGTGCAGGACAAGCAAAGGACTTTATAGCCCCACAGAACTATGAAGCTGAATAATGAAAGCATCTTACAGGCCTGTGGACCTGCAAGCAGGTGACCCCCAAGATCTCTCACATGAAGGAAGCCCCAAGAAGAAAGCACCTCACAGGCCCGCAGACTTGTAAGGAAGGTGTCCTTCAAGATCTCTCACATGAAGGATACCCAGAAAATTGCCTTCCAGACCTACAGACCTGCAAGGAAGTGTCCCCCAAGATCTCTCACATGAAGGAAGCCAATAAAGTTCCCTACAGACCCGTAGACCTGTAGGGAAGTTTTCCTTCAAGATCTCTCACATGAAGGAAACCCAAAGAAAGTACCATACAGACCCGTAGACCTGCAGGGGAGCCACCCCCAAGATCTCTCACATGGAGGAAGCTCAAAAGAAGCACCCTATAGGCCCGCAAACCTATAGGGAGGTATCCCCCAAGATCTCTCACATGGAGGAAACCAAAGGAAGGGGACTCTACAGAGTCAAAAAGTAGCTTCACAGGTACACCTATAAAGTGACATGTTTACCTGCAGATAGAACATGTCAAAAAGCAGCCATGCAAGCAAGTAAGTGAATAGTCGCACAAACCATCAACAAGTTGGAAACTTTCAAAGGGGTCCCTCAAGAACCTAGCGTGAAGAAGGGGTCCACTCAAGGGACACACTGTTCGAAAGCACAAAAGAGATGTTTCTTTCTCGAATCGATTCATCATTAGGGAATCTTTTTGAAAGATGTTCACTTCATCAAGGAATTTGAAAGGAAGAATATGCCCCCACACAAGGGGAAGATCAAAGTTGTTCCCACTTTGGAGGAAGGTTTTCAAGTTATTTCTTTATGAACCCATGATGAAGGAAACATGTTCCATTAGGGTTTCAATTTGAGAATGCGATTCTTGGAAAGAAGTTTGTGAAGATTCTCAAGAAAAGATTCATTGGCAATGAATCTATTTTTTGAAAATCAAAGTGCTATAGAAGTGGCGTTGTCACACATGAGAGGGAAAAATCAAGCAAAGAAGAGAGAAAGATAAAGGAAAATCTAAAGAGAAAAGAACATAAACGCAAGGCACATGGGTAGCCTGATATTTTGGGGTTAGAACTGCTCATAAATATATATAATTATAGTAGTAGTATATATAAAATGAACTGCCATCAACCCCCTACTATATCAGACCATGTGAAGAATGCACAAGAAGACAAAGTAAAAATAAAAAATTGGGTCAACATGGAAGGGAAGCCTAAATACCCCCAATGCTTTGCATCATCCCTAATTTATCAAAAATCAAGTCACAAACATGGAAGAATGATGATACAAACAAAAGAAGGTTTACAACACAAAAATCACCCTGTATCCAAACACCAACAAGGGTGACAAGGGTAATCTAGGAACACACAACATGATTACGGGGGAACACATTACAACACACACACATCTAATCCAAATATAAAGAAGGGGCCTGCCCCTAACACTAATCAACCAAGAGGATGTCTGCTTCCCATTCTAGATCATCATAGGGGGAAGGAGGATGAGCCTACAATGGTGGAATGTTAAGAGGAGGAGTATCCGACCCTCCCGCAACAAGGGCTAAGGAAGAGGGCCCTGCAAGGTCCTCTCCACCAAGCTCTTGTGGAGCTAAGGTCAGCGATTTTGTGAAGATCATTGACAAGGCTAGAACCTTGTCCAAAGAGTTAAACATGCAGTTAACAGGAATGCCATGTTTCACCTCAACAAACAGAGAAGGTTGTGCCCGAGATTCACCACTAGGCTCACTGAGTGACTTGAGAGCGGCAATGAACTCAAGGGAAGATGGGATTTTTTCTATCACTAGGACAGAAGAAGTCAATGTGAGACCACCTTTCAGAGGAGGTGGGATCCTCTTACATCCTCCGTTGTTGGAAGGACCACTCTCTACCTTCTGCTTCATTGAAGGAGGCAAACTCCCCATAGACGCAGAAAGAAGTGCGGAGGAAGAGGAGGAGAGAACAATAGTAGATACGACCAAGTGTTAGTCATATCTATGGGCTTCAAGAAAGGTGGTTCATCTAGAAGGGACATCAACAAAGGTGACTCTACCGAAGGAGCGATGCACACTTACACCTTTTTAGGGTCAAGCGCATTCGTACTCATAGCGGAAGCCGAACGCGATGTAGAGCTAGACTAAACGGAAGCAGAGGAGAGGAGAGAGGAGGATGCATCAGGAGGCACTAATACAAGGGTGACCGTCTCCTCTTCCTTCCTCTGTAAGGTGGCCTGCTCAGCCAAGAGAGCCTTTCACTGGCACTTGCACTTGCGTGCAAGGCGGTTTCAACGACTCTTTGAACCGAAGGTCAGAGGTTGCAAAGGAATATAAGGCTCCCACTTAGCCATGGGAATGTCCACTATAGACATTTTTGATGGAGGAACAGGCTCCTAAACGGGAGTAGGAGGAACAAGTTGAGAAGTAGTGGGGAGAGTTGACTCAAGTGCCTCGACAGTGAGCCTCTTCCCATTCACTACTTTGGGAGCAGGAGCAGTAGGAGGCCATGGAGGTCAGGAAATAAAGGATTCCCTATGGGGACCTTTTCCTCTACCATACATATAGTACCAAGGTCCAGGTGGTTTAGTAGTGAGGTTCAATATCCTAATCTTGGGTCTACACCAAGGAGGGATCATTAGAATCAATGGGTAAAAGCCAAGCTTGCTCATCCAATACTCCTCCCAAGAGAGGGGAGTGGACGAGTCATCCTGAGAGGAGGAAAGCTTCTCCTTTCCCTTTTGAGAAGGAGAGGCAACCAATTGTTGTGCTATAGGAAGAGACAATTTTGGTTGTCCTTTATCCCTGGTCTTGTACTTTACATAGTTCTTGTAAAGTAAATCCGTTCTTGGAGGAAGCGGACCAACCAGGGTGGGCCAAAAATGGTCTAATGAATATCCCCCATGAGACACCAAAGGCTGGTATCTAGTGTCATGCACTACATGCATGACACCTTCATGAGAGAATTTTAAACATTTATGAAGAATGAAGGCGATTCCATTCATGGAAGCTAGCCAAGGTATGCCTAGCTTCATCCTAAATATATCTGACTATGGAATGACATCAAAAACCATGTCAATAGTCCTAGTTCCAACTAGGATGGACAAAGTTATCAAGCCACATGACTTCAGAAAAATACCATCGTGTGTATGGATGGTAGATTTAGTTTCTTCATATTCTTTTCTATGTAGTGAATTAAGCCATAATGGCTCCTTTGTAATAACATTGACTTGACTCACGGGATCTACTAGGACCCCTATCACAATGTTACCATTGAGGCAAGTGGGAATATAGAGAGGTGAGGGCTTGTTGTTTAAGGGAAAGTCCTATGATGTGAATGTCACATCCAGGGAATCAAGCACAAGTTGTGCGGTAGAAGTAACTATGACCATGTTGACATAGGCCTGAGTGAGAGAATCAGTGGGATCAACAATCATGTTAGCAGAATGTGACAGAAATGGGTCTGTGTATATCTGTAGTTCACTATTCACTTTCACCATCAATTTGTTTGCATTTTATTTATTTCCATGGAGACGAATAGTACCATCCTCAATGCAGTCCTGTATCTCATGACGCAAGTGCAGATAGCATTTAGTATCATATCCGTTAACTCGATGGTACTGATAGTAGGTAATTGCATCATACCAATTATGGTAAGTTTCCTTAAGAGGTTTAGGGTTTAGCAAGGTTATGATCTTATCCTTCAACAACTTTTTCAAGATGGAAGAATAAGACTCTGATAACTTTGTGAACTTTCAGTTGCGTCTAAGGTTGTTGTCGTCCACAACAGCTACCACATTTGCAATGACTTTACCTTTTCTAGAGATTGATACAATGGACTTTCCTTCAGAACGGGAGCATGAGGAGGATCCCCCGAACTGAACCACCGTCTACTGATACTCTCGTAGAGCTGCACATAAATGCACGACAAAAGGGTATTTCATAAGGGAAAACTTTTATTGCCAAGGCCTTTGTAAGTTCCCTATGAATACCTTCTGCACATCAGAATTGGGCAGTGGATATGAGATTTGTGAGAAGAGTGCTTGATATCGTGCTATAAAATTAGTATTTTTCATTATCTCCTTGTTTGTATCAGACGATATCCGAAAACATCATCTTCAGCCCGATGTTAGCTTGAAATTGTCATAGAAATTGGTTTACAAGCTGGTCAAATGAAAAAATAGAATTATTAGGAAAGGAATAGTACCACTCGAGTGCCATATCCTTGAGAGATCGAGGGAATAGTTTGGCCATCAATGCATCATGATGGAAGAAGTCTGTGCATAAGGCATTAAAGGCAGACACATGTGTGTGTGGGTCCCCTTTTCTGCCATATTTTTTGAATTTAGGAATCTCCATTCCCTGATAGATGCCAAAGAATGGGCAAACCAACCAAATCTGATGAGATGCCACTTTATCCTCAGGTAGTAATCACTCCCTTTGACAAGTGGGGATTGGATTTTGTAGGACCCATTGACCCTCCATCAAATGATAAGTCTTATATCTTGGTATGCACTGATTATGTAACAAAGTGGGTAGAAGCTAAAGCCATGAAGCATGCAAGAGATAACAAGGTTGCAAAATTTCTTTATGAGGATATTTTCACAAGGAATGGAGTTCCAAGAGAGATAGTGACTAATCAAGGGGCTCAATTCACATCAACCCTTGTTACAACACTAGTCAATGAGTACAACATAAGGCACATGAAGTCTACTCCTTATCACCCCCAAGCCAATGGCCAAGTTGAAGTGACCAACAAAGAAATTGAAGCTATTATGACCAAAATAATAGCTATCCATAGAAAGGATTGGGAAAATAGATTACCAGAAGTTGTTTGGGCCTATAGAACTACCTCGAAAAAACTACAAGCTTCACTCCATTTGAGATGTTGTATGGAAAGACAACCATGACACCCATTGAATTTGAACATAAGACTCTTAAGACTGTAGTAGATTTGGGAATGGATATCTCTGAGGCACAAAGAGAAAGAATCATGCAACTAAATGCTTTGGATGAGATGAGGAGAGCAACTTTGCATCACACAAAGGTACTACAGAATCAGAGAATCAGGTGGCATGATAGATTCATCAAGGACAATAAATTCCAGCTAGGTGATTGGGCATTGCTCTATGACTCAATATATCAAGACAATACTATAAAATTGCAGACAAGGTGGCTAGAACCATATGAAGTAGTTGAGGTATTTCCCAATGGTGTTTTTCAGCTCACTACTATTGACCCAGTCAGATTCAAGTTGCTTGTCAATGGTCATCGCCTCAGATTATATCACAAGCCAACTTCCAAGGAGGAGTTCTTGCAGCAATTCACTCAGCATATTGCACCCGAGCTTTCTATAGCTGAAGGGAGTGGACCTAGTGTCCCTCCTTTTGGCTAATTAAGGTATGTGCTTGTCATAATAAATACTTCCACTTTGGTGGGAGTCCACTTCTTCACCCATCCACCCATCCGCCCATCCATCTCCACCTTTCTCTCTCTTCCATCACATCACTTCATCCCACTCCACCTCATTTTCATTAATTTCTCAACTTATTTCTTAAAAAAGCAAACGATACTTTCTCCACAATCTTTGCAATGAATCCTTCACACATTCAGGTATGTACACATTAATTGCTATCTATTAATTGTCTTTTAGTGCATTCATTTAATTGTTGTACGTTAATATGGACATTCACCATAGCATGCCATTATTCCCTACCCCTATCAAATCATCATCTTGCATGTGAGGAAACACGCCCAAATTTAGGTTGGGGGGGAAGATGTGAATACTTTTCCCACGTGTTAGTCCATGCTGGTCTACGTCAACAAAATTTAAATTGAGCTGATTTAAAATTTAAGTGAGAGGACGACTCACATGTGTGAGGTTGCACCAACTTCCGCCATCATTTCTCTCCATCATAGCTTTCCTTTATTACTCCTTCCTTGACATTATTGAACCTATCACAATCTCATGCTACAAACAAAAGGTAAAAAGGGAAAATTCAGTTGACATTGGCATTGGAAATTTAGCAAGTGTTGCAGGAAGGTGAATTTGGTTTTCAGCTGAGAATTGTAGGAAGGAAACCGTAGAGTAATTGTTTGATTGCAGAAAATGGGAGGTGGGTTAATTTGAAATAAACCCACAATGCATGATGTATTACTATAGGATGCACCCTACCTGGCTGAATTCAAAAATTGCAGGTGGTTAGACTACTTCCTGAAGCTAGATAGTTTTGATGAAGAAATTGCACTAGAATTCACCCATTGTCTAATGGGAAGGCTACGGTAAAAGGGCTAGAGGTCATGGCGACTAAAGAAAGGATTGCAGAAGTTATAGGGTTACCTGCTGTCAGCGAACATTACCCTGCTTCCAGAGAAGTTAGGTCAACTAGGGCTGAATTTACAGAACCGAGCAACCCTCCATTGAGCATAGATAAACAAGGTGCAAAGAGAACCTCTCTGCCCAAGCCATGGAAGTAGATAGTTGTTTATGTCATAAGATACATCACCTTTGAAGGTCACCTGTTGAATCTAAATTTTGTGCACTTCAAAATTTTGAATCACGTGAGGAACGGGAGGAGGATGAATGTGTCAAATGTGCTATACAACCTTCTTTCAATCATGGCAGATGAGACTAAAAAAGGTAGGGACAATTTTGTTTCTCACCATTGTGTGATTAAATTGTTAGTTGAGAAGTCTCTACATGATATGTCTCAAATGACTTGGGAAGAATTCATAAAAATTGATCAAATTAGACATGAGCACTTGCAACCTAGGGTTTTACCTCAACCTTGTAGGTCTATCAGGAGATTGAGCACAATTGAAGCCACTCTTGGTGCTTCAACCTCTAGCGGAGGCCCTAGTGCAAACCCTCCTGCAACAAAAGAAACCTTAGAAATTAGCTCTTCTGGGATAGAGCACTTAGACAAAGAAAGTTCCTCCCTATATTATAATGATGATGTTCCACTTGGAATCCTAATGAAAACTAGGGCACAAAAGAGAGAGGTAGAAATGAGAAAAGGAAAAGCTAAAAAGCAGCCAACAGAAAAAGAAGTACCAAGCTCTAAGAAGCGAAAGGCTAACATTGTTCATCCTACAGCTAAAGAAAAATATGAGAGCCCTCCTAGAAATAAAGACTAGCCAGGCTATCCTTTGTTATGCCTCTACAGGAAAGCCCTAAGTATAGAGAAATATCATAGGGGGACACATAAGCTCCAATGGGGCAGGTGAATGTCGAGGAAGAGGATATATTTAAGACGAAAACAAACATAAAATTGGTAGATTTTGTTGATATTGTAGAACAAGTTGAGAATCAAGGGTATGAGGAAAATCAGGATTTCCTCCAACAAGAGATCTTGCAACATGAGCAAGAGCAAGAACAAGAGCAGGAGTTCCTACAAAAATAATAGGATTTGGGAGAACAATCAATACCCCTGCAGCCGGAATTGACGGGATAGCCTGAATCCTTGCAATTAGTACTATATGGGGAGCAAGCATCAGTACTAGGAAAAATGTTGGTTGGAATCCATAACCCCCCTAATTTTTCAATGCATATGGTAGATATGCATTTTTGGAAAGAGATGCAAAGAATGGAAGGAGGAGAAACATAGGTTGAAGAAGGAAATTCAAATGAAAGATGAGGAGATTGAAGACAAGGATGTAGAAATTCCCTCCTTGAAGAAGAAAGTGGATGATATGACAACCTTGGTACCCTAGATAGTAGAATGCAGGACCCCTCCAAGGGTCTATGCTTGACATTTGAAGGAGAAATATATTTATTTTAAGCTGGAAAGAATTGTCTCAGGTTTGAACCCTTCTATTGAGACTCCTATTGAATTTTTCAATGCTTATCGAATTGCTTCCCTTGAGATGAAGAATTTGTTATGTGAATTTTATTTGCACAATTATGTTGTAACTCAAGACCATGATTGGAATCCATTGTTATATGTGGGGGAAGTCCAATTAAGGGAATTTATGTCTTGGGTACAAAATGAGATCAGTTGGGAACAACAATATGGGGCTTATAAGCAATTGGAGTCAAAAATCCCTTTCGACATTAGTGTTGAATCAAGGAATCCAAGGGACATTTATAGGGAATGGCATAAAATGCTTTTCAGACCTAGCTATGGTAATAGGAATATGCCTTAGATAGAAGAAGTCTACAGTGAGTATGGGGTGAAGGCAAAAGAAAAAGAGGAAACTATGAAGAGATACCTCTCACAAAGATGGAACAACCTAACAGATGAGCTAAAGCAATCTAAGCCCCACTATACAGAATTATGCTGCAACACTCAAAAGAATTGACAAATATATACAAATAGGAAGAACAAAGGGATGATTCTAGCCTCCCCCGACTTTTTAGCCACCCATTCTAATGTGGCCCGTACCAAAATTTAGGTTTTACCACTATGATATTGCTGTAGAGAGACAAAGATGGAGCAGATTGGACAGATTGGGAGGATTCTATTGGGACCCTAATTTACACACAATAAACATTGATGTAGGACAGTTGTTAATTGCAAATTTCAGAGCATTGACCAAGCAGAAGAACAACCCTTCCCCTGCTGGAGGACCAACAAAACCTTAGGTTGGGGGGAGTGACGAGTCTAGTTTATGGTCTAATTTTGGGTAGAATTTATGATTTATTTGCTGAAGTTGTCATGGAACTTGATGTTAAGTGTTGATATTTTTATGATATTTCCTCAAAACTATAGACATTGGACCTAATCTTATTTTTGCAAATATTTAATGACATTGGCATGTTATATGGACTATCTATATTAATTTTGCATGTGGTTAATGAATTTTCTTTAAGGTGGTTGCAAATATGCAATTATTATGTGTAGTAACATTTCCATGTAGATATAAGTCGAGGATACTAAATTGAGGAAGACACCGCTAGCTAGGCATGCACCATAACGTCCAACAAGGGAATCGTTCAAATGTCAAAGGAGGTCGACGAAAGGAGATTCCCCATGCAAATTGAATGTAACCACCTTGTAGTGGAATTTAATGTTGTTGAGAAAATGTAGGCGTTATTGTTGTGCTAAATCTGTGTTGAGGCAGGCTCGTTTGACCAGATTCCATGCACGCGTAACTGCCTCTCCACTTTCTCTACTTTCCCTAAAATGGCATCTTCCCAGTTCATGGATTTGAACACATTGATTAGTTGGTAGTATAAATAAGGATCAGATGCTCCTTCTCAATAGGTTACACGATCTGATGATGTACTTGCATTCTTAAGTTTTCAGCAATACAGTTATGCTACTCTTTTGTACTCATGATTCCAGTGAATAAAATGAAGTTCTAAGTTTGAGTATTTGAGTTTACATTAGTATTAGATGATACTCATCCAAGGGGGCCCACTTGGTGAGAAATCCATCCTTTAGCTTAGTTTAGCCTAGTTATTACTTTTTTTTTAGTAATTAGTTAAGAATTTGGCATTGACTGTTCCTATAGCCACTAGAATTCCATTATATGATTGTTCCTGCAGCCAAAGCAGACATAGTAGTTTCTTTTTTGTTGTTCAGATTTTCATTTTTCATGCATTTCAAGCTTAGTATGGTTGTTGTTTGATGTTTAGCATTTATGTTATTCCCTTCCAAGCAATTTACTTTTAGCATTGTGTCTTTCTTAGCTGTAGAATGAAAATGACTACTTTGGGTTCCTAGTGCACATACTGTGCTGAACCATTTCAAGTTCACGTCCCTAGGTTAAAAATTTAAATGCACCTTCATGATGATTGAAATAGCTATTCAGGTTAGATGTTCAATCTATAAATTATAGTTGTAAAGGCTTAGTTGTTAAATCATTGTAGGAGGCTGATAATGACCTCCACCGAAACTGCCTCCACCAGCACCACCTCCGCTGTCGAAGCCACTACCACTACCAAAACCCCCACCGCTCATCCTGCCAAAACCTCCACCAGTAGAGGTGACAGGAGGGGTAAAACTGAAACCCAAGGGGATCTTGTTTACTTTGATAGTGTCAGATCCCTCAGAGGCAGAGGGGTGCTGATTGAGGGTACGGTATAGGTCATGTATATAGACGTAGGAGGCATCAACAATCCTAGTTGTCTCTCATGATCTTCAAAAGTGGATCCTTGTATAATATTAGGATTGCTTGGAGGAGCACATGCATCAATCAAACTAGAGAGACTAGCCAAGAGTTCTATGCCTATTCAGTCTTTTCCCACCATATACTTTAGTTTTCCAATAACCTAGGCAGCTCTTGCCAACTTCAGGTCTCTTTCCAAGTGATGTTCCAAGTCACCCAACCCTTTGCTGAGGGAGGAGACATATTTTGTAGGAATGTGAAAAACCTCTTGCTCATCTACCAACGATGGTGTAGGAGACGTAGGAGGAGTGGGGAAATGGTTGGTCTCATAAGAGAATCCTATCTCACCTCTCAATAATTGCTCCTGCATGGCCAGACCAACGACGGGACCAGAGAAAAGGCCTGTAGAGAAACTAGTAGTGACCTTCATCCTTTCCATTGGAAGGCATTGTATACTTCTCCTAACAATATATTCGGAGGTTGTGGACTAGTTGTGATGCTCATAAACTTTCACAACACTCAAGTACACAACAACCCCAAGGTACAAGGGAAAAATCCTCATTACCAACAGATGAACAAACATTGGTTCATGTCAGGTTCACCAAAAATGTAAGAGAGGGGGACCAACCACATTCAAGGCTCCAGGTCACAGAGATCCATGAGCAGAAGGCTAGCCTAACTTACCTCATCTTAAAGGAGTGTTTTGAAATGAGGGATGAGAATGATGAGGACTATGAGGTCTTTCAATCACTCTACAAACCCAAAAATCAGAATGGGGCTAGATGAGCCAGTTTTTGGGTTCAACACTGTACCTCAGGAAGTTCTTTTCCTAAGGATGAAAGCGCGGTTCTGGGAGGACAGTGCGACACGCTGGCGTCTCTCAGGTGCGCTAGTGTTCGTACATCCAGAGGACCAAGAGTACAATGAGAACTTCCATAAAATGAGTTGACAACCTAGCTAATCTCTTCCAAAGGGGCCAAAATGAAGCTATGAAGTAAGAAAGATATGAACGAATATGATAAAGTAAATATACAAGATTTAGGATGGCAAGAATGATCTCACAAAGGTGCTCATTTCCCTGCTAGCTCCAAATGCACTTCCACCTACACACAAGAAAGAGGGAAATTTGTTGGGGATGTATAGGGGCTTGCCTCAATTAGACCCGCATTTTGGTGTTTCCACCTCCATGGACAACCAAGTTTGCAACAATAGAGAAATATAAATAAAGAAAGGAAATGAAGTAAAGAACACAAAAGCACTACAAAATAGTAATGTTCTACTCAACCAAATTGTAGAGGAGAGGAGTAGAAAGCTTACCACCTCCACCAAGAGCTCACTAGCTAATGGAGGAGAAAATGAGAGGACTCAAGCCCCTACTACAATGGTGTTGTTCCACACTTTGTCTATGGAGTTGACGAAGTGTTGTTGTTGTTGCTATGGAGTGCCAAAGTGTTGCTAAAAGTGCTTGAGAATGAAAGAGGATGGAAAAGAGGATGCTAAATCTTGTGAAGAAGATGGATTGAATTCTTAGAGAATTGCTTGGACTTGTGAAGAAGTTGAAATGCATGAAGGAAGAGTGAATTTGAAGAAGAGAATGAGGAAAACGGCCATATTTGGGTCGGTTAGTTGAAGAGGGTGTTACAAATCGACCTCCAATGGGAAGTGTAATGCCTTTGCAGGCTCCGGATGTAGGAATCTACCAGGGACATAAGCGTGCCATGTGGATGTCTACGCATCATGCAGGTGTCCCCGATAGTTATTCCTCTTCCAACGCACAAAATGAACTCCAAGTGGAACAAAGGCAGCGGGCTTATGTGGAATTTAGCCTTCGAATTTAGTTTTCTAAAGCGAGGAAAGGTAAAAGGGAAATTTGCATAAGGGGTGCAAATTCACTCCTATATAGATGGTATACAAGAAATACAAGATCCATATGTGCAATGTCCCACCATCTTATGTATGTAGTGTTGGATTCAATTTCGTCCGCATCAGACACATGATGCCTATCTCACTCCTTATCATCCAAGTCACTCAATTGGACATTTGTGATAGTAGGAAAAGGTATGTCTTGTGGCCTAGCATCACTATGAGTATACCTAAGATAGGTTGGTTGAGGGATGGGAACCCCCAAAGTGTAATCAAATTGTCCCATCACTTGGTCATAATAAAAGGGTATCACAATATATTCATAGTGATTTACAAAGAAATAATCATGCTGCATCCTCGCTAATTATCATGGTGAGCCTGTCCAAGGCTACAACATCTTGTATAGTCTCCTTACAATGTCCAAAACATCTAACCAATCAAACAAGATGCACTAGAATAGTATATCTCAATACTGCCAAGGTCTTATAAGAGGAAAAAAAATGATTGAGGATCTTGTGGTCCATTTGCAAGTGATGTGGTCAAAAATCCATACCTGAAGCAATGTACAAGTCATGAGATGCTGCATCTCATAACTAATGTACCATCTGGCATCATAGTATATGTGTTCCAACATGCTTCACCTCTAGATGAACATGGTTTGTCGCTCCTCCATCACTCGTATCATATGGAGAAGGATCCCATGCAAGTGTGTGCCTCATCCACTATTGAAACCACCAATGCTGCATTAGCAATCATGATCCAACAAGGAATAGGAACATTGACCCCGTAATAGCCATCATAGTTGAATTTTCCCCTTGCCATCTTGTGGAAAATCATGATTGACACAATAATGTTGATCCACAAGGATCTCCTTTGTGGTCTATCCCTTGACATGCCTCACAATCCTATCCTAGATGGGTAGTCAAAGAATGGGGTATACATCCTCTAATGTGTTCGCCATCTCCCCAATCGAAATATGGAAGGTTGAGATTTCAGTGTCCCAATGCTTCATAACTGCGATAAGTATAGTGTCATGGTACCTCATGTCATGCATGATGTACACCCTAAATAAACCAACTGTATATAGGTGGTGCTGCTCTACAATTAAGAGTTGTGTGGCATGATCATGGAGAAGTGTGAACAAGTGGCCTCCCAAGTGTTCTCGCATGCGTGGAGGGCCCTACCAACAAAATAAATATTATCTATCAATAATGCATTCAAGAATAAATCAAAATCAAATAATACAACACATGATGTAGAACTTTGTGCCCAATTAGGGGTGTCCATGTTGGTCTAAGGAACCCATGTTAGTTAGGGGAACCCTTAGAGGTCTATGGTATGCATGTTGGTCAAGGGTACCCCATTTATAAGGATAACAAGTAAAAATTCTTAAAATAGAGCTCCTACATACATTAAAGTGAAAACACAACTCACCTCTCATGTTGGTGCACCTCGCGCAACATGCTCCCTCTGGGCCTCAAGCCTCAGTGTGTGATACACTAATTGTTATAGAATTTTCACTCCTAGGATTCATTAGCTTAGCTCTCGATGCTCTCAAATTGTAAAAGTGAAAATGAATAGAAAAAAATGTAAAAAGGAAATAACTTATAGCTAAATTTAGTAATATATTATTGTTGGTGATGTTTTCTGCACGACAACAACTCAGACATAATATAATATCCTATCTCTCTTGAAAGATAAATCTCTATCAGCAAGCCTCAAAAGATAACCCCAAGGTCTCTAATGTCAGGTCTTGACAACGCATAAACAACTCAGTGATAAATGTGAAAATGTTGGTAATCACAATGGGACCTTACTACAAGCAAAATACTGAATCTCTAATTATCAGATCTAGCAATATAATGATACTTCAATCCTAAATTTAACCTGAATGATAAAATAAATAACAAAAGATAAGGGTTTGAAAGAGATTTCTAAACTCAACACTAAACCTAAGATTAACAATGCAAATTAAAAACACTCGAAATCGACTAATCCCTTAAAAAAATGATTTCTACTTGACCCAGATGGATCTGCAATCTTATAGAAACAATGCAATCTTCTAAGGTGTTAAGATCTTCAGATCATGAAAATTCATTCAAACAACCCTATTGCAATTGAAATGAATAAACCCTCACAATTGAACTGAGCACAATGAATATAAAGTCCAGGCTAACTTTGCAAAGCAACTAACAATCAGTTGGTTGTGAAAAGTATGGACCAGGGATTGCTGCAACACTTCAAATATCAAATCATAAACATCATTGAATCAAATCTAATTCTAAATATCAACTTTCCTAAAAGAAATTCTAAAGATAGAATAACAAGAACCATGCAAGATAAGAAGAACACAAGTATGGCACCAAATCACAATGTCATTACTTGCATCAAATTATCCACTATAGCAATAATTCTAGCTTTCTGTTACAATATTTGCTTGAGAACAACTACTTGCTAACTCTTGCTCTACTTAATTCACTTCTATACTAACTATCTCTCTATTTGTCTATGTCTATTCTTAACCCTTACAAATGAGGCAAAATGCCATACTTATAGAACCCCCAAAACATGTCGGCCTAGTTAGGGTTTTACAATAATAATTAGGCACAACAAGTCAACCAAGAGAAATTCAAAATGAGATAAAATATGCATTAAATGCATGAACTTCATCTAGGTCGGCCTGGGATCTCCAATGTAGCTCAGACCAATGCATGCCAAAATAATAGGGAAGCACAAATCTTGATGTAGCCCATCATTAACTATCTTCCCCTTTGTCTTTATTCCAATCCAACATTTCACGCACCTTCAAAAGCACCCTATCCAAGTCATCCGCAGGTGGTAAAGGAAAAACCTTAAGTCAACTTTCAATTGATGTAATTTCTTCCCTTGATTGTTTCACCGACTTATCCCACTCAACCTTATATGTTAGGTATTTATCAATGACAACAATGTAGGTGGTCGCATCATCTAATTGGTGTTCAGTAACATAATCATCACTGATTGGAGCATAAACATCATGCCACCACTTTCTCAACTTTTCTAAACTCAAATATTTAGGTGCAATCTTCCTTCTTCCTTTCATTATCTCAAAGAAAGCAATGCAACCATTATAGACACCCGTTAGGGTATCATCAATTTTCCTTCTTTGCTTGTAGATCTTTTTCAAAACCTTATGCCTAATTTGCAATGCTTCAAACCACTCCTAGAAATGACCCTGGCCTTCTTCTTACCCTTATATTTTCCAATCTTGGCCAAAAACTCATCCTAGTTAGGTGGAGTATCCTCCACAACAACCTGCTTTCTCTTTATTTCCTTGTCCAACCAATCTGGAGCAATGGAATCTAACTGCACCTTACCCTATCCAACCTCCTCCTACTGACCCTTAGGTGCCTCTTTATCCAAACTCTGCTTCTTAGGAGTCTCATCTACCTTACTCTCCTTTTCTTCAGCATGTTCCTCCTTGTGCTTAGAGGATGGAACCTTCACTACTTCTTCCTCTCTATGAGGAGATTTGACCTCTTCAATTCTAATAGGTGACTCCTCACATGCAACCAGGGGAGACTGCATCACTTTTTTAACTTCGGCCTCTGTACTATAAAGGTCACCCTCATGAAATTCCTCTCCTTCAGTTTCTAGATGATCTTTAGCTTTCTCAAATTCACTTGGTTTTCTTTGAGTTTCATGGGAAGAAGGAACATCATCATGCTGCTCCTCATGAGAAGTAATTGGAGGAGGATCTACTTTGGGAACACTATCCTTGGGAGGAGTCCTTGATCTCCTTGTGTACACCCGTGCCTTTTCCTCTGAACTCTCTATATCTACCACAGGTGGAGCAACTTCCTCTCCATCCTTAGGACCTTCCTTTTGTGATAATCTCACAATTCTCCTTCTTTTAGGCATAGGAACATTAACTTTAGGACTCTACTTTTTAGTTTCCCCCCTACCAGACTTCTTACTCTTTGAAGTATGTCCCCTCTTTTTGGCAATGGGCTTTCTCTATTTTTCTATTTCTTGGGCTTCCTCCACTTGAACACCCTTTATCTTGATTTTAAAAGGAGAATCCACCTTACCCTTACCTTTAGGATCTTGCTCGATTAATTCCTCAGAAGTGGAATGAGGGTCAAAATCTCCCATTAAATCATAGGTGCACTGTACACCTTCATTTTCTAACTCCCACATCTTATGATTTAGCCACATTCTGGTAAACTTGGTGACTAGATCCATTAACTGTTTTAATTCTGTCTTTTCTTCCTCTAGCCAATCCACATCACCAATTGGCCGGTTTTTTACTGCCTCATAAGCATGACCTTGAATTAGGTCCCCATCATCCTCGAGTTGATCAAGAATTTCCTTCACATTATATAATCGAATTGAATCCACTGGAAGACGAGAAAACTTCTTCTTTCTTACCTCGTATTCATCACTGTAGTTGGCCCAATAGTCTTCCAACTCAACTTTATGGCTATATTCTTTACTGGCCTTCTTTTGGGCCTCACCTGTTATATCAAATATGGACCTCTTGGAATGGAAAGATAAGCCAAGAGTACTCATCTCCTCTTCTGAATCCAGGGAAGAAATAATGGAGGGACATGCCTATCCAATACCTATCCTCAAAGGAAAGTCTCTGCCAAAACCAGTCTTATGTTTGTCTCTTTTAACAACAACATCAAAATCACATATCTATCAAGTGACTTCCAAAAGTAAGATGTGATCAGTGGGATACCTTGGAAGTCTGTATGGAGCCCTTTGACAGCCATCAATCCGGATCTATGAGAAGGTTGGGAATTGAATGAACCAAGCACCATATTTCTTGATTAACTCCTTGGCTTGATTAGAAATTCCCATGTGTTCTGCACCCTGCAACAACTTAGTGATATGCATGGTGAATGCATCATTCACCCTCCTGTAACTCAAACTTCCCAAGTGCAATTGAGGGTACACCTCATAAATAATATCCTATCCAAAGAAACCCTTGGTACTTAATCCCTTGTATGGATGAAATCTTGCAAGTGCATAGACTAAGTACGAGGTCATTGTGAAGGTCTTGGTCTGCAGCACATTGGACAATTGCTCATGAATCACTCTACTGATGACACCTACCCAATGATAGTCAGTATTTTCTTGTTCCATCCTCACAATAACATGGCACATCCAATTCTCAAACATACCATCATTCTTTAATCCAACCACCCTCCTAAGAAGAGTGATGGCATCATAATATTCCTTCTTAAATTTTACCCTAAATAACTGTTTAGGCAGTTTGGAATAATGAGACTTAGGCTTCTCCAGCCAAGAATTGATGAGCTGCTAAGATTTAACAGTCTATTCTTCATAGTACTCCTTGGCTGCTTCCATGTTGAATGCCACCACATGAGATCTATCTGGCATATCAAAAGTCTGAGCTATGGAGACAGTATTCAAATTCGCCACAATCCTCCCTTGAGGACCAATTATTCTCTGTGTATCACTATCGTAATGCCTGGAACACTCAAGGACCAACTCATAACACTGTACCATGGAAGGGAAACTAGCTACATGCGCCAATCCTGATTCTAACATCCTCTTAGCCACCAGAGGGAGATCCTGTGCTGCCATTCTACCCTTGAACTTCTCATAGTCCCATAGTCCAATGTTGGTATCTATTACTTCTGACCAAATAGAAGTGATCTTACTCTCTGGGATTTTTCTCTTGATGTCCATCTTGATTCTTTCTACCTTAGATACTGAAGATCCCTCCATGTCACCCTTAGCTTTCCCAGCTATTACCTTGCTAGATTCAACCTGCACTTGACAAACAAACCATAATAAAGATCACACCAACAAAGGTTAATCAATCAAAATCGTCATTAAACCTTATTAAACCTCATATAGAATGATCATGTTAGACTTCAGGTTTCAGGACCATCCGCGGAATCCAAGCCAGGGAGGAATTTTAGAGAATTCCAGGCCAGAAAGATTCCAGCGGAATGAACAAGAAAACACCAATTAGCAACTCAATCCGATCATTATTAATCAATAAACATGTGAGATCTCAAAATAGCATGAATTAATCATAAAATGCACCATCACCTATTAACACATCATGCTATTTCATATTCCTTCATATTTCATCAAATTTTGGGAAAATACGCCAGGGACGGATTTCCGCGAAGGAGGAGACACTTTGCAAATTTTGGAAAAAATAGGGAACCAAGGATTTTGGGAAAATCCGCATCCAAAGGAAATCTGCGGATAAGGTAAAACTTTGAGAGTATGCAAATTCTGGGACAACGAAGGGGATCAGGAAAATCCGCCAGAGCCGGAAAGTCCACCAGAGACGGAAAATCCCGAACTAAGGACGAAACCCGAACTTCAACACTAAATGACGATTTCACTCAGTCCAATGGATCGATCATAAATTTCAAGAATCGAGGCCTAAGACAAGTTTGATATGGTCCTTCTATAGATTTTCTTAGAATTCTAAGCCAATTGGGAAGCAAACTAAAGTTAAATGGTGATGCCCTAAGTCAAACCCCACAAATCTGCCATTAACGCACAGGCAAGCTCAGTATTCAATCATTTCAACTACGAAGTCATTACTAGGGGAAATCATGACTCTCAAGCAAGACTCCTCATGATGCAAAGAAACAAACAAGCTCAGAAATCACTTGGAAGACTATAAATCAAACAATGTTATGCAACCCTAGCCATGAAATGATCAAACATTCAAGAATTCAGACCCCAATAAACTATATAACATCAAAGCGTTATCCACAGTCATCAATCAAAAGTAGGGTAATTGAATACATACCATTTGACACAACAAAAATCGAATGAGGCAGCAAATACCAGTTTAATGGTGTCCAACAAAGAACAGCGGCAAAAATGCTCAAGAAATCACCACTCAAATCGAACAATTCATAAACTTAGCCCCCTAAATCAAACTGAACACCAAAAGAAAGCACTCTGCGGCTCAATCGATGACAAACAATAAAGCATAATGGCACAAAAGTCTTCAGAGATTGATTAAATGCATTGCTTATAACAATATGAGTGACATTAATGTCGCCGACAAGACAGCCAAAAAAAATTGGGAACCCGACGACTGGACGAAATTCGGAAAAATCTGGCCCACGCGGAATTCCACGAAGAACAAAAATCTCTGAACCACAGCATTCAGTCAAAATCTGAGCAGGATCCAGGAAAATCCGGCCAGGGTGGAAAGTCCCGAACCAAGGTAAAAACCCGAAATTCACCCAAAACTAAAGATCTTTAATGAATAACTTGGGGGAAACACTTAGGAAATCAAAATGTGAATTTAAGCACATGCCAAAACAAGATAAAACCTCAAAATGAAAGGGCCAAGACACCAAAAACTAAAGCGAAAGAGGGTCCCTGCTTTCAGTGGGGCGTGTGTGTGAAAACTACACAACAATTATTCATACCATGTCATTTTAAAATCAACATAACTTGAGCTTGCAAACTGCAATTTTTGTGTCGTCTATTGCATTTTAATCATAGTTACATTATCTTTCATGTTTTATTCTTGTTGGTACTTGGTGTTATATTTTCATGACCCTACCATAAGCATTTTCATCAAAACCCTACTCAGTTCAATGTGTCGAGATTACTACCTTGTTTCCACCTCCATAAAGAAAGTGAAACTAGGGGGCATACATCTACCCTTAAATTTCATTATCTTTAAAAGTATTGGACTAACAAATTTGCGTGAATGTGTACAATGGTTTTGGAACATCTAAAGAATTGGTTTTACAGGATGCAGTTCCTAATGTTGTGGTTTTACAAATTACGACGTTGGGGGATTTTTTCTCTCATTTAGAAAATGTTCTACATCCTCTATAATATCCTTTTGGGTATCTTCTTATGATATGATTTAGTTTTAATGATTTAGCTTGCATATGCATGTAGTTTCATATGGCTACTAAAGTGGGGGCTACATGTAGTGTCAAAAATTATACTCCATTTAAGGGGATAGTATAATTTCATGCTCTACTTGGAAATTGCTTTGGTAACCTATCCATTAATTTATTTTAGACATTCCCTAGTTCTAATTCTCCTTATCAACCCAAGAAAATGTGTCAGTATTGCCTTAGAAAATATTTTTTGATCTAATATCATCAAAATAACCCTGATAAGTAACCTTATGTTGAAGAAGTCTTGATTTAAGAAAAACCTAAACACCCAAATTAAACTTTGTTGAGTACAAAAGAGCTAGACAAGGGTACCCAACGCCCTAGTCCAGGTATTTTTCTCGATAAATTTAATTTCCCATTTTTGTCGGTCTCTAATTTTGGAGATGTAATTTTAAAATTGGGCCTTGACAGTAATTTAATTTTAAAAATTAAAATTAAATGAGTCATCCTATACTTTAATTTATTCCATGTTCCACTATATAAACATGAATTATTATTTCAAAATCAAGGAGAAGCAATTACAAGTACAACAAGACTCTACCAAAATATATTCATATTTATAGGTTTTTCAAGGAGAACTTCATATTTATTCAAGTAGTCAAAATGTTTGAAGTTTGATGCCAATGGAAATACATGACGTAATCAAGGTTTTGGAGATAGCTTTGGATTTTTGCAAGCACCTAATGACTTGTTTGTAGAGTGTTCTCATCTTCAGACTTCGATCTACTTGCTACCCAAAGCAAGGTATTTATGCATTTAGATTTTCTTAAGGGTATTTAACTTTCTCTTGGATGGATCTCATTTATGTCATTTAGAAATCCTTCTCTAACACATTTGAGTAGTATTTTTAGCATTTTAGCTCATTACAACCTTAGATGCACTTAAGGTTAAGAATACACACATTTTATCTGTCAATCAATCAACTATCCATGAAGGTAGAAATACCAAAATGGTGGTTTGTGCTAGGAAAACTCCTATATAGCCACCCCATTTCCCCTCTTTACTATGATTTTGTAGGTACAAATCTGAAGACAAAGTTACAAAGAAGAATTACAAAGTGTAGACTTGGGAGCTTCAAATTTAAAAGTTTCAAAGCCAAAAAACACTTTCAATCTAGGGAACCGCACCCTTTTCCTCTCATTTCAACCTCAAATTTGTATCACAAGTGATGGGCTCAATCATTAGCTAGTTTCCCTTATACTGTTTTATGCTTTAATTATTTCTTTTGCTAAGTTTCAAAGAAATTACCAAGACTTTACATATCTTTTATATGCCCTTTATACACTTTTAAGTAGTTTTAAGTATGTGAAAATAGAAATATGTTTTGTTGATATATGTTTGTATGAATGTATGAATGTCTATGAAATTTAGTGTGATTCTATATTTAATTTATAATTGTTAATAATGCAGATGCCTTAGGAATAAGACTTTTTCAACCTGTAGCAATAGGTTTCATAGTCTGCAAAATAAGGACTACGAATGGTTGCATAGAAGATGCCAAAAATATAACGTGCAACACTTTCAGAAGAAAATGAAGATCATTTATTGATCAATTGTGAGTCACCACATAATACTCTTTCTCGCCGAATATGACTGCCAAGAGGAGGAGTCTACTCTCAACATGAATAATTTATGAAAAGACTATTCTTAAGAAAACGTTTCTATTATAGCAGTTAAATCATTGGGAATATAATTCTAAATTGGTTTCTCTACTCTTGCCTTATAGTTATTGTTTTATGTTTTAGACTAAGTCCTCTTCCTATCTTTAAGGGAGAGTGGATGGTTGCTTTATGAGTTTATTTTTAGTTTGAGAAGAAGAAAAATCCTCACAAACCCTATATAGTGGGATCCACTATGGAGGAAATCTAGTTGATAGTTGACAAGTTGTTTACTGCTAGTTAGTTGTTTATTTATTACTAGTTGCAACAATAGTGTTGGTCTCCTCTAATGGTTTAATAACTAAGCCCTTAGAGCTGTGACTTAGAGATTGGACATCTATACTAAGTAGCTATTTCACTCATCATGAAGGTGCATTTAATTGTCAACCCAGGGACATAAACTTGAAATGGGTTAGCACTATATGTGCACTAGGACTTCATTGCAATCATCCATAAAATAGGAAAGAAATAATGCTAGAAGGAAATCAACTTAAACATTGAGAATAAATCAACATCTACACCAAACATTAACAACTGGATTGAAGATGAATTATAGAAATGTAAATTCTAGCAAATAGAGAGGAAAATACTTTGTCTGCCTTAGCTACAAGAACAGTCACAAAATGGAATTTCAATGGCTGCAGGAACAAATAGTTGTTGAAACTGAAACTAACTACTAAAAAGAAAATAAATTCTAAACTAATAGATGGAATTCTCACCAAGTGGGCCCCTTGGGTGAGTCTCCCTTACACAACTCAAATGCAACAACTCAGAATGTCATATTATTTCTTGAAAGCATAAGTACAACATGTCAACAATAGATCTGTAAAACTAAAAAATGTAAGTACAAACTCAAAATATCTAGCCTTATCAAAAGGGGCATTTGACCATTATTTATAGAGAGAAAAACTACCGACTAAACCTAACTACCTAGGCAACCAACTCCATCAAAATAGGAGGGTGCCACTTATTGAAAGCATAGAAAAAGATGGAGGAAGTTATGCATGCGCTAAATTGGTCAAAGCAAACTTGCTCCAACGGGAATCTAGCACAACACACTTCCTAGATTTTCTCAATAGACATAAATGACCATTAAAAAGGTAGTTACATTCTTTTATTTGAAATAGGAATTTCCCTCCAAGAGAGTTTTCCTGCTTTGACTTCTTTAATGATCAACTTATTGACTTCTTGGTAACCGACCAACTGGCAAGAATATCTCCTACGTAGCAGGCTTTGTTGACATAAACATTTTAGTGGAAACATGCAAAATAGCATTAGCATGCACGAACAAATGTATATATAAGTACCTTAGTAACATTCATTCAACCACTTGTAAATTCAACATAGGTAATCCACATAGCATGATAATGTCATTAAAACCACAAGGATAAAATTATGCCAAGGTCTATGGTTTTAAGGGAAACAATATAGAAAATGTCAACAACTGGTGTCAAAGTTTATGATAGCAACAAAAAATAGATAAGGAATCCTATCAAAATTGAGCCATTAATTGAGCTCATCATTCCCCCCAACCTAATGGTTTGTTGGTCCTCCAATAGATGGAGCACTAAAATTTTGCCTAGTTAATGCCCTAAAATCAACAACTGCTAATTGTCCCACATTGGTCTCTATAGTGTTAGAGTTAGGATCCCAGTAAAATCCTTGTTTTTTATCCAGTCTGTTCCATTTTTCTCTCTCGGTAGCTATGTCATACTGGTAGAGATCATAATTTGGCACAGGCCACAATAATGTAGGTGGTTGAAAAGTTAAGGGAACCCAAAACTATTGCTTCCTTCTACCAATCTGTATGTACCTATCAACTCTTTCGTATGCTACAACATAGTTTTATAGAGTGGGGTTCAACTTGTTTTAATTCTTCAGGAAAACTATTCCACCTTTGTGCTAAGTATCCCATTACTGATTTCCTAGTGGTTTCAACTACTTTCTCATATTCTTTGTAAACTTCTTCTCTAACATGCATAATCCTCCTATTGTAACTTGGGCGATAAAGGAATTTGTGCCATGTTTGACAAATGTCTGCAGGGTTACTAGATTCAGCCCCGAGATCCAAGGGAGTATATAATTCTCTATCCCTGTAAGTCCTATACTACTATCCCCAATTAATCTCATTTTGAATCTAGGGCATAAATGCCCTCAAATGGAGGTCTCCAATATACAGTAAGAAATTCCACTCATGATCATTAGACACAACATAATTATGTAGATATAGTTCACATGACAAATTTTTAACATCAGGAGGAGCAATCTGATAAGCTTGGAAAAATTCATGTGGAGTGTCGAGAGAAGGGTTCAAACCTAAAATAATCCTTGACAGTTTAAAGGAAAGATTCTTCTCCTTTGGGTGTAGGGTATACACTCTAGGAGGAGTTCTACATGCCCAACATTTTGGGTATTAAATCTACCACATTATCTACCCTTTCCTTTAAAGCAACAATTTTTGCATTCTTTTCTTCAATCTCTGCATCCTTTTTAATCTCATTATGTAGCTTGTGATTTTCCTTTTTCCATTCCTCTTCTTTTCTCTACATCTCACTCCACAATTTCAGAGCTATGTCATTCCATGAAAAATTAGGAGGTTTATGTATCCCTACCAAAGTCTTCTTTGGCACTGATTCTTGCTACTCATACAACACCAGTTACAGTGATTCAGGTTGTTCATCTTGCTCTGGCTGTAGGAATTCTAGATTCTCATCTTGCTCTTGCTGCAAGGGTTCTTGATTCTCATGTGGCTTGTGGTCCTCATCCTATTCTTGATTCCCAACTAGTTATGCAATGGTAGCGAGCTCATCCAATCTAATATTTGCTTGTTACTCAAAAATATCTTTTTCCTCAACATTCACCTACCCCATTGGGGCTTCCTTCTCCTCCCCAGATGTTTTTCTAAGCCTAGAGCTTCTCTTTAGAGGTACACCAACAACTGGCCTAGCTGGTTTTGATCTCTTAGGAGGGTTTTTGTCTTTTCCTTCGACTGCAGGAGGAACAGTGTTATCAACCTTTCATTTCCTCAAGCTTGGTGTTGCTTTTTCTGCCACTTGCTTCTTGGCCTTTCCCTTTTTCATTTCTACTTATTTTATTTGTGCCTCTTGTTCTCTCCTAAGGGTATCCCTAGTTCAAATTAGGGTTTTGACAGGGAAATTATCATCAAAATTTGAGGATGAACTTCCCTTGTCTAGGTATTTTGACTCAAAAGACCCAATTTTAACAGTTTGCTCAGCTGCAGGAGGGTTTCAACTAAGGTTTGCACCAAAGGTTGATGCTCCAGGAGTAGTTTCAACAACCCTCACTTCCCTACGAGCCCTACGAGGTTGAGGCTGACCTCTAACATGTTCTGGTCCAAATTGATCAATGTTTAAAAAATTCCCCCATGTCATATCAGATACTTCATGCAAAGATTTTTCCACTAAAAATTTGATTAAACAATGGCGAGAGACAAAATTATCCCTACCTTTTTTTGTTTCAACCACCTTGATGGCAAGGAGGTGATATAACACATTGGGAATGCTCATTCTTCATCCATGCCTCATATGGTTCAAGAGCTTGAAGTGTATAGAATGGAGGCATGATTGGTGACCTTCCCAAGTAATGCACTTGACAATGTGGACAACTACCTACTTCCATGGCTCTAGTAAAGAATTTCTCTTTGTACCTTGTTTATCCACCACTAATGGAGGGTCACTGGGTTTAGTAAATTCAGCCCTGGTTGATCTTGTATCTTTGGTAGCAGGGTATGGCTCACCATTAGCAGGTAAACCCGTTACCTTTGCAATTATTTCCTCAATAACAATCATCTCCAACCCTTTTATGATTGCCTTCCCCTTAGAGAATGTCTGTGCAAATTCCTATGCAAAGTCTTCATTATAGCTGTCGAGCTTCAAGAAATAGTACAACCATCTGTAATTTCTAAATTCTGCCAAAGAAGGTGCATCCTGCATTATCACTTTATGAAATGTGGGTTCATTCCGAATTAGCTGACCTCCCATTGTTCAGCTGCCCATAATGAAACAAGCACTCTGCTAAATTTCCTTTTTCTGCAATATTTTTTTGAAAACCCCAACTTCTTCTTCCTATAATTCTTCCTTCAGTCATGCTGATGCCAATGTCATGTAGCTCACTAAATTACTTTTGGGTGACATTTGAAATTATGTCGAGGCAATAAAGATTCATTAATGAAGGGTATTATCGAAAGAAATGGCGGCGGTTCAGTGACATTTCACACATGCAAGCCATCAATCCAATTTATTATTCAAATTGGCTCGGTTTAAATTTGTTGATATGGATGACACGTGGACTTGTGAGTTGAAACTTCCCCCCAACCTAATTTACAGCATGTGTCTGAACAAGCTGGGTAATAATTATGATTGGACAAGGTGGTGTACAATTCATGCTATACGAAATATCTACATTTAATTATAGTAATTAAAGAAATGCACTAAAGATAATAAAGATCTAACAAATTGTTTTCCACATACCTGAAATCTTGGAGTATCTTTGCAAAGAATGTGGAGAAGTACTGATTATGTTTTAGAAGTACCATCAAGCAATTAATGTAGTGGTGATGGAATGGAATGATGGCAAAGTGGAGTGATGGAAAAGTTATGGAAGAGAGAGAAGATGGAGATGGATGGGAAGATGGGTGAATTAATGAAGAAGTGGACTCCCACAAAAGTGGAAGTCTTTATTATGAAGTGATTGCATGTGTACTTAGATTAGTTAGAAGGAGGGAAACTAGGTCCGCTTCCTTCGGCTGTAGGAAGTTTGAAGGCCAGGTGCTGGTTAAATTGCTGCATGAATTCCTCCTTGGACACTCGCTTATGATACAACCTTAGATAGTGACTATTGACCAGAACATTGAATCTAACAGGGTCAATTGTGGTGAGTTGTACTTCATTGGGAAAGACTTCTACAACTTTGTACGGTCCCAACCATCTAGTCTACAATTTACCTACATTGTCTTGATTCCTGGAGTCATAAAGGAGTTCCCAATCACCAGGCTAAAACGTTTTGTACTTTATGTACTTATCATGCCATTTGATACTTTGATTCTGCACTACCTCAGTATGATGCAAGGCTATCTTTCTCATCTCATCCAAATTATTCAGCTGCATGATTTTGTCCTTTTGTGCCTCAGAGATGTCCATCCCTAAGTCTAGTGCAGTCCTAAGAGTCTTATGCTCAAATTAAATGGGCATCATAGATGTCTTCCCATATAGTAATTCAAAAGGAGTGAAGTCTGTAGTTGTTTTCCAGGTGGTCTTATAGGCCCAGACAACTTCTGGTATCCTATTTTCCCAATCCTTCCTATGGATAGCTACTGTTTTGGTTAGAATGGCCTCAATTTCCCTGTTGATCACCTCAACTTGGCCATTGGCCTGAGGATGATAAGGGGTAGACTTCCTATGCCTCACATTGTACTCATTAACTAGTGTTGTAACAAGGGTTGATGTAAATTGAGCCCCTTGATCAGTCACTATCTCCCTTGGAACCCCATAATGAGTGAAAATTTCCTCATAAAGAAATTATGCAACCTTATTATCTCTTGCATGCTTTATTGCTTTAACTTCAACCCACTTGGTCACATAGTCAGTGCAGACCAAGATGTATGATTTACCATTTGATGGAGGATCAATGGGATGTACAAAATCTAGTCCCCATTTATCAAATGGAGTGATGACTACCTGTGGTAAAGAGGCATCTTATCAGACCTTGTTGGTTGGCCCTATTGGAATCAAGGAACGCTGAGAGGGAGGGGTGAATTAGTGTTCTACAAATTTTAACTTTATTAATATGATCTTTAAACCACTTACAACATTGAAGCAAAAGAAAGATGCAAGAACACAAATCAATCAACCACAACACCATAACACAAGGATTTTTACATGGAAACCCTCTTAGGGGAAAAACTATGGTGGAAGGCCAATCCACAATATGAGTATACTCAAAGTAAGTGTTCACAAAAGAAATGCACATGCATTCAAGCACACTGCCTAGAGCTCATTGCTCAGATACAAAAGGAAGACTCACTGTCTTACAAAACATTTGGATTACATCTAGAAGATTTGAACTGAGATAATAGCATCTACTAATGCCTGATTATAGTTCTGATTAAGTACATCAATCACATTCTTGACCTTCTATCTTATTCTACTCTTTTGCTCTGTCTTCTTTAATTTGAATCACAAATCCTTTTATGCACAAGTGAAACTATGCATAATCAATTTACAATCCTTCTAACTTTCATAACATACATCAAAACACTTCATACATCCATCCAAATGATATAAATGATCACTTATATGTATCTGCAACTAAAGATTTAATCAACCACATGTCAGCTTCAATAAAACATAAAATATTTACAAACTGTCAGCTCAATCTATAGATAATTTTTAATGCGCTCCAACCAAAGTTGGCCACAACATAGTGAGGACCAAAAACAATATGCTCAAACACAAAACACTTCAAAGAATTACTCCTTGAAGATCCACAACATGCTATATTCACTTAGTTGGCCTTCTTGCACTATTAGACAAAAAATTAATCAACTGGATCTTCTAACTTTCACATGAATTGATATGAGGCTTTATGATTCAAGGATAACATAGATCATACATTGAAAAACCTTCCCTGAGATCCACAACTCAAAATGATAACAAATAATTGCATATGAATCGATATACACAACTCTGTCAGATGCTCTGTTCTAGCTTGACAATTAATCACGAAACTTCAATTTGACTTCTTGTATAAGAAACTACTGAAGTGTGGGTCGAATCATTGACTAGGGTTGCCATCAATGACAACACTAGATGACATGTGCAGTGTCTCTTTCCAACAATCTCCCCCTTTGGCATTGATGGAAAAACTTAGTGAAAAATGACTAAGTGTCGGATCAGTACCAACATGGATACACTGCCAACCTTCAAAACTTCAATAGACAACTCCTCCTGAGATGAATATGACATTTTTCACTGTCCTACACTCCCCCTTAGACATCAATGACAAAGACGGGAATCTGCATGCCAAAATCAAACAAAATTGCTATGAACAAACTGCATATGTACAAACATGCTTCTACAACTTACATAAACTTGAATATATCTGCAAAATTACTCTTCAACATGCTCAAACTAGTGTCCCAACTCTTTTTGAGACTCTCCAGAATAGTCATGTGACCACAAAATAAGTAAGATTGCATCTTTGTTGACTCAATATTTTCTAGATCATTGACAGCCATAGCCTCCTACACTTTCTTCAATTTACTAAGCATTGACTCCATCTTAGGACCACTTAGTCCTCTAAGCTCAGAAACCCTTTCAACAATTCTTCCTTCTTCATGCTTTAATTTTTTAATTTTTTCAAGCAGGGATATGACTTGACCTTCTTGCTTTCCAACAGAAACAGTTAGAGGATCAAATGATTGAGAGATATTTGCTAACTGTTTCTCATATTCCTTCATTTTCTTTTCAATGTCCTCAATGAACTTAGCCAATAATAAGCATGACTTATAAATGTTTCCACCTTCAGACAAAGCACCTTGAATATTCTTTACACAGGTAGCTAATAAAGATTTGTCATTAGCTATCATACCTTCCAATCTACTGAACCTATTTGCATCAAATTCTTTATGAACCTTATCCTCAACTAACTTTTCAAGAGACTCAAAGTGAGTACTCATAGAGTTGATAAGTTTCTTCAACTAACCGAATGGAGAATCAGATGAATCCTTGACATATGTAGGCATGATTTTCTCTAGGATACCAGATGCAAGACTCAACAACTCACTATCTTCAATGTGAGATTTCAATATCTCCTCCTTTTCCTTAGCCTAAGAAAATGATGCTACCTTCAACTTCTAAATAGGAGATAGAGTGGCCAAGTTGATAGGACCTTTAACCAGTTCAAGGTCAAACTCCTCCTGTTTTTCATCTAAGAACTCTTTTACTACCTTGGCAGTGTCTCTTTCTTCCACACCAATCTATTTTACCTCAAACTTCTTCTCTTCAACCACATATTCTTGCTTGGCTTCAAGAATCTCTTTTTCTTCAACCAACACAACTTTAGGAGCTTCAGTCTCTATTGGAATTTCAACATCTTGCATGTCTAGAGGATTCAGACTATCCTCAAATGTATCTTCTTTTCCTTCTTCATTTACTAGACTAGATGGAGCATTTTCACTAAGAGCTTCTTCAGAAACAACATTATATATGTTTTTCAACAAAACTACCGTAAGGATTTTCTCAGTGTCTCTTGCAACTTCTTCAGTTTTCCCAATCATCAGCTTATTTGCCCTTGTCTTGCTCTTAAAATCCCTTTTTGCATCATTTAGAATTTTCGTCATCTCTTCCATAGACATCACTAGACACAGATCAACAAGTATCCATTCTTTCATTTTCTCTTCTTCAATTCTTGCATTCACTCCCCTAAGACTTCATACAAACTTTTAGGTAACTCGAACATTATTTCAATGAGAGTCATATTGAAATTTTTCAAATACTTTATTGTGGCTTCCTCAAGAATTATTTGACCAACACTATCAAATGTTTCATACCATTCACAAAGTGGCCTAAGATTACCATCCTTAATTAGGTATTTTTCCACTTCCTCTATAGACATACCTGATCTATCAATTTTCACCTTCTTCTTTTCTTTCTCTTCACAGGAGGGCTTGTCCTTACAGACTTTAGATACTTTTGAACCCTTTTGATTAATTTCTCTTACCTCTTCATCAGATTCAATTTCTTCATCCTCTGAAACAACAACATAGGCTCTTGTGCTTTTATCCCTCAAACCTCTTTCCTTCTCTTCCGGATGTCTTGGATTGAGCTTTCACATGGCTTGACTTCTTTGCAGGACTAGATGAGAGTGCAGAGCTCCTTCTAGATCTAGATTTGGCATAGGATGCTGTCAGACTAGAAAAATCAATTCTAGCTAGCTCTCCTGCTTTAGCATGTTCTTCTTTCCTCCTAGCTTCCCTTACAACTTTAGCTGATATACCCATGCTTTCTACAAAAGCTTCCACTTCTTTTCTTACCTTCTAGATTATCATAGGATTCTTCAATTGTGCATGAACTTCCACATTCTTTCCTCAAAGTTACCAAACCTTTCTTCTATCAGATCCTGAGGTTTACTTAGCAAGTGTTGAGCATATAGCTCCAAAATGTGTTCTTCAACCTCATAACCCATAGGAATTATCCAGATTGTTCTAGGTTCTATAGCTTCCATCAAACACTGATCAATGTCGACCATGAAGAAAATTGTGTCCTTGTAATTTTCCATAATAGATGTGGGAATCCTTTCTCTGGCTTACATTTCATTCAGATTTTTTTTTTAAATAACCCTAGATAGCAGTTTTCCTTGCTTTGCTATCACCAATTCCATACAAGATGTCTCTAATTTGAGTAGCTACCTATTTATCACCTTGCCATTGCACTTTACCAACTCCTGGAACTTCATTCATGAAGTAGAAGAATATACATAACAAAAAAATTCCATACTTGAAAGAATTCTTCTTATCCTTCTTGATTTTTCCAAGATTCTCAATTAACTAGCCTCAGAGTAACTCACATAGGTCATATTCTACATTTTCTTTGACCATCTGATATGCTACATAGATTGTTGTACCAGATACAGAGTTATCCCAGTTGGAGTGATAGATTTTATAACCAATAACCATAGAGGAAAATCTCACATCCTCTTCAATGATGTCATTTATTGTCATGGCTCTTCTGTCAAAAACTGAACCGGTTGCATCAGTAATTGTTTGATTCTTCACAACTTTCAATTTGGGCAACCCATCAGATGAATTCAAACCAGTAATGATCCTTATAGATTCCTTTGTGATCTTGAAAGGCTAACTTAACCACATAAACTTGGCATGCACTTGACTTAATATGTACCAAACCCATTCATTTTCTTCAAACACGAGAAACTTCACAATTTGAGTGAACTTCTCCTCTAAATTTTTGAATTCAGGTTTTACAAAGAAATCTTCTCTCACAATGTGATTTGTATACAAATTTAACAACTGGGAGCTTCCTAATTCTTCAACATTTGCATGAATATATGCCCTAATATCTTTAATATGCAAAATGCCATATGGAACAGAAGAAAATGCACCTAATGGTTCTATCTCGATGGATTTGAATAGGTGCCATTTGAATTTCGAACGAAGTCTATCCTTAATATCAACAACCAATGGAGCGGCCATTTCCAGAATTTTTAGGATCACAAATTTATAAATAAATACCTTTCGTCGGATTAGGGTTTGATCACCGAATCACCTTCAGATTTGAATCACGCCAAAATTTGCATGCAAAGCTCTCCAAACTTCTTCTTCTCAAAATGCAATGTGACAAAAAGAACAAAAATAACCTTTTATCATTTGCACACCTAACTTTTTGTCGCAATAAATTCTTTTTCCCTAGGTCTTCTGGATACCCTATTTTCATAGACTGTGAAAGATAATTCTTCCGTAGACCTTCAATTTTGGACAAATCTCCTCCACAAGAGATCCCAAAATATATGTACATCACTTATGCAATCAATGCTATTTGCCACATTTTGGTACCAACTACCAACAAGGGGGTTAAAATATTTTCTTGAGAACTCCCCCTAGGCCAGAGGCCTTAAACTAATTCCTAGAGGAATTACTAGAACCAGATTCTGGTGATGAACCATTTCTTGCATCAGAAGGACTCTTCTTCACCCATGTCTTCTTCATTTGCTTCCTGATCTCATCCGTAGTAACTTTTCCCTTTTCATCCTTCTGCATGTTTTTCCCTTGATTTACCGAACCCTTCTTACTTCTATAGAATCTTGCAATGTGTCTAGATTTGTTACAATTGTAGCACACCACATTTCTTTTTCCAGACCAGTTATTCTATTGATTTTATCTTGATCTGCATTGGTTAGCAATATGGCCAAATCTATTGCATGCATAACATTTGACATCTCTATTGAAAAAATTGTTTGACATATTTCTGCATTCAACTGACTTATGACCATACTTATTGCAATTGAAACGCTGACCTGAGAATGATGGACCACTTGGATTCATTCTGCTTCTACATTTAGCAGCCATATGAACAAATTTATTGCAAATCAAAATAGTAACCATTGAACCTTTGAGCATTAGGTTGTCTTACCGAATACCTTCCAACTTTGTTCATCTATTTTCCTTGCCTGAATTTCCCTTGACCAGATCTGGAGCTTTCTCCTTTCTCATATCCAAGACCTTGCTTGTCACTTCCAGTCCTCTGACTTTTAACCAATTCATCAAGCTTGGCTAAGCTAATCTTGAACTTCTCCTTGTATTCATTTGCAGTAGCAAGTTCATCTCTCAGAGTGACAATCTGTCTTTCAAGCTCTTCTTCATTGTTTCTAGATTGTTCAAATTCAAGTTCCAACTAATTGAATCCATCAGTAATTTGGTTGCATTCTTCAAAATTTTATTTCAAGGACTGAGTAAGATTCTCTTCATTCTTGTTTTTGTCTTCAATCTCCTTGTTCATCCTCATCACAATAGATTCCATCTCATGCTTTAGGGCAACATTATCTCTGGTAATATTTTCACATTCTTCTATCTTTTCCTTTAAGGCTTGACATAGGTGTTCATCTTCCACACTTTTATTTTCTTTATGCTTGATCTGATCACAGAGTTCCTTTCTCTTTTCCCTGAACTCATTGATTTTATCTTTCAATGATTGAATGCATTTCTCAGCATTCATGAGGCTTGCCTGCAATTCCTAGACTTTAGATTTGGACTAATCAAGATCCTCTAGTGCCACCAAAAGTTGTTGTTGAAGAATACTTAAATCCATTGAATCACTTTCCTGGATCTTCCCGAAGCTATTAAACTTCTTTCAAGGAACTAGGCTCTGATACCAATTGTTGGAATCAAGGAACACTGAAAGGGGGGGGAATCAATGTTCTACAATTTTTTAACTTTATTAATCTAATCTTTAAACCACTTACAACATTGAAGCAAATGAAAGATGCAAGAACACAAAACAATCAACCACAACACCATAACACAAGGATTTTTACATAGAAACCCTATTAGGGGAAAAACTATGGTGGAAGGCCAATCCAAAATATGAGTATACTCAAAATAAGTGTTCACAAAAGGAATGCACATGCATTCAGGCACACTGCCTAGAGCTCACTGATCAGATACAAAATGAAGACTCACTGTCTTAAAAAACATTTGGATTACATCCAGAATATTTGAACTGAGAGAATAACATCTACTAATGCCTAATTACAATTTTTATTAAGCACATCAATTGCATTCTTGACCTTCTATTTGATTCTACTCTTCTGCTCTGTCTACTTTAATTCAAATCACAAATCCTTTTATGCACAAGTGAAACTGTGCATAATCGCTTTACAATCCTTATGAATTTCACAACATACATAAACACACTTCATACATCCATCCAAATGATATAAATTATTGCTTATATATATCCACAACTAAATATTTAATCAACCACATGTCGGCTTCAATAAAACATAAAATATTTACAAACTGTTAGCTCAATCTATAGATAATTTTCAATGCGCTCCAACCAAAGTTGTCCACAACATAGTGAGGACCCAAAACAACATGCTCAAACACAAAACACTTCAAACAATTACTCCTCGAAGATCCACAATACACTATATTCACTTAGTCAGCCTTCTTGCACTATTAGACAAAAAATCAATCAACTTGATCTTCTAACTTTCACATGAATCAATACAAGGCTCTATGATTCAAGGATAAAATAGATCATACATCAAAAAAACTTCCCTGAGATCCACAACTCAAAATGATAATAGGGAATTGCATATGAATCGATATACACAACTCTATAGGATGCTCTGTTCTAGCTTGACAGTTAATCACAAAACTTCAATTTGACTTCCAGTATAAGCAACTACTGAAGTGCGAATCAAATCAATAACTATGGTTTCCATCAATGACAACACCAAATGAAATGTGTAGTGTCTCTTGTCAACAGGCCCATCCTTTGGCATTTGTCACACTTCCTAGCATATTTCCCTGCATCCTTATGGAGTGTGGGCCAATAATATCTTGTGTTTAGAATCTTCATTGTTGTCCTCTTGACTGCAAAATGTCCTCCATAGTGTTCATTGTGACATGCATGCAATATATCATATATTTATCATCTTCCCTCACACATCTCCTCATGACATGGTCTGGTCGAGTGTAGAACAAACATCCTGCAATCCATGAGAAAGGAAAAGTTTTTTCAATGAGCACCTTTCTCTCTTTTGGATAGAAATGAGGAGGAACTCTCCCTTTGACTAGATAAATTGTTATGTCAGCATACTAGGGTGTATGCACACTGATGGAAAACAAATGTTCATCAGGGAAAGATTCATCAATGACTTGAGTATCCGCCGATGTAGTCAATATAGAAAGAAAGTCTGCTACCAAATTTTCCCTTGTTTATCAACAATGGTTATGTCAAAATCCTGCATCAACAACAACCATCTTGCTAGCATACCTAAGGGAAAGGGATTATTCATGAGGTACCTAATAGCTATGGTCTATGTGCACAAAAACCTGATAGCATGTTATGTAGTGCCTGAATTTGTTAAGGGCATAGATCACTGCCAACATTTCCTTTTCTGTCACTATATAATTGAATTCAGCTCCTTGTAGGTTTTTGCTAACAAAATAAATAGCAGATCCTTCTTTCTATCCCAAGACAACTCCTATAGCATAGTTTGATGCATCTATATGAATATGAAAATGAAGCTCCCAATTGGGGCCTTTGAGTACAGAAGCATGGGTTAAAGTTGCTTTCAAATTAGAGAATTCCTTATCACAGTCCTCTGCCCATTGGAACTCAACATCTTTAGTTAGGAGATTGTACAATGGTGCTACCATTTTACTGAAATCTTTGATGAAACATCTATAGTAGCTTGCATGTACCAAGAAAATTCTGACATATTTTTTCTTTGTAGGTATAGGAAGATTGGTGATTACCTCAATCTTGGCAAGATCTACTTGAATTCCTTTGTGAGAGATGTAGTGGCCAAGGACTACACCTTCCTGCACCATCATGAAGAATTTATCACTATTTAAAGACATATTATGGTCTTCACATCGCTGTAAGAATCTCTTGATATTTTCCAATGCTTCATTAAAATCAACACCATAGGTAGTAAAAATATAAATTGCCATGCAATCATGTGAGATATCTGAAAATATGCTAATTACTGCCCTTTGGAAAGTTGTAGGTGCATTGCAGAAGCCAAATGGAAGTACTGAGTAGGAATAAGTCCCCCATGGATAGGTAAAGGTGGTCTTCTCTTGATCCTCAGGTGCAATTTGTATCTGGTTATAGCCACTAAATCCATCTAGAAAAGAGAAATATGGTTTTCCTGCAAGGGAATCCAGTACTTGGTCAATGAAGGGAAGGGGAAAATGATCCTTTTTAGTGGTAGACTTGAGCTCTCTGTAGTTGAAAAAAACTCTCCACTTTCCTCCCTTCTTGGGAAAAATCACTAATGGAGACACCCACTGGCTATCTAAGATGGGGTAAATAAATCCTGCATCTAATAATTTCTGCAGTTCCCCTTTTACAATTTCCCTCAATGTAGGGTTGATTCTTCATTGTGGCTGCCTCATTGGTGTGCAATCATCTCTGATACATATCCTATGAGTGTAGAGATTGGGGTCCAATCCATTATATCATGGTAGTCCCATGCAAATGCATGCTGATGGGTCCTCAATAAGTTTGTCAAGGCCATTTTCTGCTCTTGGCTCAATTTGTTTTAATATTTAGATATTTTCCTTCTGACACTTGCACTTGGGTGGTTAACTCTATCATAGTTGTTTCACTAATGAATGCCACCTTTTGTTTCATGTGGTAGCAATGTATGAAGCATATCAGTTGTTGTAGGAAGTTCAGTTGTAGGAAGAGCAGGCAAGAGTGTCTTCACTAAACCAACAAAACTAGATGCATGTGAGGATGATGCTTCCTCCACTTCATAATGGTTCTAAATTATGTTGGAATATACTTCATCTTCCTCCTGAAGTTGCATGAAATAAATTTTTCCTAACATCATAATTTGTGCCACATAATTGACTTCCTCACCTTCTTCTCCAACATGCAGCCATATGGGGTTATCCATATCATAGGATGGTTGAGTAGGAGGGTATAGAACAAGCTTTTTGGTGCTCTTCCCATCAGAAATGGTCATATCTCCTGACTGAAATCCAATGTAGGCATCAACTGTTGCTAGCCATGGCCTTCCTAGAATAATGGGATACACACCTAGTGTAGCTTTAGGAGAAAGAATCATGAAGTCTGTTGGGTACTCCTAAGAGTCTAGAGTTACCACAAGGTCCTCTACTATTCCATCAGGTTTAACAATGGAACTATCAACAAGTTGCATGATAGTAGGAGTAGGTCGCATGGTTGCAACATTTAGTTGTTGCAGGATATCCTTAGTCATCACATTTATTGTTGCTCCTAGATCAATCAAAGAATTCTTTATTTGGATCCCATTTATAACAACTCCTACCATAGGACTACCTAGGTCATTGTATTTGGGAACAATCACTCTCCCAAGCATGATATTAGCCAACTGTCCCACCACATGAACAGTAGTGGGGTATTTCTTTTTCCTGCCTGGCTTTTTGAGGCATGCTTCCTTAATTGCTTTTCCATATATGGGAACATCCTTTATGGCCTGAAATAGAGGTATCTTAACACATATATGTTTCAACTGATCTAGAATGTAAAAGGCTATTTCTTCCTTCTCTTCCTTTTGTTTAACAATTTCCAACCTTCAAGGAAATGGTGGTTATTGTTCATTCTGCTGGACTGGAACTAGTTCATGATTTTTAGGCACACTTGGTTGAATGGGAACATTCAGGTGCTCTTCTTCCTCCATAGGAAGCTTAGTGATGATGGGGGTGGAAGGAGCTGGAAAAGTAGTTCCTAAACACAAATGGATGTGACTTACACTCACAACATATGTAGGAAATTGATTTGGATTTTCAGAATAGACTGGTTGTTGTTGTGGTTTTTTATTTGGGTTAAGTGTGGGCTGAGCTAGTAACTGAGTAGGTCTAGGTGTGTTTGAACTTGAGCTAGTAGGAGGAGGAATTATAGTAGGTTTTTGGGGATGAGAAGGTGGTTGCATGTAACTGGTTGCTTGGTTTGGCCATTGTTGTCCTCCCCTCAATTGGGATATTTGTTGTCAGTTTCCTGGAGGTGGCTGCCAATTCCCCTGAGGTTGCTACCACTGGGGTGGAGAGTTTTGGTGATTGGGCTAGGTATTTGGAGGGTTATTCCAAGGCTGTGATGGATATCCTCCATAGTTGGATGGATATGGGGGTTTCCATTGGTTACTAGATGTATAAGAATTAAAATAAGGCCCAACAAAGGATAATGGATCCAGTGGCATACCTTGTCTTGGAACCCATGGTATCCTTTGTGCAATGTAGTAGACTTGATCATCATCACCATGGATTGGCTTGAACTCAGGTGGGATATGCTTACTATAAATGTTAGCCACCAGTTTGCATCTACAGTCCTTCTTTTGTCTGCAATGAGGGCAATATTCTACTAACATTTCCCCTACCTCCTCATGTTTTTTCTTTGCTTGAAGTGTATCCAGCTAAGTAGCTAGATTGTTTATGATGTCTTGTTTGAAGTCTACCAACAAGTGAGTAATCTCCATCTTTGAAACACCACTAGCGGATGATTTTCCCGTAGAGGATTGGTAAGCTCTCCCTTTCTTTGAAGCTTCCCTAGAATAGTTATGACATAGCTTCTTAATATCATCCCAAGGAGTTTGGGTGACATCTCCTCCTCCCATCAGGTCTAAAGCCTCAATGCATCTCTCATTAATTCCTCTCAAGAAGAGCAGCTTTTGAGACTCTTCATTGAGTGTATGATGTGGAGATTTCTGTAGGAAAAACAAAAACCTTGAAATGTAATCCTCCAAACTCTCATCTTCTTTCTACTGCATCCTAAAGATGTCATCTCCTCTCATGTCACTGCCCCTACAATATTCCTTGTACTTCTCAAGGAACTGTGTCTTCATGTCATCCCAAATCTTTATAGTATTCATGCCTAAGCTCATGAACCATCTCAACGTAACCTCTTTCAAGGTGGTAGGAAATAGGTTAAGCCTATGAGCATCAGTGGTATAGTCATAGCTTCATAAGAGGATATCAAACTCAAACAAGAAGGTATCAGGGTCTTCTATGACAAGCCCATAGAACTTAGGAAGGACTTAAGCAAGGATATTTTTGAGGTTGTCAACTTCATTCTGATGAGCAATGGGGAATGGAAATGCTGGTTGGCTAGGTTTGTTTCTATTTGCATCACCCATGCCTACTTGATGGAGTTCCAAATCAAATGGGTTCTCAAATAGATTTTGGTCTTCAGCGGAAGTTTCAAAACTAGTTAGATTGGGAAATGCATCAGTAAAAGGGTATGGATCTTCTTCTTCTTCTTCTTCTCTTGGAAGATTTGGAATCTCTTCTAGTTGAAATGGATCAGGGTCATTATGAAGGAATCTCCCATAAGCATCTCTTCTCCTTCCTCTATGAATGCGGTATCAACTCAGTATCAACCATCTCACGCAAATAATTGGTGAAAGAATAGCAGGTCATTACTTTCCCTAAATGAGGGGTATACTAAGAACTACTCTTAGAGATACTACAACAAGAAATAAACTATCAATGACTCCAAAGAACTCCCTAGTTTGACACCATCCCCGATAATGGCACCAAAAATGTTGGCCTCCTCTAATGGTTTAATAACTAAGCCCTTAGAGTTGTGACTTAAAGATTGGACATCTACACTAAGTAGCTATTTCAATCATCATGAAGGTGCATTTAATTGTCAACCCAGGGACGTAAAATTGAAATGGGTCAGCACTGTATGTGCACTAGGACTTCATTGCAATCATCCATAAACTAGGAAAGAAACAATACTGGAAATAAAATGTTGGAATTAAATCAACTTAAACATTGAGAATAAATCAACATTTGCACCAAATATTAACAATTGGACTGAAGATGAATGATAGAAATGTAAATTCCAACAAACAGACAGAAAACTACTCTGTTTGTCTTGGTTGCAAGAATAGTCACAAAATGGAATTTTAGTGGCTATAGGAACAAACAGTTGCTAAAACTGAAACTAACTACTGAACAAAAAAAATAAATTTTAAACTAATAGATGGAATTCTCACCAAGTGGGCCCCTTGGGTGAGTCACCCTTACACAACTCAAATGCAGCAACTCAAAATGTCATATTATTTCTTGAAAGCATAAGTACAACATCTCAACAATAGAACTGTAAAACTAGAAAATGCAAGTACAAACTTAGAATATCCAACCTTATCAAAAAGGGCATCTAACCATTATTTATAGAGAGAAAAACTATTGACTAAACCTAACTACCCAGGCATCTGAGTCCATCAAAATAGGAGGGTGCCACTTATTGAAAGCATAGAAAAAGATGGAGGAAGTTATGCATGTGTTGAATCGGTCAATGCAGACTTGCTCCAATGGGAATCTAGCACAACACACTTCCTAGATTTTCTCAACAGACAAAAATGACCATTAAAAAGGTAGTTACATTCTTTTATTTGAATTAGGAATTTCCCTCTATAAGAGTTTTCCTGCTTTGACTTCTTTAATGATCAGCTTCTTGACTTCTTGGTAACCGACCAACTGGCAAGAATCTCTCCCACGTAGTAGGATTTGCTGACATCAACATTTTAGTGGAAACCTGCAAAATAGCATTAGCACGCACAAAAAAATGTATATCTATAATTACCTTAGTAACATTCATTCAACCACTTGTAAATTGAACATAGGTAATCCACATAGCATGATAATGTCATTAAAAACCACAAGGATAAACTTATGCCAAGGTCTATGGTTATAAGGGAAACAATATAGAAAATTTCTACAACCAGTGTCAAAGTTTATGATAGCAACAAAAAATAGATAATGAATCTCATCAAAATTGAGCCATTGATTGAGCTCATCAAATAGAATATGTGATGAATTTAAGAGATCTTCAGTAGATTCCTATTGGATTGTATGTAAGAGTTCAGTGTTAGAATACAATAAAGGAAATTGGTTTTGACATCATGATTTTCTAAGTAAGTGAGTGTTTGACAACTTGTATGGAATCAACAATTTAAGCAAGGGCCACTTGAGGTATTGCTAATCCACTTCATTTTATATTATTATATTAAATAGTGCACTATTGAATTTAGTTAGTAGTTTCTAGTTATATGCATGTGTTGTAATTTATGAATGCCATTCTGTAGTTTTCATTTGAACTTTGTAGCTTCAAGTTGGTTTCATATTTTAGAGGAATTAGCTAGTTTACAACACTACAGTTTTGACAGTTGACAGTTACTTTCTTAAGCATTAGGTACTTGTATCATAAGGTAACAATTTACATTCATTTTCCCCTATTTTATGAATTAGAAATTTACTTCATTTTTGAGGTTTTACAATCTTTTGTACATGTGTATTTTCCTATACTCCATTGATGTAGGATGTGTCTAGGATCTGTGAATGCATATATTTTTCCAGCACTATCTAAAGTTTATGAGTCCCCGGTTGATAATTAAATGCAACCTCTTGTGAAAGATGAACTACTCAGTTAGGAGTTCATCCTATAAGTTGCATGTATACTTACTAGCACCAAGTTGATTAGACATTAGAAAGTCTCTACAACAGGCACACACAATTTTTCCCTCCTTAGATCTGTCTTTTATTTTTATAATTGCAATTTTGTCTATGCAGAAATTCATGTTTTTAGATTATTTTACATAGTTAAATTTAATCAATTCATGTACTTTAAATCCAATTGATCAATTTTCAGAGAAATACAATAAATACATCTATGGTATATTGACTCTCCTTTCGGGCTATTAGCCAATCTCATACCCTTGTTTTTTATTAAGGATAAGACAGGTTTTGATGGGACCTGAAACCTAGTACAAAACAGTTTTGAAGGGACCTGCAACTCTATCAACCAATTTCTTGGTTTGGATTATAATGTTAATTTGGAAAAAAAGATTGATTTTAATGATCTAGGCACTAATCCTAGGGTTTATTTTTTTATAATACAAAATCCAATTCATTAAGATAAGAAATGAAGTCTTCTTGTTCATCATTAATTGTTGGTTTGGTAACATGTTGGGCCCTTGCATATGCAAATTGATTATAGGATTTCCCACCATCAAGGTCAATCATGCATATACAACTTACTAGATTAGAAAGCTCATGAGTGGAGTAGGGATAACTTTAAGAAACCCCCCATGAAAATATATAAAAACTTGACCAATATTGCATTATTTCAAAACAAATATTAATTCTATTAGCGAATCTCTTTTCTAGAAAAAATATTAATTCTATTGGTGATACTTTTTTAATGACTAGAAATTTGTAGAAAATCTTGGTAAATTATACTTTTGTTGAAACCGATAAAATAATTTTGTTAGTGATAAAATTGTATGCAAACCAATAAAATAATCTTGTTGGTGAATTAAAAGTTTTATGCAAACCAATAAAATAATTTCATTGGTGAATTAAACTTGCATTCAAACCAATAAAATATTTTTGTTGGCAAATTAAACTTGTATGCAAACCAATAAAATAATTTTTTTTCCAAATTAAAATTGTATGCAAACCAAAAAATAACTTCAATGGCAAATTATTTAAATATTAAAAAATAAAAATTCATTATTTGGAAAATATGCTAGTAAGTTTGTGAAAAATCATAGTGTCGGTGGCAAAAATATCAAATGCTAAATGATAATGATTAAGTTACTTAATGAATTTATAAGTTTTGATAAGTGAAGAATTTATTGTATGTTGATATTGATAATGATTAAGGTACAACAAGCCATTTAATTCTTGTATCTTTTCAATGCTTCGAAGTACTCTTCTTGAAGTCAAATTTTAGTCAAAATAACATTTGCAATGATTCTCCCATGTGCTGACGATGCCTCCAAAAAGAAGGAATTATGCTTCACACAAGTAAATAATATTAAATTATAAATTTGGTAAGATTGCATGACATTCGTTGACTTTGTTTGGTTCTCTATAGGTGCTAGTGTTTCAACCAAAGGAGAATTGAGATCATGATGGCTAATTCTTTGAACATGCGATTATTTTGCAATTGATTTGGAAATATTAGGGTCCATCTTATAGACCTCATTATAGTGGAGGAGGCATTGCATGTGGTATCAAATCATGATAAACTCTTGGACCACCCATAAGTAATCTTTCCATCTTATATTACCTGAACATTCTTGTCCAATGCATTGGACCTGTTACAAGATGCATGAATAGTCCAAGAGTTGGCATTCCACTATATCTAGGAGTCCTACATCTCTCAGGATTCATTTTAGAAATCCTTTCATGAATATGATTTATTGAAGGAAAGTAATGGTCCTATTGGAAGTCTATTCAAGATCACAGATGTCCAAACTTCTCCAATTGCAATGTGTATGTACTTTTCCATTAAGCATGACTTTCACAATTCATGTAACATTATTGTACACAACTCGCTTTAGGATCATAGAGGAGAGTTAAGTGGCGAGTTTTTAGAGAACACTAAAGAGATATTTCAGGCTCTTCCTTTCCTATTAAGTCACCACTCACCTCCATTGACCCCATATCTCGAGCTTGTTCCAAACACTGATGGTGCCCAACCTAGCCCTAGTTTGATAAATGTAAATGAGCCTTTAGCTCAATTTTTTTTAAAGTGCTTGTATTGGGATTCTATAAAGCCATTTTATTTTTGGTAAGCATGATAAAGCTTTTGTCTGGACAACTTAGGTCCTTTTTTTTTAATTTCTTGTCATTAAAAGGCCTTTTATAATTCGTGTACTATTATATAAATATATATTTTAGGTACCTTGCACCTTTTACCTTAAAAATATATCTTTTGACTATAAAAGTGTTATTCTAGCCATAAAAGGGTCTTTTGTAATTTTTTTATGTTGATTCAATGCAAATAGAAAGATTACAAGGAAATATGATAGTTAATAGACTGACATTAGTACAACAGAAATCAACTATTCAAACTGTAATATAAGACATCAAGTTTTGGCCATGAAAGGGCATTTTGTAATTTGTATACTTCTATATTAAATTTTATTTTATTGAACTTAAATTGGTTAAAGTTTTTGATTAGAGGTAAACAGGTTTTGAAGGGGCCCTAAAACCCTTTACAAAAAAGAAAAGTTGAAGTGAGAGATAACTAAACAGAGTAAACAACAACCAAAACACAACAAACCAAAAATACGACAACAACAAAAAAGGAAGGACAAAAACAAAAAAACTACATATTCTTCAGAATATTTGCAGCTTCCATGTCGTTCTCAATAGTCTTCTAATGTGCATCCATGACTTCAGACATATCTTTAGTAGGGACACCAACCTACATCTTGGTCTTATTGCGAGTTCTAGCATCGATCCCAACAACATTTACCTCATTAACCAAAACATTCTACGAACCAACAACCTTGTGAACCAAAGCTTCCTCCACCACTTGCCTTTCACCAGCAACATCTTTCTCACTAGGAGGAACCTCCCTCTGTTTCTTGGCATTCTCATTAAGAATAGAATGGCCCTTAGCCTAAGACCTCATAACAAATTTAGTCCCTTCCACAACCTTATCCAAATTCATGCTAACCCTTTCCATTTGTTCTTCCAAGGTCAGAATTCTTTATTCAAACATCTACTTCATCTTCAACATCTCCTCAACAACAATCTTCAAAGAATCAAACAACTCATCAACTTGAGTCTGAACAGAAGATTGCAAAGATTCTCCCACAATTCTCACAGCACCCCAAACCCTAACATTAGTCATGTTGAGCTCATGAAAAACCCATTTAAACAATTTAAACAAGGAAATGGTGCCCTCTTTAGCCATACCCAAAACATTGGGAAAATCCTCCCGATCAAAGTTAAACACATCCTTATCCTTCACATCACCCTCCTAAGAGATACTATTCTTATACTGGCTCTCACAAGCCTCCTTACCTTTAAACCCAGTCACCGACATTTGAATCTTGTGAAGAGAGCTAACAATGTCCTCAACCACCAAACTCCTTCTATTTCACTTCTCCAAGTCCACACCTAGAGATCCCAAAGCATCCTACCCACCACCCATCTATAGAGGAGAAGTAGAATGCTCCTCTTGCACAGGACTACTAGACCTAATAGACAACTTATTTTTGTTACCCTCATTCGAACCCTTCTTTCTCTTAGTCCCCAAAATAGGGGGCAATAGAGACACATCTTCAACAATATCAATCATATCTTTCAAGATAGAAGAGGGAGCGGGAAGCCTAGTTTTGCAAGGTTTTTCACCAATCTCTTCCTCACTACAGGTCTCATAATCCTTTGATTCAGGAATAGATTCCCCTTTACCAGTCTTCCCCAGAGTAGGAGGTTGTGAAATCACTTCCATATAGGCCTAAGAATCTAGAACATAATCCTCGTCCTCTTCCGACTCAGACTCCTCCTCCAGAACCACTTTCTTCTTTTTCCCTTTCAAACTCACTAGTTCTTCTTCTGAAACAATCTCATATTCCAAGGCTGGCTTCTGTTGCTTACCCTTAAGAGCCATTGCAGGCTGCTTAGGAACCACAAAATCCTTGGCATAATCCATAATTAGTAGAATCAGACCAACATGTAGTACAAGATTCTTAGGGTTCCTTTTATGATCCTTAAGACCATACTCTAGAGAAGCCAAATGATAGAAAGGAAAGGAAATTTTCTTCTTATGGAGAAAATGATTCAAAAGAAAAAAATGATAAGCATTGACAGTAGAAAACTGACCTTCTAAAGTAATGTACCTCATCAATTCCTCAACAACATCACCCCACAAGGCTTTGATGGAACTGCGCTAGTACCCACCACTCTTGGCCTGCTTAAGATTTTGTTCTTCATCCCCTTTGAAGAAAATATTCATAGTCACCTTAGATTCCTTCTTATCTCTATACACCTTCTTACCCTCAGTTGAGAGACTAGTAATATTCACAATGAAGTCCTCATTGACATCAAATTAACTGCCACCCAATTTCAAAATCCTATTATTCCATCCTTTGACAAACGAGGCCACTACCTGCGGGTTATTCCCATGGAGCCTCTCCAAATAAGGTGTAAACCCACCTTTATGCAGTCTTCGCCACACCTCCTTCTTGTTTTTCAAGGTGTCACAGGAGAAAGGATCTACCCTATTTCTATCTCCACCCATGATCATGATCTTAGCAGAACTCAAGAGCTTGAGAACTTTGCAAACAATTAAGAGAAGCCTTGAGAAGGAAGGCCAGGAAATACCCACAATCCATGTGACAATAGAATGGTGGCAAAGGGACATAATTATCCTTGAAAGCCACCCCATATGAAGATTACTCAAGGTACCATAATCCCAAGCATGATCCAACTCTCCTTCACTCCAAACAATAAACTGCCACGTGATTAGGGTCATGTAAGCCCAAAACATAATGGGGCCTCCAACTGCCTTAGCAATTTTTATAATCATGATTTAGATGAGCAAGATCCTCAATGGGGAGGGGGTCATCCACATCCCACATCCTAGAACCGCTAACACCTAAGTTAGTTAAGACATCTACAAGACCTTTTCTTCCCTAACAATGTGAGAGATATAAAATTCATCAAAGGAACTTAAAATTTCAATGGCATCCATAATAAGGGATTCAACACTCCATGAGGGGACATAAGACTTCTTCAGATTGTTAATAATATTTAAAGAGTTGCCCTCAAGCCACACCATCCTATAGCCTTTAGATTGAGCCATCTTCAATCCATGATAGGCTACAGAAAATTGGTTAAAGTTAAATTGAATATTTAGTTAAATTCATTAATATTAAATAATTTAAATAATATAACCTTAAATTATTTTAAATAAGTTATTGTAGTTACATTATATTTTTTAATAAGTTAATATAAATTAAATTATATTTTGATCGAGTGGAGAAATCCTTGATATCATCTATGTAAATTTTTTAATATCATCAGGTTGAGAAATCCATGATATCATGTATGTAAATCTTTTAATATTAATATATTATAGGACTACCCTTAAAAAAAAACTTAAATTATATTTTAAATAAGTTATTATAAACATAATTTTCTTGAAATTAGTTACGTTTGTTGGAAGTTTGGAAGCTTGAGTTATTTGTGAGTTGCTTGGGTGTTGTCATTGATGTCAACCCCTTGTATGAAGAGAGTATTAGAATACCATTGGTGTTGATGATGCCAACCCTTAGAACTAGAGTGGTTGGAAGTTTGGAGTTGTTGGTATTGATGTCAACACAATGTTGTTGGTATTGTCATTGATGTCATACTTCAGTATAGTTGCAAAAGTTGTTAGTCTGACTGATGGTTGAGGGGATTATTGCAATTGGAAATTATTGCAGATGCTAAAGATGTGTTGCAAAGATGTTAGTAATGTTGTTGATGAAGTTGGTTCACTTGGTTTCCAAGTGATTTTGAGAAAATTTGAATAAAAGAGATTTTAGTGTGACAGAGTAGTGTTCAGTGCTTTTCTCCACATTTATTCATGCTTGAAGATATGTTCATGCAGTTTGGATGTGATTATCAGATGTGTTTAGAGGTATCATATCCAAAGGTTTAGGTTTTGGATCATACTACAGTGGAAGATGTGTTTGACAGTATGTTTGTTTGATGAAACAAAGTGTCTAAGAGAAATGAGATTTCTTTGTATTTCTCTACAATGAAGTTTCTGGTGTTGTGGATCTAGGAACATGCTTATAATGCTTGTATCTAACTTCCCTTGAAGTTCTAGGTTGTAAGTTGTTTTGCAAGGTTGTTTGGTGTGTTGGATGTTTGTGCTAGTATGTCTAGTTGCACAAAATGAAGGTGTTCTTGAGTTTTAGGTGGTTGTAGTGGTTTTGCAGTATATTCTGTTGGTACTGGAGTATTCTAAGTTGTTGCATGAATAGAGTGGAGTGTTTTTGTGTGGTCTACAAGATGTTTCTAGACCTTGAGAGGTTTTTTTGAAGTCACTTATCAAGGTGTTAGTGCAGGTTTGGCTGACCTGGCATGCTAGCACTAATTGCAAAGGATAATTGTTGATTGAGGAAGTGTTGTGAAGCATTTTTATGTAGATTTGGGTCCTAATTAAGTTGTGGCATGGTTTAGCTTCACTTCTTTATATTGTGGAAGTGTTTTGTGCCGACCTATTTTATGTTACACAGTTGAGGTGTCTACATTTCATTAAGGTTGACCTAATTTGTAATGCCCCATCATATTAACCTAAGAATGTTGATTGTGTGTATAGGTGTAATAAAAAAATTTAAAGTATAATTATTAAGTTAATTGGTTGCATACATTCATTAAGCTATGCGACGTTAGACTACTTTGAGTTTTCCATAAGTGACTATAGTATTTCGCATTGCACATAATAATTTATAATATAAACATTAAAGATAAACATTGCATTTCAATTAAAACTCCATTCAAGATATCATAAAGTACAAACTTGATTTTCCTTACATTGCATTTGATAAATATACAATACTCATCCATCATGGTGAGGTAGTTCAATAATAATTACAATTACAATTACAAGTGTTCACCTCACAACATTTGAGAGATGTTTTTACAATACAAATTTTACAATATACAATGTTGAAATACACATAAGTTTCCAAGTGCGAGCTCTCCATCCATGAAGCTCTCGATGCCAAGATCAAACTGGGGACCCAACGGAGTAAGGTGCACGTTCCACCCAACCATATGGTACCCGTAGGTCCACCCCCTGTGCTAGGAGATAGTAACAAGGTTACCTAGACCTAATCTACTAACCCTAGACACTAGTACATAACAATCTAATGGTTACATTGCTTCCAGATTTTGACAATTGATTATATCACTAACACAAGGTTAACTGTTACTTTAGGTGGAGTGTCATCACAGCATTGCAAAGGTTACCCTGGTGTTTCTTCCTAGGTTTCGGCCCCCAACCTTGGGTTACCCTGGTAACCTCTTACGAAACCCGGCCCCAATGCATATCATTGTGGAATCAAATGTCTTTTAAAGGAACAAGACACCGATTTTCCATTCTAGGCCTTCTCATCTTATACTCAAGACTGAAGTAGCTCAAGAGTCATAAGAGAGGCAAAATATCTCGTTAAGAGTTTTAATTCTAACTACTGTGTTCTTTAATTACCACTGACTTACTAACTCTTTGTAAGTTACCCTGACACCACTTTGTGTGTCGACCCTTACAAAAAGCCACTCCCCTAAACATAACAAGGTTATACTAAGTTTTTTTCTGACTAGGGTTTACAAGGTGCACAAAAGGGATCAACACAAAATACCAGAATTACCACAACGAATATCACAATTTCGTTCACAAAAAATCCAGTGCACTACCCTAGTATGTTCAAACATATGAAACCATAGTAAAATTTACTCCCTTAAGAAACTGCAACTGGAAGACTTGAAATCACATAAAAAAATAATCCCCATTTTCCCAATTCAAATTAAAGCCATTTAAAGCAAATTCACGTCTATCATTTGGATATACTAAATCCATATGTATCATTTTGAAAACAACATGTTTATAAATCATTTTAATAAAAGATCTATTTCAAAATCAATAAAAATAATAGCTATTTTCTTTAATCTATTTTTCTAGTTTTCTCAAATTCACCATTTATTGTGTTCCATAATTTCTCAATATTAATTTTCACATACATCATTATCTAGAGAAAATATAATTTATCTCAAGAATAATTTCCAAATTATTTTTCCTAACATAATATACATATATTTATATAAATATTCATTTAATCAAATATGATCTCATATTATATATAAATATATATATATATATACATATATATATATATATATTTACATATATATATATATTTACATATATATATATATTTACATATATATATATATATAAATATAAATATATTTAAATACAAAATATGATAACATATATACATTCGAATTTAAAACTTTATTTATAAAATCCATGTTTTAATCATTAAAAAGAGACTTTTTTTTTAAGTTTCAAATAAAGCATATTTTACACAGGGCTCGGCTCCCTCACAGCCGAAACCCTTGTGGGAGGGCTCGGCCGTGGCGGCAGCACCGGCGCTGCCCTCACAGCCAGTTCCCTGCGGGGGTCGGCCGTGGGGTAAGCCCTCGGCCCCTGTCCAAAAACTAAAACAAACATTTAATAATTTAATTCATTAAAATCGCAGAAATTTCCTTCCGCGTAAAATCGAAATCCAAAATATTTCATTTCGAAATGTTAAATACTGTGCAATTTTGACGAAAATCCGTACGCGGATTTCATTGTTTTAGAATGAAATTTTTAATGAAAATTCTTCATATACCCTAAACAGAAATATATATATACAGATTTTTAAAACAATAAATAAAATACTGTGAATAATATATTGTGATTGTGCAAATATTTTCATAGGGTATATTTTCTTTTCTACAGAATAAATTATGAAATTTGCACATTTAAATATATACTCCTCAAAACTATCAACTAAAATCACAGCAAATTCATATCTAAAAAAATATCAAAATTCTTTTCTGCAATACCCTTAACAATTTTCAACAGGAAACTACATTTAAAGATTCTTTAAAAAATTTCTTTCCTGTGTCGTTTGAAGATTTTCTACAGTTTAATTAAGTTTTACAAAATCCCTGAGATAAATATAGGAAAACATAAACAAATCTTTTCTCTAACTCTTTTATGGAAAGAAATAAACAAAACAAGAAAAATACCTGTATTATGTTAACTGCCTGTAGAAGAATTCCTTTTGCCTGTAGCATACAAATCCCAAAATATTCTTCAAAAGAAATCCCCAAATCCAAGAGAGCTTAACTAACCACCAAGATCCTCCAAGGGATCTTTCACAAATATACAGTATTACCAAATTAACTTAATTCAAAAAAAATTTGCACAAGCTGAGATATTTTTCCCGTGAGGAAATTGAACAACCCTGTGTTTCCTGAGATCCAAATTATCCTCGGTAACAAATTTTCCCAACAATATTCAATTAAAACGACACGTAATAGAAATTGGTTGCAAAATATCTTCTTCCACCACTTCTTGGCAATTTTGCCTTTCAAATTTGCATGTAATTAATTATTTTATTTTAAATTTTAAAACTCAAATTCCAATTTCCATGCATTTATTTTATTTAATTTAAATATACAATTTCCACAATTTATTTAATTTTCAAATATTAAATCTATTTACACACACAATTTTTAAAACAATTTAATTTAATTAATTAATTTATTTAATTAAATAATTTAATCCTTTTAGATCAAGCCATTTAACCAAATAAGCTAATTAATTAATTAAATAACAAACACTAATTTCTTCAACATTTATACATTAATTTAAATAACAATAATTTAAAACACAATAAACTATCATTAAAAATTGACATTCTCCTTTCAGCTTAGAATTTTATCCAACCTTGAGAAAATACAAGGCGACCTGGGCTTCGGTGGAGCGACCAAAGTACTAAGGCGGGATTATAGATGAACTAGGGTAAGCCAAACTACTATCTCCCGATCCAGCATTTTAGTTGAGTCTTGACCGCTCTGTGGTGCCGGTGAAAGTCGATTGTCATGTACGCAATTCACGCAACCAAGCAGCAACATGCATACAAGTATATATAAATAAAGCAGGCAGCGAGGGCACACCGTCTTGGGAGAAAATGGACGTATTACGGGGCTTTCATAGCTGGTGATAACATTCGTTCTCCACACCAAAACACTTCACATCAAACTGACGAAATAAATAGCTGTTAGTCCATCATAAACATATACATAGCAATAAACAACTGAAAGTAAACATCTACGCTATATCAATTCATGTCTGAAATCAATAATCACCAAACAATGTATCATCATGTCACAGAATAAATCCACTATCGCTCAAAACCGGCGATGAAAATATCCAAACAAAGTATCATAATCTAACAGTATGAAAACATAACAGCAGAAAGCATAAGCATAAACGGAGGGGTACTACACATCTGACTAAAGGGGAGACTATTTGGATTGCTAATCAGTCTTTGAATATATAAGAATTAAAAGAGATAAGTAAGTATAAGTATCCTTGGCGACATTTCACATTTTGACCTTTCAGTCAAAGTCAATTAACAAAGTAGCAGTCAGACCTAAAGAAGGTTCAAGGACTATGCTGATAGAAAACCATATTTTGGACAATGGCTAGACAATCTGTTGAAATTGCTTTACAAACTTTGAAGCAAATGCATTTTTGCTTCTGTTTACTTTCATTGTACATCTTAAATGGAAGTCGGGTTTTGCATTGCTGCAATGTATTTGTATACTTTGATTATAAAATCATAGTTTAGATCATTTTAAGTGTTATCCATTCGAATCTTTCCTTGAAATACCAAGGATTCATCTGAGTCTTGGAGGCAATGCACAGCTATCCTATAAAGAGAGCTTTGGAACCAATGAGCTGTCATATATACATGGGTGCATGAGTCCATAGATGCATATATACATGTATCCATGCAAGATATCGATAGATGCATATATACATGGATGTGTGTATGCAATTCATAGGTGCATGTATACATAAATCGAGGTATACATTTACCCATAGATACAGCCATACATATATAGACAGATGCATGAAGAGATGACAAGATATATGCATAAATCGATATATGCATGATTGCATCTATGGATACATAGATACATTATGAAATGAAGAAAAAGACACATTTATATATGCATGTATTTTGAGAGTTTGATTCTGAATCCATATGCATACTTTGATTAAAACTAGTGGTTGAAAGTACATAATTCATTGGTACAAAATTAATGCATTGAATTGCATCTGACTAAAGGGGAGGCTGTTTGGATTGCTAATTAGTCTTTGAATATATAACAATTAAAAGAGATAAATAGAAACATAATTATCGTGGCAGCATTTCATTTTGACTAACTTTCAATCGAAGTGAATTAATGAAAGTAGCGATCGGACCTAAAAGAAGGTTCAAGGACTATCGATAGAAAAACCATATTTTTGGACAATGACTGTAATCTGTTGAAATTGCTTTAGAAACTTTGAAGCAAATGCATTTCTTCGTTCTGTTTACTTTCATTGTACATGTTAAGTGGGAGTTGGGTTTCAGATTGCTGCAATGCATTTGTATACTTTGATTATAAAATCATAGTTTAGATCATTTTTAGTGTTATCTAATTGAATCTTTCCTTGAAATACCAAGGATTCATCTGAGTCTTGGAGGCAATGCACAACTGTGCTATAAAGAGAGCTTTGGAGCCAATGAGCTGTCATAAAGGATAGTGGAATATTGTCAAATATTGTGATTATTGTCCTCATAGGCACACATGCAAAGTATGGAACCATATAGAAAGCAAGTGAACTCTTTAATAATCCCATGAAACATAGTCTTTGTATGCATCCATGCATACAGGTTTGCATGTATATATGTGTACATGTAATTATGTATATATGTTAGACAATATGTATTTGTGCATAGGTGCATAAGGATGGTATGTATCTTTAGATTTTAGATTGCATAGGTAACATGTAGTTCATAGTCATCTAGTTAGAGTAATATGATCACTTTGTGCATATTGGTATTTAATTCTAGAAGTTGATGTTTCCAAAGTTGTTTTTTTTAATTTGGAAAGTGGTATTTAGCTGTTTTCTTGATTGTGTTTCAAAGTGAATGCATTAAACAGAATGTGGATTTATCATGTAATATAGATTTAAGTGACTAGAGATGCATTGTGATTACTTTGAGCGTTTCATTTTTTGTTATTCTGCAGATCTGTGTAGTCACATGGATGTGGACATCTATCATGGTATCCATAGATGCGTAGATACATGTATCTATGGATAGATGTATTCATAGATACATTGACACATATATGGATAGATGCCTATATACATTTGCACATAGAAACATAGATACATATATGCGTGGATGCATCTATAGGTAGAAGAATACATAGAAACATAGTTGCATGGATAGATAGATAGATGCATAGCTGGATACATAAATGCTTAAATATACATGTATGGAAATATCCATGGATTGCAGATGAAGTTGCATAGATACATATATCCATGGTTGCATGTGTACATAGATGCATGTATTGCAGTACACATGGATGCATGTATATGTGTATCTCTGGGAAAGATGCATGGTTGCATGTGAGCCTTGTAAAGTTTGTATATTTTTTATTACTGCAAAGCGGTCTCATAAAGAGAGGTTTGGAACCAAAATTATGTCAACATGTGCGATAATGAGAGTTTTTTCCTTGAACCTTGTTATATATTCAAAGAGTAACTAGCAATGCAAACATCTCTCCCTTTAGTCAGATGCCATTCAATGCATTGAGTTTGCATCAGTGGATTATGTGCCTTCAGCCACTAGTTTGAATCAAAGTATGCATATGGATTCAGAATCAAAAGCTCTTTCCTGTGAACCCATTTTTAATTTTCCTATGCATTTGCCTGGAATGCTTTTAACTGGCAACATTGGCCAATCACATTTCGCCATTTAACATATTACTTATTTTTTTGTACAGTTTGCATTTGGAGAGCTATTTTATATATTGGAAAATTAGCATATATCTATTTTTCTATTCGACTGAGTAGCTTTATAAATCATTTTCATTTTAAAAACTTGGGAAAATGTGAACGCATAAATTGATTAAATAAATTTAAGCAAAGGCATAGTTTGAAAGTTGGTGGCTAGAGGTACGTAATCCATGAATATAGATTAAATGCATTAGAATATCAGGAAAATGTGAGCACAATGCATGAATGCAAATTAAATGCATTAAATGGCATCTGGCTGGAGGTGAATGCGCTGGAGTGGCTTGGTGACCATGCATGGACAGGGTACTTTGGTCATTTAATATAGAGTTAAGCCACTTGCTATGCATCTTTATTACTTTGTGTGTGTTGTTTTTGTGTTCTGTAAGCCTGTGTTCTCAAAACCTAAATTTTGCAATTGCTTTGAGCTTTTTCGCTATGATGAAAGCATACAGGATAAAGGAATTTTGTGAACTGTTATAGTTAATGTGCTCATAGGGACATATGCAAAATATGGAAGCATATACAAGGGAAGCGAATTGTTCAAAAAAACTCCCCAAAGAAATGTGGTCCCATGGAATGCAATAAGTGTTCACAATGGACAGTTTGGTTTTCGCATGTTAACTTTGTCAGATAATGCAATTTGACATGAACAATGTTGAAGCCATGACATGAACAATAGAACTATTCAACACTGAACTCTATGCTTGTAATAATTATTGGAAAAGTTGTAAATGCCATAGATGAAATAATATGAATAAAATTCTAGTTTCTAGTTTTCTTGAAATGCAATGAAAAAACTGCTATAAAGGCATAAGACGAGGTTGTGTAACATATTGCCATTCCTGTATCTAATTTCTTTGGACATGAATGCTTTACACATTTGATTGCAATAGTAACATGTCTACGAAAATGGAACAATAGAGATCATAATTCAGTAGTTTTTAGTGTGAGTATATATGTATCCTGATACATATAAGCTCAATCTGGCATTTATGAAAACAGCTACTAGCTACGGTGAAAGAGCTAATTAGTGTTACTATATGCGATATCCATATAACATAATAAATTGGTACAAGGCTAGAGTGGCACATCCATAAATACATGGACACATGTATACGCAGTTGCATACAGGGATACGTAGAAGCTTAGATGAATACATGTATACATGAATATGTGCATATGTGCATATGGACACAGAGGCATATATACATGTAAATATGCATATATGCAGCGAAAGCAACATATGGATTTGTGTATACAGGAGTGTACTTTATACATTAGAATGTGTGATGGAAAAGTGACTATAAAGTACAATGCATAAAGCAGGGGTGAGACTTGGTTGCATTAACAGCATAAAATGAAAAAAGCCAGAGGAAAATAACTATTTATTGTCTCAAGTAACTTGTTAATGGGTCTAGAGTGTGCAACCATAACAACTTCTACTCGGTCACCATAAACTCTTGAAAACATAAGAATCAGAGAGCAAATATTGGAAAAGCTAGGAAGGACAGAATGCAAAAGGAAACATTTAAACTATATAGTTTGAATGGAATTATGCATAGAGGGGTAATAATTATTGAACATATATGTCAGATGTACATAGAGAACCATTGTCTTCGTAGGTGCAAAAACAAAATTAGAGTTTCAGATGTCCATATTCAAGAAGACTTTAACATAGTAACCTATAAAAGTGTCTAAATGTATAATAGCAATAGAGTATTTAAAAACCAAAGATGTCTTTAACATGTGAAAACCAGTGAAATGTCTTGGAGCATGGAAAGGCGAAAAAGTAAAAGTCTAAACAATGTAAATTTGTACTCTTGTATTCCTAGTTTCCTGTAAAGCCAACAAAATGCTATGTATTAGAAACATAGTTTGTATGGATAGTGATTTGAGGTGCTGGTTCACAAGAGAAAAAGTTTACATATGAATGACTTTATTACCTTCTGGTGATGTTTCCTATCTATTTGTCAATGCAAATGGCTTCAACAATGGAATTGTTTTGGTCGAGGCTAAAATGTCCTTCAGCACTGAAGTCCCGTAGGATGAATATCACTGCTGACTTGTCCTTGATATAGTCTTCATAGTTGAGCCTTTGCAGTGTGGGCAATAGATGGTGCATGGTGACCTGGTCAATTGAAGACTAAATTGTTTGATTGTCATAAGTTGTTATGGTAGTTTTAAGTTGTAAACAGAATGTATAATTGACTTGTTGGTTGCACTGTTTACAGTGAGTAGTTTTTTCTTGGAGTGTGCCATAAGCAGCGAATTTGAATTTGCATTTTGGATAGCATGCATGAAATGGATTGGAAAATGCATTTTCTGCTTTTAGAGTACCAGAAACCTATATAATATGGTTCAAAAATTGTTAGAGGAGACAAAAATACAAGTTTGGATGCACTAGTTTTTAAAAAAATGAATGTTGTTACCTTGAAAGTTGAATGTAGTAGGATGTTGAGTTTTTCCAAGCTTCTTTTGTCATTCAAGTTACAGATGAATGTTGATCGACATGTGTGAAATGTGTTCTTTTGATTTGTTTTTCTTACAACATTCTTGAAAAGCATTGCAGGAGTTTTATTTGTATGCAATTGGTCTTCGAGTGCAAAGTATTGTTGCTCATATGTTGACTGTAATAGCAGCTGCAATTCAATGAGAGAATTAGATTTTGTTACAGAAATTGTTATAGAGACCACTGTAGAACATTAAAAGGTTGAAACTGAAAGAAGATGTAAAAGTTCTGTAGACCGAAATACATGTGCTCTATCTATGTCAGTGTGGCCATCTTTGATGTCAACTGCAAATTGGGTACCCATTTTCCTGGCACCAACTACTAGCGCAGCTATTGTGCCAGCTGGGTACTCATTTACAATTGTTAGCAATTGGCTAATAGCCATACTTGGAATGAATTTGTACTCTTGATAGAGGCGGGGGATGTTTTCAGTGGTGCTTATGTCTGTTAAAATCAAAATGCAATCACAGTCACCTCTGTCATAATCTGTCCTAGGTGCAACTTGGAAATATGAGATTGAAATAGCTGACCCCGAGACTATTTTAGGCTCATGTTGATACACAAGGTTTCCACTAACATTTAACGTGATTTTCATTTCTACTTTGTGATCTATTAGATCAGCACGTAGCATTTCCCGTGTTTTGTTGGCCTTATCCAATGTTGCTTTGTAGACAACAAGCACATCACCTTGGAAGGTGTCTCCAACTCTTTTTGCATTTAGTTGTTCGATTGAAACAATCTTAGGTTTCTTGACTCTTGTCCTACAAGGAACAAGGATAATGTCAATTGAATGCTAATTTAATATTAGCAAGCTGGGAAAATGGCAGTACAATGAAGAACCAAGCACTTTACCATTGTGTTGACTCTTCTTGTGCAATTTGCACTTGTTTTGCTTGTCTTTTTGATGCATCTTTTGGTGTCCTGCAAATAATTGGAACAATGTTATTTGAATATTTGTGATTTGGGTGAATGAGTATGAAGGAATAATACTATGAGCGCTTTACCGTTGTGTTGATTCTTCTTGTGTGGTTTGTATTTTCTTTGACTGTCTTTTAGTTTCATCCATAGATCTCCTGCAAATAATGGATATAGCATTGGAAAATACATTGCAATGCATAAAGGTGATATAAGGCTATAAGTTCTATAAAGTTGAATTTGTCTATTGGGCAACATGCAATTCTAGGAAAATTGGATTGTGATCAGTCCAATATGCTTCTGATATATAGATAGAGCATATATTTGTAGTCGTGTTGGACCAAATGTGATCAATGACTAGTTGCCCATGCTGTGTTGTTGGTTTAACATAAATTGTATATTGTTCTGTTGCATATAACTGTGGAGCATTTTTTTGCTTCTGCTTTCTGAAGACATGTCGACATTAAAATCGCCTAAAATGTACAACATGTTTTCTGAATTTGTGGATCCAATAATTATTTGCAAGATTGCGATTACTTCATCTATGGCAGTTGCAGGTCTTGCATAAATATTACAAACATTGAGTTCATTGTTAGATAGCATTACTGTTGATGTGATGGCTTCAATATTTGAGGTTTCATGTTGTGTTGTTTTTGACAGGAGTAAATGTTTCCTGGTTAAAGTTGCTATGCCATGTATGTTATGTACAGAGAAGCTATCAAAATACTGCAGCAAGGTATTTAGCTCAAAGGGATGCATATGTGTTTCTTGGAGACACAAGATATCAGATTGCATTATGCCATAGTCATTGACAATGTCTTCTGCATGTGCTTTCAAGCTACGAGTGTTCAATGTACATAGGAGCATATGTGATTTGTTTTTTGAACATGTGTTTAGATTATCAAGTTGCCATTGTGCACATGTCTGAAGACGAGACATTTCTAGTTGTATTTTGTCTTTAACTTTGAAGTTTTTTGTAGTTAAAGGTTGTAACAGAAATAATGATTCTACTAATTTTGTTCGTGACAGAGCTGTATAGGTTAGTCCATGCTGTCTAATGCCTGTGGGATCAAAAGCCAAGGCCTCCATTGTTAATCCTTGGGATCGATGTATGGTTCGTGCACATGCTACTTGTACTGGGAATTGTTTTCTAGTTGTAATTTTCTTGTTTATTGTTATTTTCTGGATTGGCCTAGCAATGCGTTGTATAGGCACCCAGTCTTTGTCAATGATAGTAGAATAGCAGTGTGCTAGTTTTGTGCGCTGTGATGTCCAATTGATGGGTCATTAAATTTAATCCAGACAATATCAATATTGTTTTGTGTTGTATATGCTTTAAAAATTCCATCTGAACCATTGACGAGGCCATCTTGAACATTGTAATTGCCTGCATAAAGCTCAACAAGAATGTTTGGTTTCAAGCATATTTGTGATGGGAGTGTCGTTGTGTGACTGTATACTCGTATTGCATTAAGGTCCTCGTGAAGTTCATCTATTGCATCTAGCACAATCATTTGGGTTGGAATGATTGATAGCATTTTGTTGTTATGTGCTTGAACATCTATTCTCCTATAGAAAAGGTGCGGAAGCAATGGATCTAATGGTACAGGACAAAAGCAAATTTTGTTGATATAGTCTATGTCATGAGTTGTCTGAATGCCTACTCGTAGTCTATTAAGGATTGAAATAAATATTTCATCTTTTTGTCTCATGGTAGTCACCAATGAATAGCATTTTATGTGGTCTTTCCAGAAACTATAAGGCATTAATTCAATTGGAGTAGGCCTATTTTCAAAAACCACAGAGTCAAGGACAGGTTGTGCCTGGTAAAGGTCACCACAAAATATGGTATCAAGGTTTCCAAAGTATGTTGTAGGCATTTGCATTATGTCTCGTAGTCTTCTATCAATATACCGTAGGAATGTTGAGCCAACTAATGATATCTCGTCTATAAGAAGTATGCGCAATTGATCATAGTGCTTTGACATAGTGTCAAGCACTTCAGTGTTCAGTGGCAGGAATTCTGATGTATTAAAAGGTATGTGAAATGCTGAATGTAATGTGAATCCCCCTATGTTATATGCTGCTTTACCTGTATATGCAGTTAATAAGCCCTTGGGTTTGTCTGGATTATTGTCAACAGAATTGCTATACATGTGAATGAGAGCTTGGTAGATGGCTTTTGTTGTAAAAGTCTTTCCTGTTCCAGCTCCCCCAGTCAAAAACAAGTGCAATGGCTTTTGTGGATTTTTCATCTTTTTTATGAGAACATCCTTAACAATTGTTTGTTGTTCTTTATTTAACATTCGTCTTAACTTGTAGTATTCATTGTTATCTATAATTTGTGGGTGCTTTTTAATTTCAAATCCATTGGAGTACATGGTATTTGGGTTTGAATGACCTATGTTTGGAAGGTCTGTTTGTATGTCATATAGTTCTTTCTGGGAAAGCTTTGCTTGCATTGGCAGGTCAATGAGCTTTTCATCTTCAAGAGACTGAAGATCATTTATAGCTTTGTCAATGTCACCCCATGCGGAGTTTGTGTTGTGGATGAAATTTGCACTGTTTGTTTGAATGGTTTGTCCATGGTACATGTATACATGTTCCCAAGAGTCAAATTTTTGTTTGAGTGTATGCTCATTAATGGTAAATGGAACATAGAGAACCAATTGCTCTCTACAATGATTCTCTATATCAAAGTGTTTGTTGAAATTGATAAACCGTACCACATTGGGTTTGGCCTTTGGTTCAATTGTAGCACCGTATTTGTTGTATCTTGAAACAAATTCTACAAGACATATGTCCACCATTGTTTCAGGACGTTTTAAATAGTAGTCTATAATAGATTTCGCAAGAACGTTTTCTGATTCATCTGGCTCATTGCTCAATTCTTTAACAGATTTGAGTATAAATGTGCGATCATTGTCAGATCGTGTATCAATGAATATACATTTTCTTGAACTATAATTTAATGGCAATGACAGAACAATATGTGCAGCTTGTTGTGATGACATTTGTTGTAAGTTAAGCATGGCATTTCCAAGTTTACTTACCATTCGTATTCAATCAATATTGTCTTGCTTGTGGTCTGTACGTTCTTTTGAATGCATATGTCATTGACTTGTCTACTTTTGCAATATATGAGCTACAGTACATTGCAACAGCATATGCATTCAGGACAAATTGTGCATCTGTATTAGCCTTCCAAAGATTTGGAATTTTCCTTGAAAAACTATTGTTCCATATTTCTGATGGTTTTCTTTGTAAGAAAAGCGTAGGCCTGTTTAATGTTGAGCTCAAAGCTTCAATGTATTCATTGTCAGTTAAGTTTAATTCTTTTAAGAACATTTGAAAAGTGAATGTTTTGTCATAGTTTTCTTTTTGGAGTTTTGAAAAGATGTCAGTGGCATTTGTAGTTATCACTTCAGTCTTTTGGAGTATTGGTAAAAGTAAGTTGACTTTTGCATTGGTGGGAAAGGAAAATTGTACCTACAAAGTTGTTTTCTTGATCTCTTGCTTTTCTTTGTATGATGGTGTTTGTGTAGCATTGCCAAAGGAAGTTCCAAATTTTCGGTGTCGCAAGTAATATACTTATCAACAAAAGCTATGATGTCCATGTTGTTTTTTTTTGTGTAGATTGGTGCATTTTTAACCCATATGAGGAAATGATCATGTTCATTTCCTCGATTTTGGAACTCAGTGACTGAGAAGTAATCAATGACATTTCCAAAGAAAGAGTCATCTGTAAGTATCAATTTTTTTATTGCATTGATTCTATGTTTATAGTAATGTGCACAAGTGATAGGATCTTTCTTGATTAGTTCAAATTTGTCAATGCGTGTTGGGTGATTAGATTCTTGACAATTTTGTGCTGATTGGTGTAGATTGTGCAGCTCTTGTAATGTTTGAATTAGTGGATCCCAATTTTTCTCAGCACTAGAGAAAGTGATGAAAAATGTCAGTGGTCCTAGTTGTTGAATCATAGCAAATACATTTTTCTTAAGTTGTGAATAGTCTGGAGAGATTCTTATTCTTTTGAAATCAACATATCCAATATCTGATTTAAGAATTTTTTCTAGGTTTGGTTTGTGTTTAACGTCTTTCGCAAATAGCTTTCGCCCTTTTAACTGGCCCTTGCAGATTCTTATTGTCATTGTAGACAGTACTTGTTGTATTAGTACCTTTATAGCTTTGAAAAAAATGTTTGTTGTATGATATGAAAATTGTCTTTGTGATTGTAAGAGCTCCCAGCGTACTATTTTCTGATACATAAAGTTTTTTACAATGTCATTATCACGTGGTTTTCCAAAGAATAAAGTTGGGAAATTCATTTCTTCAGCATAGATGTCCTTAAATATTCCAATTGGATACTTGTGCTCTGCAGGTGCAATTTCAATAATCTTGTCTTCCATGTTATGGATACTTCTAGACTTAGTAAATCCATGTATCAATGTTTATGATGGGTTTTCATTTTCCATTTCACTATCTGATTCTGTTTCACTTGTATTTTGTGGACTATTGTCTTCGTTTTCTTCAGTGCATTGGAGAACTTCTTGCCAATCTTGGTTTATGTGGACTTCGTGCATTTTGTATAATGGTGTCCTTGTTAATTGAGTCAAAGCTTGCATGATGACATTTGGGCACACCATGCCTTTTTGAAATGCATTTTTGTATTTTAAGCATCTTTTCAATGAAATAGCAATTGTTTGTGTATTGTTAATTGATTGTGGTAATGCTCTTTGTACAATGTTCATGTCAACAGGGACATTTATAATAGAAACTGTTAGGCCTATTTGAGACCTTTTGAACCCTAGTTCCCAAATATGTGCAAATGCAATTCTAAGTGAGACAAGTCATTCTTCTAGCTGAGTTAAATTTTGCACATAGCACAATGGTCTATTAGTTCTTATTTTCTATGGCGTAGCATACTTTGGAATAGTGGACTGTTTCAATGCAAAGTAGCATACATGGCATATGAAATCTGTGAATGGTAAGGAATCTGATTGTAGTATCTTACAGTATAATTTTTTTTGTTTTTCTTTGAATATCCTGATGTCCTTGTTCAAACAGAGCACTTGGAAAATTGCACATGGGTATTTTGGTGTATCTTGTATTGCTATTTTATAAATTTCTATTGGTGTCAATGTTTTTTTTTCTTTGGACTGCTAGGTACACTTTCTTTTTGTTTTTCTTTTCTAATCAAGTTCTTCAGGTGATTAAGTCTTATTGTTGATTTATGTTTAAAATTGTTTGCTTTGACAAATGGTATCAAATTTTCCTTGTTTTTAGGAAAAGCATGTGGCTTGGTCAAGTAAGTATTTTTGTATTGTGGACGATTTCTGATCAACTTTTTTAGTTGGAGTAAGCTTGTTGAGCATTGGCGAGTTAGATTTTTGGATTTGATTCTTAGAAGCAGCTCAAAATGTCCAACCAGAGGGTTTGTATCATGGAATAGCATAGAGACTGATTTTGTATATCCATAATCATTGAAATCTAAGTACTTTCTTGATGTTGTCAATGACCAGAGGCTTATTTGTATTTTTAACCATTTGGATATCTAGTGAATGCAAAACAAGTCACCCCACAATCCACATTCGCTATGGGCTCTGCATGGGCTTGCAGACAATCGCATCTTGCGGAAGTATGTTTCTTGATCATGTACTTTGTGCAATGTATATAGAGTATTAGGATTTAGTTCATTGTTATATGATTTAATTGCTTCTTTGTCCTTTTTTTGAAAGCAAGCTAGGAAATAATCTATAGCTCCATTGCGTAATTGAGTTGAGGTGTACTGGTTGTTAAGTAGTACTTGAAGCGAATCAAACAAACAATCGCCAACATTGTATGCAAATGTGCTTAATCTACAAAGGCCTTTAGCTCTAAGGACATTGTCAATGTTTGACATTCGAGGATACTTTGTGCATAGTTTTTTTATTTCATGTGAACCTATGGGTTGTTTTGAAGTTACGTTTTGTGTTTCAATTTTTAACAATGGTTCAAAGTGTCCACTTAAAGAATTCATGTCATGAAATAGTATAGAGAATGATTATGTGTAATCAAAACTATTGAACTGTAAGTACCTTCTTCCTGTTGTTCTTGACCAAAGGGATATTTGTATATTCAACCATTTGGATATCCAGTGACTGCAAAATAGGTCACCCCACAATCCACTTTCAGTGCAATCTGCTTGTGGCTTTGCAAATAATCGCATTCTGCGGAAATATGTTTGTGGATCATGTACTTTGTGCAATGTATATAGAGTATCAGGGTCTAGTTCATAGTTGTATGATTTTATTGCTTCTTTGTCCTTGTTTTGAAGGCAACTCAAGAAGTAATCTATAGCTCTGTTTCATAGTTGAATTGATGTGTAACAATTGTTAAGCAATAGTTGTAATGAGTCAAACAAACAATCACCAACATTGTATGCAAAATCACTCAATCTGCAAAGTCCCTCGCCCTTAAGCACGTAGTCAATGTTTGATATTTGGGGGCACTTTTTTAAGTCATAGGTGTCAACGTCTATCATTTTCTTTGTTTCTCATGTATCCTAATGTGTTTGAGAATAGCAAATGTTGTGTATGAATAGCATTAAACGCTATCATCTAGATTACAAAATCTATAACTGTTTACATCGTTGCCTATGTGCTTTTACTCAATAGAATTCTATAGTATTAATCATGTTGTCGAGCATCTTGGAAGTTAATAATCTCTATATATGTTGGAAAATGGATCTTGAGTAGTAGCAGAAGCCTACATAACATACCACACAACAAACAATTTAATAGAAGCACAAGGGGAAAATAGTATTAATTCTTCAACCTGACCTTGTTATCCATTGTACCCCAGTAGGATTGTATGTACTTATTCCTGTTACATTGAAAAATTGGATAAATGAGTACAATGCATGATGTATACTTTCAGTGCCACAAACACAAAACAATATTTTCAGGTAGCTTTGTTTACATGCAACAAATGGTTGACAAGAATCTTTTTGCTCACATTGTCAATCTCAGTCTATGGTATTTAAATGTTTTGTGTAATTGGATTCCTTTGTTTCTATGTACTTCTAAGTGACTGATTTTTTTCAAAGAACAAATGATTTTAAAAGCTATTCAGATAAACATGAATTAAGTGGCATGTAGAGAATAGTTTCACAAATCATTTTTGTTTAAAGAAAATTAGGGAAATGCAAAAGCATTGTTTGATCAAAGAAGATCTATGGCTTTTCTTATTTGTGGGAATAGCTTTTAAAATCATTTGCGTTTTTAAAATTTGAGGAAAATGCAAAGGCATAGGTCCATTAAGAAAAAGTGAAGGCATAGATTGATTAAATAATTAAAAAAAGAGATTGAAACTCAGAGGTGCAGGCGCATAGTGCATACATGCAAAGCAAATGCATTAAATAGCATGTGGGTGGATGAGAAACTGCTGGAATGGCTTGGTGGACATGTATAGCCAGGTTGCTTTGTTCTTTTGTTATAGACTTAAGTCAGCTGTTAAGCATGACTATTACTTTGCGCAAATTGTTTTTCTATTCTACAAGTCTTTGTTCTAGAAGAGTTTATAGCGATTGAGTAGACTTTGTTATAGTTACAGTGTCCAGAACCAGAAACGAGTTACTTGAGGCAATAAATAGTTTCTTTCCTCAGTTTTCTCTTACTTTAGAGGTTTAAAGCACACAGTGAAATTGGCAATGTGAGCAAAAAAAAATTGTGGTTAATGTCATTTTGCATGTAAACAAGACCATGGAAAAATATTGCGTCATGTCTATGAGTAATGTAGTACATCATTCATTGTACTCATGTGCCATGTCAGCTTTTGAAATTAACTTTGTGGGCTTTTGTTTGCAATACAGGAAGATTAAACATACGTTAACTTACACACTGCATAGCAACTTGCCACAGATATAAGCAATCCTATGAAAAAAATTTCCTTAAATGCATATAGGTAAAAACCAGTTGACATAAAACAAAGACTTATGACTCTATAGGCTATTTGAAACTACAAACAGGGTTTAAAAATTGCATGCTAGCAGTTCATTCTATTCTATGGATATTGTATAGAGGAAGTATAACTAATTAACACATAAGCAAAACCTGTTCTATTGTCCGAAGATAAATTACTATTGCAATTGTGGAAAATGCGTTTTCATGTTTGTATATGTGGAAGTAGCCTTCTAAATCATTTATGTTCAAAGAAATGAGGAATACAAGATGACAAAATGAATACATGGAAAAGAACTTTATGCAGTTATTATATTGAAGAATTTCAATTGCATTTCAAGAAAAGCAGAAAGACAATTTGGAAAACTGACCTTGCAATCTGCTATCGAACGATCAAGTATACTTGTAGGAATGTACAAATTGTGGCTGTTATTATAGGCACAAGCAATTTTTCCTAGTACAATGACAAAATTGAGAAGTGAGAAAACTGTATAAACATACACTATTTCATCTAGAACCATGGGAAATCTTCCTAGAAGCACATATTTGGAAAACTCTGCATTGTTTTTTTTTTTTAAAAAAGGGAGAAGGTTAGTATGCTAACCTCACGTTGCAGTTTGTGCGTGATTGTTTAAATACAGTTGAAAGCATTGATCCCTGTTACAAGGACAATTTAGACAAATGAGTACAGTGAGTGACATATACTATGCTATTCATAAAAACAAAACAGAATTCTTATGTAGATTCATTTGAACGAGAAACAACCCAAGTAAGAAATTTTGTTTCTTAAAATGCGAATTGAATTTTATAATTTTTAAATACTTATTGCTATTTGTGTACCCTATAAGATAGAACATTTTTTTGCATATGCATGCACTAGTGTAATTTTGTTATTGCAATGGTGGCATAAGCTCTTTAAGAGCAATCAATGGAATAGATCCCATATTTGCTTAAGTGCCTAAAAAAGTGTAAATAGGCCATGGAAACTTGTCAATACTAAGCCAAAAAACAACACAGACTTGTGCTAGCACTGTTAAGTTCTGGTAAAAACAATTTCTAGCTATTGTTTAATGCCAAACCAGCTATCACTTAATAGTGAAAGCCAGGTAAATATTGATTTTCTAACTAAATGGGGTCATTTCATTTCCATATGGATAAGTTTATTTTGTACCATTATGTAGCACTTACTATTACTTGTACAATGAAGCCACATGCAAGTAGAATTCATAACTCATGGCATTTAGATACACCCAAGGAGAAATACAAACTAGGGTTGTTGGCATCCTGATAAGGAAGATGATGAGATACATCCAATTAATGTATGCCACAACATCTTATTCAATGAAGATGATTTGGATAGGAACGTTACAAATCAGAATCCTTATTGGTGTGTGAGTAATCCTCTTTTTCAAGACTTTTCAAGGAAATTGCATGCCAATACTATCAGTGAACAAGTGGAATCAGATTTTTTAATTGACTTTGTTTGATGGGTCAAATGTGCACAATGATAGTTATAATTATTTCTTTGTTTTAATTATTATGTATATAAATACTATTCAACAGTTACCTAATTAATTAGATATGAAATGACAGAAGGAAAAAGAAAATTAATTAATTAAGATAATTTGATTCATTAATCAATAAGGTGAATTATCATGTAAAAGTACAAAAATTAGAAGCTGGGAAAAAATCCTCTTTGCTTTATGCTTTAATGACAACGAGAGAGATGAAAGCAATTGTGGAGTTTAGGCTTATATCTGTAAATTGCATTTGCCTGACAGTTTGTAAAGTCCTCTCAACACATTGTCCTCATATTGTTTGTAAGGTCCCATTATGGGACATGCTAACAGAACAGTGGCTCTAAAGCTTGCACTATGGAACAGTTCTGCAGTAATTGAAGATATGCAATCTTTAGAGGACTCATAAGCGCCAAGTTATTGTTAAGCCCCCACATTGTACATTGGACAAAAGACAATTGCTTGTCCAAGGAACTAGTCTTTGAAGAATAGCATAGGCTGAGCACTGTGAAACCCAATCTGCCTATGGACGTTAAAATAAAAGAAAATTGATGAAAGAAACTATTTATTGCCTGGAATAGCTTGTTTGCAAGTGTCCTTTTTTGGAACCATGACAACCTTTGCCCTGTCACTGTAAACTCTTTCCTAGAAAAGACATATCGACACACACATATATGTATACATATGTATATATATGTACAGATACATCCATGTAAAGACAGATGAATGCATGTATGGACATAAACATATATGCATCCATATGCTTGCATGCATATACACATAGATGCATCTATACACACATACATATATGCATAGATATATCTAGAGTCACATGCATACATGCATATATGCATCTACAAATGTCTACATAGATATGCACATAGGTAAATGCATATGCACATAGAGACATGTATACATACATACATGCACTGACACATTAGGCACAAAGTGATAGTGATAGTGAACTAAAGCACTATGAAACATAGCTTCATTATGCACTTTAATGGAAAGAAACTGTGGAAAATAACAAATTATCATCTCAAGTAACTCGTTTCTGGGTCTGGACTCTACAACTGTAACATCTCCTGTTCAGTCACTACAAACTCTTCCTCAGAACAAGTGCTTACAAAACACAAAAACAACACACGCAAAGTAATAGAAATGCATAGCAAGTGACTTAACTCTATATTAAATGACCAAAGTACCCTGGCCACGCGTGGCCTCTAAGCCATTCCAGTGCCTTCACCTCAAGCCAGATGCCATTCAATGCATTTAATTTGTATTCATGCATTACGTACATCTACCCACCAGTTTTTTAAACTATACCTTTGCTTAAATTTATTAAATCAATTTATGCGCTCACATTTTCCTGATATTTTAATGCATTCAATCTGCATTCATGGATTACGTACCTCTAGCCGCCAACTTTTAAACTATGCCTTTGCTTAAATTTATTTAATCAATTTATGCATTCGCATTTTCCCAAATTTTTTAAACTAAAATGATTTATAAAGCTACTCGGATGAATAGAAAAATAGATAAATGCTAATTTTCCAATATATAAAATAGCTCTCCAAATTCAAACTATACAAAAAAATAAGTAATATGTTAAATGGAAAAATGTGATTGCCCAATGCTACTAGTTAAAAGCATTTCAACCGAATGCATGAGTATTCTTGCCTTGACGCTAGGAACCAATGAAATTGTCACTATAGAAAACAGTTTATCCAAGTGAGTGCTATTAGGTTTGTTATCTTCAATTTCAAACTCCTTTGACGTTAATGCATTTTCTTTGGTGGTAGAATATGGAGATTCTTTTTTTATTGAGAGTCTGGAACAAGATGACATATACAAATAAATTTAAGCAAAGACATAGATTAGAAAACTGACAGCTTTTATCATTAGAAAGGGAACGTTAACAGTGACAGAGCAAAAGCTCCTATGCTCGTTGAATGAATACCAAGAGACAAGTTACTCAAGGCAACAAATTGCTACTTTTATTTATTTTGCTTCATTTTATCCCAGAAATGCAAGTTGGGTTTCACAATGCATGAAAACACATTTGTGCAAACAACTCCCAAAATTATAATTGCAATGGATGACAGTGATAGTGTAATGGATACTAATAGTCAAAACACCGAAATACACCAGCTAGTTTTTTTTTAGATTCAATGGAAACAAGTATCAATTGGAAACAGATTAACCTAGTAGTCTATTTATCATAGGTTCTTGAATTCCAAATGCACAAGTGCGAGCATGGTTCTCTACAGGCTTTTGCTATGCATTTTAACTATATTGTTGTTTTGCATCGAGCCTAAAGAACCACTGCAAGTATGGTTTCCAAACAGATTTAAATCAATGAATGTAAGTCAAGAAAGGTTTCCAATTACACTTAATACTTGAACCATGAAGCATCATTGCTTCAAGCTGTAGCAAAAGTGCAGACAGGGACACAAAAGTAAATTCAACAATGACATCATCTAACAAGGATTTGTTTGCTATTACTATGATTAACTATTGAACTCAATTGACTCATCAGTCAAACAACTTGATTGATCACTGACCTAACTTGTTTCAAAGCTATCTTGTTAAGCTGATTAGTTAATTTCATTAATGAGTAAAAGATAGAATTGACTTAATTTGCATGAGTCAAGTGTAAGATTGACTTGTTTGTTAATTGACTTTGATTAATGGTTCAGAGACAGATGAGACAAATTAAATTGTCATGAGAAAAATGTGAGATGGACTTATTAGCTGCTACGCCACATATACTATGACATTTGAGCTTTCATGAAATAATAGCAAAAGCAATAGAATAAACAGATGGCTTCAACATAGACAAAGGGATACAATTAATATGGACAGCTATAGCCTATTGAATATTTGTAGCACAAGAAACAGAAAGGAAGATGTTGGCGAAGATTTTGCAATTTCGGTTTACACCTAGCAATTGCATTTGCTTCCTTGTCTATAAAGCCTTTTCAAGAAATTCCTTTTTTTGCATATGAATGGCCATGATTGGTTTAATTGATTTGGTGTACAAAGATGTTTTTTTAATTAACTATAATTAACTATTCAAGAAAATTGATCTATCAATGAACTAGTTTCATTGATTAGTCAAGTAACTTGATTCACAGTTAACTTGATCAGCTATTTAGTTGATTTGCTTGAATGTTTGCAAAAAGCCTTTTTCGACAAATAATTCTTTGCATAATTTGCAATCACTACACACCAAGAGCCAACATTTCTTCGAGGAATTTTGTCAAATAGTTTAAATGTTTTTGCTTGTGCTTCCATATTTGGTATGCATATTCATGACAGCATTTCAAACCATTATATCTGTCAGAAATCTACATCTTATGATGCTTAGATGAATGTACATATCCTGTTCTAAAGCTCTTTTTCTATTAAAAGCACGCAAAATTTTAGAAAGATTGTGTATCTGTGAATGTGAATAAGCAAGATTGATTTAACTGATTTGGAGGATAAAGATGACTAATAATTAGCTATGACTAACCATGGAACACAATTAATTCATCAGCCAATTAGCTTGATTGATTGTTGAATTAACTTGTTTGAAAGCTATCATGTTAAGCCAACTAGCTAATATGCCACATACAGTATGACATTTGAGATTCAAATAAGTCTCATGCATGCAAATCTGCTATCATGTTAAAGCCATGTAAACATTGATGTTCCAATTCCATGGGGTCATTCTATTTCCATTTGTCCAAGTTCATTTCATTCCATTATCAAGAACCAATAATTAAATGTTTAAACTAGGTACATGCAAACAGAAATGCAAGTAGGGTTTCAACAATGACATCATCTAACAAGGATTTGTTTGCTATTACTATGATTAACTATTGAACTCAATTGACTCATCAGTCAAACAGCTTGATTGATCACTGACCTAACTTGTTTCAAAGCTATCTTGTTAAGCTGATTAGTTAATTTCATTAATGAGTAAAAGATAGAATTGACTTAATTTGCATGAGTCAAGTGTAAGATTGACTTGTTTGTTAATTGACTTTGATTAATGGTTTAGAGACAGATGAGACAAATTAAATTGTCATGAGCAAAATGTGAGATGGACTTATTAGCTGCTACGTCACATATACTATGACATTTGAGCTTTCATGAAATAATAGCAAAAGCAATAGAATAAGCAGATGGCTTCAACATAGACAAAGGGATACAATTAATATGGACAGCTATAGCCTGTTGAATATTTGTAGCACAAGAAACAGAAAGGAAGATGTTGGTGGAGATTTTGCAATTTCGGTTTACACCTAGCAATTGCATTTGCTTCCTTGTCTATAAAGCCTTTTCAAGAAATTCCTTTTTTTGCATATGAATGGCCATGATTGGTTTAATTGATTTGGTGTACAAAGATGTTTTTTAATTAACTATAATTAACTATTCAAGAAAATTGATCTATCAATGAACTAGTTTCATTGATTAGTCAAGTAGCTTGATTCACAGTTAACTTGATCAGCTATTTAGTTGATTTTCTTGAATGTTTGCAAAAATCCTTTTTCGACAAATAATTCTTTGCATAATTTGCAATCACTACACACCAAGAGCCAACATTTCTTCGAGGAATTTTGTCAAATAGTTTAAATGTTTTTTGCTTGTGCTTCCATATTTGGTATGCATATTCATGACAGCATTTCAAACCATTATATCTTTCAGAAATCTACGTCTTATGATGCTTAGATGAATGTACATATCCTATTCTAAAGCTCTTTTTCTATTAAAAGCAAACAAATTTTTTAGAAAGATTGTGTATCTGTGAATGTGAATAAGCAAGATTGATTTAACTGATTTGGAGGATAAAGATGACTAATAATTAGCTATCACTAACCATGGAACACAATTAATTCATCAGCCAATTAGCTTGATTGATCACTGAATTAACTTGTTTGAAAGCTATCATGTTAAGCCAACTAGCTAATATGCCACATACAGTATGACATTTGAGATTCAAATAAGTCTCATGCATGCAAATCTGCTATCATGTTAAAGCCATGTAAACATTGATGTTCCAATTCCATGGGGTCATTCTATTTCCATTTGTCCAAGTTCATTTCATTCCATTATCAAGAACCAATAATTAAATGTTTAAACGAGGTACATGCAAACAGAAATGCAAGTAGGGTTTCAACAATGACATCATCTAACAAGGATTTGTTTGCTATTACTATGATTAACTATTGAACTCAATTGACTCATCAGTCAAACAGCTTGATTGATCACTGACCTAACTTGTTTCAAAGCTATCTTGTTAAGCTGATTAGTTAATTTCATTAATGAGCAAAAGATAGAATTGACTTAATTTGCATGAGTCAAGTGTAAGATTGACTTGTTTGTTAATTGACTTTGATTAATGGTTCAGAGACAGATGAGACAAATTAAATTGTCATGAGAAAAATGTGAGATGGACTTATTAGCTGCTACGCCACATATACTATGACATTTGAGCTTTCATGAAATAATAGCGAAAGCAATAGAATAAACAGATGGCTTCAACATAGACAAAGGGATACAATTAATATGGACAGCTATAGCCTGTTGAATATTTGTAGCACAAGAAACAAAAAGGAAGATGTTGGCGAGGATTTTGCAATTTTGGTTTACACCTAGCAATTGCATTTGCTTCCTTTTCTATAAAGCCTTTTCAAGAAATTCCTTTTTTGCATATGAATGGCCATGATTGGTCTAATTGATTTGGTGTACAAAGATATTTTTTAATTAACTATAATTAACTATTCAAGAAAACTAATCTATCAATGAACTAGTTTCATTGATTAGTCAAGTAACTTGATTCACAGTTAACTTGATCAGCTATTTAGTTGATTTGCTTGAATGTTTGCAAAAATCCTTTTTTGACAAATAATTCTTTGCATAATTTGCAATCACTACACACCAAGAGCCAACATTTCTTCAAGGAATTCTGTCAAATAGTTTAAATGTCTTTGCTTGTGCTTCCATATTTGGTATGCATATTCATGACAGCATTTCAAACCATTATATCTGTCAGAAATCTATGTCTTATGATGCTTAGATGAATGTACATATCCTGTTCTAAAGCTCTTTTTCTATTAAAAGCATGCAAAATTTTTAGAAAGATTGTGTATCTGTGAATGTGAATAAGCAAGATTGATTTAACTGATTTGGAGGATAAAGATGACTAATAATTAGCTATCACTAACCATGGAACACAATTAATTCATCAACCAATTAGCTTGATTGATTGTTGAATTAACTTGTTTGAAAGCTATCATGTTAAGCCAATTAGCTAATATGCCACATACACTATGACATTTGAGATTCAAATAAGTCTCATGCACGAAAATATGCTATCATGTTAAAGCCATGTAAACATAGATGTTCCAATTCCATGGGGTCATTCTATTTCCATTTGTCCAAGTTCATTTCATTCCATTATCAAGAACCAATAATTAAATGTTTAAACTAGGTACATGCAAACAGAAATGCAAGTAGGGTTTCATAATGCTTTAAGGCATTGTTATACTTTGACTATAAATTCATATTTTAAACTACTTTTAGTATTATTTATTCGAGTTTCTTGTTGAAAAGCGAAGGTTTCATCTGCGTTTGATAGGAATTATGTAGAAATCCTCTTGTCCATTTTACTTCATGCATGTGAGCCCTGTAAAGTTTGTATATTATTGACTACAGCAAAGTGGTCCCATAAAGAGGGCTTTGGAACCAAAATTATGTCAACGTGTGCGATAATGAGAGCTTTTGAACTATGAGTCAACAGTGTGTTGCTTTGAGCTTTTCCGTTGTCATCAAAGCATAAAGGATAGAGGGGTTCTGTTAAAAGTTGTGGTTGTTGTCCTCGTAGGCATAAATTCGTATTTTAAACTACTTTTAGTATTATCTATTTCAAATTTCTTGTTGAAATGCGAAGGTTTCATCTGCGTTTGATAGGTACTATGTAGAAATCCTCTTGTTCATTTTACTTCATGCATGTGAGCCCTGTAGAGTTTGTATTTTTTTGATTGTTGCAAAGTGGTCCCATAAAGAGAGCTTTGGAACCAAAATTATAGTCAATCAATCATAGTCAATCAATTAATCTAATTCTACCTATTTTCTAATAGTATTGGCATGTAATTTTCTTGACAAGTCTTCAATCAAAAAGAGCATTAGCCACACACCAATAAGGATTCTCATCTGTAACCTGCCTAACCAAATCATCTTTATTCAATAAGATGTTGTGACATACATTAATTGGATGTATCTCATCATCTTTCTTATCAGGATGCCAACAACCTTGATTTGTATTTGTCCTTGAATGTATCTGGATGCTATGAACTATGAATTCTACTTGCATGTCGCTTGGCTGTACAAGTAATAGTAAGCGCTACATAATGGTAGAAATCACAACTCATAGCATCCATATACACCCATGCACAAATACATGTTATTCAACACATTAACACGCACATGGTTTTCTAGGGCTAGTTTGTTAATTGCCTTTGATTAATAGTTCAAATGTACACAAGGCTAATTGCAATTATTTCTTTCTTTGAATTGCTATGTACTTAAAGGCTAATTAGCAGTTGCCTAATTATTTAGATATGAGACAATACAAGGATGAATGAGGAAATATGAACTTGCCTAAATCATCATGAATGATAGAGCTATTGGGTAAAATGCTACATATACTGTGACATTTAAGCTTCAAAGACTGCCAATGAACAACAAAAGCTTCAAAACTCTTAGTTAACATGTAAAGGGCTGAGAAAAATTGATCTGCTAACTGAATGGGGTCATTTTACTTCAATTATCTAGCACTTATTCTTAATTGTTTAATGCAATCACATGCAACCAAAATTCAGAACAATTAGCATCTATACACACCCATGCATAGATACATGCTCTCTAACATATTGATATGCATATGGTTTTCTATCGGCACAATCCTTGAACATTCTCTAGGTACGAAGTGCTAGTCTATTAATTGACATTGATTACTGGATAAAATGTATTCATAGACACATAGCTGCACACATGCTTCAATGCACAGATGCATAGATACATGCATGGATGTACACATATATACACGTATACATACATACATGATCACACACTTACATCTATATATGCGTTCATGTATCCATGGATGCACATATCCATGTATCAATAGATCCCTTAATATATGCACATATTGAAATGACTACATGGGCTTGGGGAATGAATATTTATGTGGCCTTTACATGATAGCAATGAATCCTATAAATATGCATATATGCATGAAAGCACATAGGCATCAATGAACCTATGCATTTGCATTTTCACAAGCATTTTAAAACAATCACGATTCAAAAAGCCACTCCCATGGGTTCCAAAAACAGATAAATGCCAATTCACCAATATGAAATATAACTCACGAAATTGAGTTCATATATCTTAAAAAGCAATATGTACAACAACCACAATATGATTGGATGGCTAGCTGGCGCCATCCACAAAAAAGCATTTAAAGCAAATGCAATAGTAATCTGTTATATACACACATACATACATGGCAACATAGATACATGCATTCATATATACATAATTACATGCACACATATATACATGCAAACCTGTATGCATGGATGCATACAAAGACTATGTTTCATGGGATTATTAAAGAGTTAACTTGCTTTCTATATGCTTCCATATTTTTGCATGTGTGCCTATGAGGACAATAACCACAATATTTGACAATATTCCTCTATCCTTTATGACAGCTCATTGGTTCCAAAGCTCTCTTTATAGGATAGTTGTACATTGCCTACAAGACTCAGATGAATCCTTCGTATTTCAAGGAAAGATTTGAATCAATAACACTTAAAATGATCTAAACTATGATTTTACAATCAAAGTATCCAAATGCATTGCAACAATGTGAAACCCAAGTTCCATTTAAGATGTACAATGAAAGTAAACAGAAGGGAAAATGCATTTGCTTTAAAGTTTGTAGAGCAATTTCAACAAGTTGTCTAGCCATTGTCCAAAATATGGTTTTCTATCAGCATAGTCCTTCAACCTTCTTTAGGTCTAACTGCTACTTTGTTAATTGACTTTGATTGAAAGGTCAAAATGTGAAATGTGGCCAAGGATAATTATAGACAGCTGTACATTGCCTCCAAGATTCAGATGAATCCTTGGTATTTCAAGGAAAGGTTTGAATTGATAACACTTAAAATGATCTAAACTATGATTTTACAATCAAAGTATCCAAATGCATTGCAACAATGTGAAACCCAACTTCCATTTAAGATGTACAATGAAAGCAAATAGAAGGAAAAATGCATTTGTTTCAAAGTTTGTAAAGCAATTTCAACAAATTGTCTAGCCATTGTCCAAAATATGTTTTTCTACCAGCATAGTCCTTGAACCTTCTTTAGGTCTAACTGCTACTTTGTTAATTGAATTTGATTGAAAGGTCAAAATGTGAAATGTGGCCAAGGATAATTATACTTATTTATCTCTTTTAATTGTTATATATTCAAAGACTAATTAGCAATCCAAACAGCCTCGCCTCTAGTCAGATGCCATTAAATGCATTGATTTTGCATCAATGAATTATGCACCTTCAGCTAGTAGTTTTAATCAAAGTATGCATATGGATTCAGAATCAAACTCTCAAAATTAAAAAGGGTAGGTTTAAATTATAAAGTGCAATCAGCCACCCAAAAAATTGATTGGATAATTATTGCATTTCTAAGGTCATACCACTGCAATGAAGATCTACTTTTGAACCCCAAATGCTTAATTTTTATGAACCATATAGCATATGCCACTCACAATACCCATTTGCAAAGACTGTCCTTGTAACAAAAAGCAATGATATGATTACAAGTACAATCAATATAGTGAGAATCTTGAATTAACCTTTTTCTCTGTCTACTATATGCAATTGTAAATAAAGGAGAAGGTTCATTCTAGAAACTCACTTTGTACTGCTTGCTTGAAGAATTTGCCACAGCTGGACCGCTACACCACCTCTTTTCTTCCAACCAAAGCATTGCACCATGTAAAAAGCTTTGATTAGAAAACAAAAACCATGTGTTTGTTTTTCTAAAAGAATAGCAATATATAGTACTCCTACTGCGATGGATACTAATAGCCAAAAGCATTAAAACACTAGCAAGCATTTTTCTAGATTCAAGAGACACAAGTATAAATGTAGATCAGATTAACTACACAAACTAATTTCCACAGGTTCTTGGACCACAAATCTTCTAGCAATGAATTTGACTGCTCTTTTGCATGAAGCCTAAAACTATTCTATCAAGCAATATTACTTAACTGCTCTATGGCAACATTGTAATTTGGATTCTACAACATTTTTGACATAGTTTTTTATAACCCCAAGATACAAAAATAGTAACGACAACATCTGACAGAATTTTAATGCTTGCTGGCAGGAAAAAGGTTTCTACTACATTCTTTATGCTCCCATTGTTTGTATTTATGCCTACGAGGACAACAACCATGACTTTTAATAGAATCCCTCTATCCTTTATGCTTTTATGACAATGGAAAAGCTCAAAGCAACACACTGTCGACTCATTGTTGAAAAGCTCTCATTATCGCACACGTTGACATAATTTTGGTTCCAAAGCCCTCTTTATGGGACCACTTTGCAGCAATCAAAAAAATACAAACTCTACAAGGCTCACATGCATGAAGTAAAATGAACAAGAGGATTTCTACATAATACCTATCAAACGCAGATGAAACCTTCGCATTTCAACAAGAAATTTGAATAGATAATACTAAAAGTAGTTTAATATACGAATTTATGCCTACGAGGACAACAACCATGACTTTTAACAGAACCCCTCTATCCTTTATGCTTTGATGACAACGGAAAAGCTCAAAGCAACACACTATCGACTCATTGGTCGAAAGCTCTCATTATCGCACACGTTGACATAATTTTGGTTCCAAAGCCTTCTTTATGGGACCGCTTTGCAGTAATAAAAAATATACAAACTTTACATGGCTCACATGCATGAAGTAAAATGGACAACAGGATTTCTACATAATTCCTATCAAACGCAGATGAAACCTTCGCATTTCAACAAGAAATTTGAATAAATAATACTAAAAGTAGTTTAAAACACGAATTTATAATCAAAGTATACGAATTCCTTAAAGCACTATGAAACCCTACTTGCATTTCTTGTATCAAATAGACAAAAACAATGAAAAGTTACCTCTTCTGACCTCAAGCAATTCGTCTCTCGTTGTCCAACGTGCAACTCTGCAACTACAAAATACCTTACTCGGCCACACAATAGAGCACTATGAAATATAGCTTCATTATGCACTTTGATGTAACGAAACTCTAAAAATTACCAAATTATCACCTCAAATAACTCATTTTTGGGTCTGGACTCTGCAACTATAACATCTCCTGCTCAGTCGCTACAAACTCTCCCTCAGAACAGGCGCTCACAGAAGACAAAAACAACACACGCAAAGTAATAGAAATGCATAGCAAGTAACTTAACTCTATATTAAATGACCAAAGTACCCTGGCCACGTGTGGCCTCCAAGCCATTCCAGTGCCTTCACCTCGAGCTAGATGCCATTCAATGCATTTAATTTATATTCATGCATTACGTACGTCTACCCGCCAGTTTGATAAACTATGCCTTTGCTTAATTTTAATTAATCAATTTATGTGCTCGCAGTTTCCTGATATTTTAATGCATTTAATCTACATTCATGGATTACGTACCTCTAGCCACCAACTTTTAAACTATGCCTTTGCTTAAATTTATTTAATCAATTTATGCGTTCGCATTTTCCCGAATTTTTAAAATGAAAATGATTTATAAAGCTACTCGGACGAATAGAAAAATAGATAAATGCTAATTTTCCAATATATAAAATAGCTCTCCAAATTCAAACTATACAAAAAAATAAGTAAAATGTTAAATGGCAAAATGTGATTGGTCAATGCTGCCAGTTAAATGCATTCTGGGCGAATGCATAAGTATTCCTACCTACCGGCAAGAACTAATAAAGGGCTTCACAAGGAAACGAACTTGGAGCCCACCCCCCTATTCACACCATTTTTTAGAAGATTTAAACGTTTATAATAATAATGCTTTCAGTATAAGGGTGACGACACCTTAGTGCATACTGTGAAGCTTCTAAACACTAATGATACTTACATCTATGCAAAATTTATATTCGTAGCATTATCACCTACATCGATGTTGCCAATAATAATAATGTGCTTCACAAGATTAATATTATTTTTACGTATACTATTGCTTTCTTCTAAGTTTCATGGTACCAACTGCCGAATGGGATATGCAATTACAGAGTTCTCATGTTTTATCCTTCAGTTTTGCGTCTTGGCTGCTAATTTAATTAGCCAAAGCACAGCGAACATAATGATCATATTTTATATATCTACGTAAAATAAGGGATGTCGTAAATGTAAAACATGAATGTGTTCAGTATTAGGATCTTTGCCGTAATTTTCATTCTAATAATCATACTCTAAAACCCTCGATAAAACCTCATTTCCAGGCTACAGCTTGCCAAATTGGAGAAGTGAGAGGTAATACCAGCGAGGAGGAGTCTAGAGGAGCGGCAGGGAAAGCAACGAAGAAACGGTAGAAACAACAAAAAAAAATGGCGAATATGGATGAACGGATGAGATTCGTTTAATGGTCTGGTCACTTCTACTCCACGTAAGGTGTTCGCCATTAATATTACCATTACTGTTATTACCAGTAACAGTACTGGTATCAATGCCTACGATAAAAGGACTCACCAATGCCCCTAAAACTGACTGCAACTTCCATCACTTCCAATAAGATCTGATGAGATTGAAAAGAGAGTGGTTGGTGGGTAAGTAAATTCGTTGGTTGGCCCTCATACTAAGTCCATATTTCTTTGCCTCGGTTTGAGGATAATGGATCTCCTAAATCTCTTTCCCTACCAAACACTGGCCAAGCACTAAATGGGGGCGATTTGATTGATATGACCATTTCTACAGCCTCAAAGAAAATTGTTACATGCTTTCTAAGTGGACATACCGAGCCTGCTAGGGAGCCATGCTTATGCCAGCTAAATTATGCAATAAAACATTTAATAGTCCCTCAAGGCTGAGAGAAATGGGTTGGGTGCCTTGCTTGTGAACATTTCCAAGAGAATGTACTATCTTGTGGATTTAATCATGTATATTTGATTTCGATGGCAAGCTCCAGAAACTAGACTACAATGCAGGGACTTTTAATTTGGAATTTGTCATACTAAACTCAATATTTTATTACATTAGCATATTCAGTCAAGCAACGCAAGGGCTTAGGGAATTCAAGATTTATTTACATTAGTATGCTCTGAGACATTGGAAGGGACTTAAAACACAGAAATGATTAGTTTGATCAGAGATTATCGCATAGGAGAAGAGTAGAACAGTTAAATATTTGAAGACACTAGCTTTTATGAATGTTAACTGGCAAAGCCAAATTTCACAGCCGTTCCCAAAGTTCTCCCCGTCATGGCCAATGTTGGGGTTCCCAAGGTATCTATTTCTAAAAATATATTATCGTTCATTGTATTTACCATCTTAAGATGTAGGCTGCTATTTACAAGAAGAGGTATTTTTACTACAAGCTGTGCCGGGATACTTGCACTAATATTTGTATTTAAGATAAAGCTGCTTATTTTCCTTGGTGGTTTGTTTCAGATCTGTACTAGGAATCGAACTGGGGACATTATGCATGTGATGTATCAAGATCTGAAGGTTCTGAACGTTATGCATATTCATATGCAAACATTATAAAATACATATCTCTTCAAGACAGACGTCGATATTCTTCAGAAAAATGTAGAAATATTTTCAAGACTACAGAATCAATCCATCGAACTGGATTCACTATATCTCACAAAGGAAATGTTCCAAATGGTGGTTTATTTATTTTTATTGTTTCTCTACTTGCAATATTACCCATCTCAACAAAAAAACCAAGCATAATATTGCTTCCTAAAAAGAATACTTATAACTACACACAATCTCCATATATGTTGTTTACTTGATACCTTTTTGCTTACATCCCTACAATTAGTGTAATATTTATGACTTTTATTCCTAGCCTATTTCATAGAAGACGATTAAAAAAGAGAATTTTTTTATTTTCCCTACCTTATTTGTGAAAACAGATCACACATTAATGTGTTTTTTTTTTTTTTCATTGTAACAAATATGAGACCTTCAATAATATACATAATTTATAGGAACACATTGAGCAAAACATCAAGAATGAGACCTACTCTTTGCCCATCTTCTTTTAGGTTATGGGATACAATGAATGGCATACAATTAAATTGGGATTGCTCTCCACCCTACCGTAATGGCATCATGGAGCCTCATGGGCTCTAGCCATACCCCCGAGCAAGAGATATTTCAACCCCAAGTTGATGAATGGAGTCTTCTCAAACTTCTATTAAAAGGATGATAATAGCACAACATTTAGATTACATACATATTGACTCTTCACTCCCCATATTCATCCAAGATCCACACAAACATATTACTCTCTTACAGGGTGATCCCACAATAGTGGTTTACAATTTTTGGCCAAACTGGACACTGAAATATATTTTTTTAACTAAATCTTCACTTTCGAGCACCTATAGCAGCTAAACCATGAGGAATTTGAAGATGATGCAAAATAGAGTCTCATGAAATTTTGTCTATAGATTTTAAATATATTTTTTTCAAAATTTTTGGAATCAGATTGCACTTCTTTTTCCATCTCCCTCGAAAACTAGTTTTTTTTTCAGAAAACAACATTTTTAAAAAGTGGCGCTCACCGTATAACACATAAATTTTTTTATATGAAGGATAAAATTCTAATTATTTTGAATTTAGATTTGCAACTCTAATATCTAGTGCTTCCACTTTGTTAGATATTTTTTTATTGAATATTTTTTCTTTAATCAAGTTTCAAATTCAAACCAATTATAATTCAAACATAGCTACATCAGATAACAAGTACCTTTTGTATGTATCAAAATTCAAAAAAAATTTCTTTGTTAGACCGCACTTCAATATCCGGGTGCACTAATATTTTTATTTGATTTTCGGAAAACCTACATTCACAAGAAATAAAAAATAAATATAATAATAAAATTAAATTTATTTAAAATTATACTTTTGGGAAGCTTATAATAAGGACTACATAATTTTTTTTTTTAATGAATTCATTTGATCTCCCAAAAGGTAAATCAAAGTGGTTTTATTAGCATTTTGATAGGTGTAAAGGAGACTCTATTATAGGTAGTATGGTTTAAAACTAGTGGGGTTCCCATCCAAGGGGTTTGATTTAAGGTAGTTTGATCAAACCTTCTTCAATTGGAATTTTAAATGGAAATTTTCAAGGCTTAAATCATTATATTTTCTAAAAATATGTGATTTCAGAAAAAATCAGTTCCTCCTAGAAATTGTAAACCACTATTGTGGCAGCAACCTACAACAAATAAACAAGGAAAAAAAGGAAACAACAAAACTTATCTCTTTTCTTTAGATGTTGGAATTCAACTCTTTTATCCTTCTCTCCCTTCCAACCAAGCCTCTTGATCACTCTTTCCCCAACATGGCTCCTCTCCTCTTCTCATTCTTCCTCCTCCTTCCCTCAAGTTCTCCAAAAGGAGAAGTGGGTAATTCACCCACTCATTCTTCCTCCCCAAAATATATAGGGGCTTCAAGCTCAAACCCTCATGACCTTAATTTACCAACATATTAACTTTATTCATTTCTAAACCCCAAAAGGTTCAAACTCGTATCCACAATAAGATGTCTTTTGATTTTCTCTTAAAGGTTTTCCCTTCTCGTACTGGCACCCTTACTTTCCTGCACATTGCCAATGCAATAATAAGAAACAAGCATGTACAACATTAATTTGCAAGCTTAAATTCCTAATATTTAACTTTGCAATAATTCCATTTAAAACTTCAATTCATATTCCATCATTTATGAGTTGCTAACACCTTCATAGCAATGGCAATTAAACCAAAATGTCAGAATGAAATGTAAGAATATTGTTACGCAATCACACTATTTATTATCTGTAATACATCTTACCATAAATTTAGGGAAAACATGAAACAAATTAGGGTTATACTAATCACATGTGAAGTGGGGTCTTACACTTCCCCCTTCACCATTCTATCAAGGACCACGAGAAAACCATTAAATGAGGCCTTCAAGGATTACTTTTGTGCCTCTTAAAGAAAATAAATCCTTTTGGGTGAGTGCAAGATCATAGGGGTCCAAAAAGTGGCTATATGACCAAAAAAACCATTTTTCATTTACCCAAAAATGTGAAATTCCACTTTTGACTTTTTACTAGGGTTGCGTAAAAAGCACATGTTGCCATAGTAAGAACCAAAGAGAAATAGATATCCATTTCAAATGCATATCCGTTCAAAATGGATATCCATTTCAAATGGATATCTATTTCCAATGAAATCATATAAAAAATAAACATATATATAATATATAATATAAATATATTAATATAATATAATATAATATATAATATAATATAAATATAATATACATTATCTAATATATAATATATTATATTCAATGTATATTATATATTATATATATTATATAATATTTAATATATATTTCCCAATTTATGGGGCCCACTAGATTAATCTCATTGCTCATCCTAGGAAATTAGCGGTATGGGCCCACCTAGATGTAGGATGGATGAAGATAAACTTTGATGACACATCATGTGGTAACCCTAGCGAGGCAGGGGTTGGTTGCGTGATTCATGACTATAAAGGAAAGATTTGCTTGGTAGTGGCAAGAAAACTTGGCTTTGCCACCAACAATGAGGTAGAATACCAAGCGGCCATGTAAGGATTAAATATGGGACACAAACTGGTCTACCTTAATATCCAGCCCAAAGGCGATTCACAAAATGTCATTAATGTCATTCAAAATTACTTCTCCTCAAATTGGAAACTAAGCAAGCATTTGGAAGTAATCATCAAAATTTTGAAGATTTTCATTTCCTTTCGAATATCACATGTGTATCGAGAGACAAATTGTGTGGTCGATAAAGCAGCGTTGGCTATCCAGCCCAAGAATGCACCTGGGCATGGATGCCTAACACATGATACAGATACATCATGCATCTAACTAACGTTGCCAACCTTCCAATGTTGTACTTGTCAAATCAACCACGGCCGCCTCCAGCAAATTGTTTTTAATTTAATGATAGATCCATCTAATTAAATATGTAGATTTTTCAACCGGCTGTGCAATAAATTTTCCCAACAACTTAAATTGGCACCTAAATTTCCCATTGATAATCAAATTCAATGCATTCGATAGAGGATAAAATTAGTTTTACACCAGCTATCACCATTTTGTCTGGGAGAAATCATAGAGTTTTAAATAGATGCCAGAATTGAGAGATTCGTGACCACCTGAAGGAGTTGTGTCTAATTTTCACAGATTAATCAGGTACCCGTTGGCGCATCTCAAACCATATATTAAAATTAAATGATTTTAAAATAGCATTAAGTATATTTGATGAAAAAAAATTGATCGTACATTTTCATTCTATTGTTTTTCTTTGCTTCTATCAGAGCTCCTCGTGTATTTTATTTTTTAATTTTTATCATGATTATAAATTTACCCAAAAAATTATTTATTGTCTCTCTGCTTGTAACAGAAAGTAGCAATAATTTTCACGGATTAATTAGGTACCCACTAACATCTCAAACCATATATTATACTTAAAATTAAATGATTTTAAACTTTTGTCAAGGCTCCTTGTATATGATTTTTTAATTTTTATCATATTATAAATTTACCCAAAAAATTATTTACTCTGTCTCTCTGTTTGTAACAGAAAGTAGCAATATTCTATGTTTATTTCACTGCTTTTAATTTTTTTTCTACATAAAAAATCATTCTTGAATGTAGGAAAAAATGATAAATTGTTATAGATAGATTAAATTTCAGATTTGTAATAAATCTTTCACCCTGTCACTAGTAAATCTTCACCCACCATGTTAAAGAGTGGAAGAGGCAACGCCTGAAATTATGTAACTAACGAGTTGAGGAATAAGTGATTGTTAGGTAGTTATCATCCATAAAATATGGAAGCCAATGCACAATAGATAGTAAAAATACAATATAGTAATGTATGTAACTATTGAAAATGGGTTCATTGATTCATTTTGAAAATATTTTAAAGTAAAAAAGAAATTACAATATATTTTATTATATATTTATTTACATATCAAATATACTGATTTAAAAAAATATTAATATAAATTAGCATTTTTATAAATTAAAATCATACAATTATTATAAATAAAAAATAAAGTAAAAAAATATTTTATTATATATTTATTTACATATCAAATGTATTGATGTAAAAATTATTAATATAAATTAGCATTTCTATAAATTAAAATCATACAATTATTATAAATAAAAAAATTCATTATCATAATTTAACATTTGTATAAATAAAATTATATTTACTTACATATCAAATTAACTAATTTAAAAAAGTATATCAATTTCTAATTAAATTATTAAATGTAAATATTTTTAATCGTAATTTTTAAATAATAATTATAATATAATAAAATTCATAATAAAATATTTTCAAATTAAATAGTTAAATATTTATGCATACTTAAAATAATATTACATATTAATAACACAAATTTTTTTGCAATAATTCATATTCTCAATAAAAATATCTTTGTTGCATTATATAGATAGATTATTGAATAAGATAACTAAGTTAGTTTTATTCTTGTCAAAATGGAAAAATATGTTATATATTTCTTAAACTTTTTATTTGATTAAAAATTATTGTATCCTTATTTCACCCCTTTTTAATTTCTTTTAATCTTGTTAAAATGGAAAAATAAGTTTATATATTGAATCTATATATGAAGGGGGAATCTACATATAAATATCACTTTTATGTTGAAGAAGTGATATAGAATAAAGAATAGATTATCCAATAGTCTATTAGAACATAAAATCATAGGTATAATCGTAAAGCATTAGCACGAATCACTAAAAAAAATGTAACAAATTGTTTTATTAATACACACAAAAGCCAAGACTTAACCCTTCTTTATCATTTAAAAAAATGTGTTTATATTAATTACTTGTTATTCCAACTACATTATCTAAAATGTTTACTAGTTATCACTTCTTTACCAAAGCCATTTGAAAAGTTGTGTTGTACTTTCTTTCAGTAATAAATTATTTCTACTAATATAGTAAAAAGGTTCCTTCTATGTAAAGATTATATGAGATATTGTAATGGTGAAAATAGCATTCTTATGTTATTTGTTCATTTAATTTTGTGTCTATTTTGAAGACATGTCTTAATACATGTACAAGATGATATAAATGGTGCAATCTTGTGTAAAGTTGAGCCCAATTACCTAGTTTTATCCAAACATGATCCTATATTTATTGCTTTATCTTACTCTTATTTCTAACATATCTATAATTTTAGCTTATCTATTTGACTATCATGCTTGTACATGTACATTAATCCCTAAATAACCATTTTTTGTCATGATCTTAATTGTCTTCTTTTATCACAAGTCAAGTTTGCAATCACAAGGTCATTCCCATTAGCACGAAATTGATCCACCCTAAATCAAATTCAAAAAATCATATTATGGTTGATTGGTCGCCTTTACTTTTCTTGCCCAAGGTCAACTAAACACATTTTTTTGCAATTTGATGTCATGTTCTAGCATTTAAAAGCATTTAATTGCATTCATTTTACCCCTCTTGGATTCTAATGCACTTCTCATTTGACAAAATTCTAAAAGGGAAATCAATATCATCACTTTTGAATTTTGTGCTTAAAGAAAATTTTAAAAAATGCATCCTAAGGCTTGTTTGTTGTCTTCAATCTTATTTATTGTCAAGGGATTGATCAAGGCAAAGAGCCCTTACAACTCAATCATATGCTAACCTATCAAAAGTGTATTATTAATACCACAACCCATGGCTTCTAGAGAGAGATTAAATAATCATATGCTAGATTGCTCATAGGACAAAAAGTAGAACATATGATCAAAGTAAAATTTGTCAATAAGACCTAATTCACAATCACAAATCTACACCAAAATAGAAAAGTTGGCCTAGAGTATAATAGAAAAAATAATTTAAATAATCTTATACATTCAAATATCATAACCATTTTCTTTAATTTTGATACATACAATTTAACATCAAAAAAATAGTAATGATCATAAAACTAAATTATCTTATCCTATTCTTGAATAATTTGATAATAATCCACTTATGTAAGCTAATTTAGACTTAAGTACATTTGATTGCCATTTGGAAAACATTTTATTTTCCTTTTCACATTTCATCTAACCCATGTTTTAACTGCTCCACGTACATTTTATGCCAAATTTTACTTAGAATTTTAGTTATTTCCATCCATTAGATCTTTATAAATTAATTATTTTAAACCTTAGACACAAATTCAAATTCTCGGTCGAGGACTTGGAGGGTTAAAAGCTTTACTTAACCATCCTTATTTAAATACTTTTGATTGTTTATGAATTTTATTTTAGTTGAAGTGGAAATAGCTTTGTAGGCATGAGATGCGTCCAAAAATTACAGCCATAATTAAGGAAGATGACAACAGAAAAACAAATCCCTGCATTATTTTAATCTTGTTAAAATGGAAAAATAAGTTTATATATTTTTTAAGCTTTTTATTTGATTAAAATTTATTCTATTCTTATTTCACCCCTTTTCAAAAAAATTTAATCTTGTGAAAATGGGAAAATAAGTTTATATATTTTTTAAGCTTTTTATTTCATTAAAAATGTTAAATACTTATTGTATTTTTATTAGTCAAATTTTACTTTTTATTATTGAACAAGCTCATGTTTGAAAATATTCATAGAGAGCTGCAATATGACACATTAGATGGAAGATTAGAAATAAGAATCCAATTACAACTATCTTATAATTTTGAATACAATTATTTAAAAAAAAAAATCATTATTAAGTCTTATAGGTTAATAGATCTCATTTCTTTATAGCACAAAATTTAATTCCTTTTAATAAGAAATTTGAATCTTCTTAAAACAATTATTTAACAAATATAGTATGCACAATAAATTTCTAAACAATTCTTTAACAAATGAAAGGTATTGACAAATATTCTACACAATACAAGCTCATTTGAGTTTACATATAGACATAATCATAACACCTTTGAGTACTAATTATATTAATAGAAAAAAAATTGTAATTTTTAAAATACGTAGTAAATTTTTATTTTTTCTCTAAATATAAATTTAATAAACATATTAACAATAATTTAAAATAGTATTTTTTATTAGACAAAATGGGAAAACTAGGTCCCTTCCCTTACAAAGCTTGAAACAACCAATAGTTCATAATCAAAATACCAAAAGTCTAATAACACTACTAGATTGGAAATAGATAACTATAACTAACAACATAAGAAACACAATAATAATAATAATAATAATAAGCCACCAAATAGCTACCTAGAGACCCAACCAATTCATGAAGGTTTGAAATAGTCTCCCCTTCTTTGGATATAATGTGAAACTTGACCTTTAGTGAATCGAACTCATCACTTGTATCAACCCTTTTAGATTTCCCCTTCATTGAACTTCACCTCTCTTAATAGGTTGATTCATTTTGGTAGGGGTTTCATTTTTAGTTTTTGATCTTTGGTATCCTTTTCTTGGGGTTTATCATCTTTTATAATTAATTCCCTTTTTTTTGACTAATTTTTTCCCCCTTGGTCCTAATTTCCTCAATCTAGGTCTTAATAGTAGTAGGGGTCTTTTTTGGTTTTTTGGCACTAGTAGTATTGCTTGAAGATATTAGGCTCATGCTATCCATGCTTTGTTCTTCTTGGAAATAACTATAATTAGACTTAGAATTAACACTATCCTTATCCTTAGAGTTTTCATTTTTAGATTCCTTCGGTTCATAAGGTTGGCCTCTTCCCCACTAGAATTCACTACATTAATCTCATCTAACTTGGAGTTTTCTTTCATCAAAGTCTAGTTGATCTCTTATTCATTTTTGGGTTGGACTGACCACTTCCTCCCTTTCACACCAATCTCACCTTTGTTCACGGTCTTAGATAAAAATGTTTTATCCTCAACCGTGGAGGATTGGGGACCACAAACTTCTTGACTAGCCTCTCAGCCATAACCCTCACCATAGCTTGTTCTTTTTGACAAGAGATGGGCAAAAAATTTAGTGATTTTCTTGGGTTTGGAAGTAGGGATTTTGAACACTTGCAAAGGACAGTTAGCCATATTAGGAAATTTGTTAAGTTAATAAAAATATAAGTAGAAAATGATCCCCTAACGTAGGATAATGGTGGATTTGTTACACAAGACCTCCTTCATGGAGTTCTCAAGAGATGACAATAGGTAA
>VDFB02373365.1:16700096-16715467 GCA_007258455.2 Sequoia sempervirens | reverse complement strand
GATTGTTGTACCAGATACAGAGTTATCCCAGTTGGAGTGATAGATTTTATAACCAATAACCATAGAGGAAAATCTCACATCCTCTTCAATGATGTCATTTATTGTCATGGCTCTTCTGTCAAAAACTGAACCGGTTGCATCAGTAATTGTTTGATTCTTCACAACTTTCAATTTGGGCAACCCATCAGATGAATTCAAACCAGTAATGATCCTTATAGATTCCTTTGTGATCTTGAAAGGCTAACTTAACCACATAAACTTGGCATGCACTTGACTTAATATGTACCAAACCCATTCATTTTCTTCAAACACGAGAAACTTCACAATTTGAGTGAACTTCTCCTCTAAATTTTTGAATTCAGGTTTTACAAAGAAATCTTCTCTCACAATGTGATTTGTATACAAATTTAACAACTGGGAGCTTCCTAATTCTTCAACATTTGCATGAATATATGCCCTAATATCTTTAATATGCAAAATGCCATATGGAACAGAAGAAAATGCACCTAATGGTTCTATCTCGATGGATTTGAATAGGTGCCATTTGAATTTCGAACGAAGTCTATCCTTAATATCAACAACCAATGGAGCGGCCATTTCCAGAATTTTTAGGATCACAAATTTATAAATAAATACCTTTCGTCGGATTAGGGTTTGATCACCGAATCACCTTCAGATTTGAATCACGCCAAAATTTGCATGCAAAGCTCTCCAAACTTCTTCTTCTCAAAATGCAATGTGACAAAAAGAACAAAAATAACCTTTTATCATTTGCACACCTAACTTTTTGTCGCAATAAATTCTTTTTCCCTAGGTCTTCTGGATACCCTATTTTCATAGACTGTGAAAGATAATTCTTCCGTAGACCTTCAATTTTGGACAAATCTCCTCCACAAGAGATCCCAAAATATATGTACATCACTTATGCAATCAATGCTATTTGCCACATTTTGGTACCAACTACCAACAAGGGGGTTAAAATATTTTCTTGAGAACTCCCCCTAGGCCAGAGGCCTTAAACTAATTCCTAGAGGAATTACTAGAACCAGATTCTGGTGATGAACCATTTCTTGCATCAGAAGGACTCTTCTTCACCCATGTCTTCTTCATTTGCTTCCTGATCTCATCCGTAGTAACTTTTCCCTTTTCATCCTTCTGCATGTTTTTCCCTTGATTTACCGAACCCTTCTTACTTCTATAGAATCTTGCAATGTGTCTAGATTTGTTACAATTGTAGCACACCACATTTCTTTTTCCAGACCAGTTATTCTATTGATTTTATCTTGATCTGCATTGGTTAGCAATATGGCCAAATCTATTGCATGCATAACATTTGACATCTCTATTGAAAAAATTGTTTGACATATTTCTGCATTCAACTGACTTATGACCATACTTATTGCAATTGAAACGCTGACCTGAGAATGATGGACCACTTGGATTCATTCTGCTTCTACATTTAGCAGCCATATGAACAAATTTATTGCAAATCAAAATAGTAACCATTGAACCTTTGAGCATTAGGTTGTCTTACCGAATACCTTCCAACTTTGTTCATCTATTTTCCTTGCCTGAATTTCCCTTGACCAGATCTGGAGCTTTCTCCTTTCTCATATCCAAGACCTTGCTTGTCACTTCCAGTCCTCTGACTTTTAACCAATTCATCAAGCTTGGCTAAGCTAATCTTGAACTTCTCCTTGTATTCATTTGCAGTAGCAAGTTCATCTCTCAGAGTGACAATCTGTCTTTCAAGCTCTTCTTCATTGTTTCTAGATTGTTCAAATTCAAGTTCCAACTAATTGAATCCATCAGTAATTTGGTTGCATTCTTCAAAATTTTATTTCAAGGACTGAGTAAGATTCTCTTCATTCTTGTTTTTGTCTTCAATCTCCTTGTTCATCCTCATCACAATAGATTCCATCTCATGCTTTAGGGCAACATTATCTCTGGTAATATTTTCACATTCTTCTATCTTTTCCTTTAAGGCTTGACATAGGTGTTCATCTTCCACACTTTTATTTTCTTTATGCTTGATCTGATCACAGAGTTCCTTTCTCTTTTCCCTGAACTCATTGATTTTATCTTTCAATGATTGAATGCATTTCTCAGCATTCATGAGGCTTGCCTGCAATTCCTAGACTTTAGATTTGGACTAATCAAGATCCTCTAGTGCCACCAAAAGTTGTTGTTGAAGAATACTTAAATCCATTGAATCACTTTCCTGGATCTTCCCGAAGCTATTAAACTTCTTTCAAGGAACTAGGCTCTGATACCAATTGTTGGAATCAAGGAACACTGAAAGGGGGGGGAATCAATGTTCTACAATTTTTTAACTTTATTAATCTAATCTTTAAACCACTTACAACATTGAAGCAAATGAAAGATGCAAGAACACAAAACAATCAACCACAACACCATAACACAAGGATTTTTACATAGAAACCCTATTAGGGGAAAAACTATGGTGGAAGGCCAATCCAAAATATGAGTATACTCAAAATAAGTGTTCACAAAAGGAATGCACATGCATTCAGGCACACTGCCTAGAGCTCACTGATCAGATACAAAATGAAGACTCACTGTCTTAAAAAACATTTGGATTACATCCAGAATATTTGAACTGAGAGAATAACATCTACTAATGCCTAATTACAATTTTTATTAAGCACATCAATTGCATTCTTGACCTTCTATTTGATTCTACTCTTCTGCTCTGTCTACTTTAATTCAAATCACAAATCCTTTTATGCACAAGTGAAACTGTGCATAATCGCTTTACAATCCTTATGAATTTCACAACATACATAAACACACTTCATACATCCATCCAAATGATATAAATTATTGCTTATATATATCCACAACTAAATATTTAATCAACCACATGTCGGCTTCAATAAAACATAAAATATTTACAAACTGTTAGCTCAATCTATAGATAATTTTCAATGCGCTCCAACCAAAGTTGTCCACAACATAGTGAGGACCCAAAACAACATGCTCAAACACAAAACACTTCAAACAATTACTCCTCGAAGATCCACAATACACTATATTCACTTAGTCAGCCTTCTTGCACTATTAGACAAAAAATCAATCAACTTGATCTTCTAACTTTCACATGAATCAATACAAGGCTCTATGATTCAAGGATAAAATAGATCATACATCAAAAAAACTTCCCTGAGATCCACAACTCAAAATGATAATAGGGAATTGCATATGAATCGATATACACAACTCTATAGGATGCTCTGTTCTAGCTTGACAGTTAATCACAAAACTTCAATTTGACTTCCAGTATAAGCAACTACTGAAGTGCGAATCAAATCAATAACTATGGTTTCCATCAATGACAACACCAAATGAAATGTGTAGTGTCTCTTGTCAACAGGCCCATCCTTTGGCATTTGTCACACTTCCTAGCATATTTCCCTGCATCCTTATGGAGTGTGGGCCAATAATATCTTGTGTTTAGAATCTTCATTGTTGTCCTCTTGACTGCAAAATGTCCTCCATAGTGTTCATTGTGACATGCATGCAATATATCATATATTTATCATCTTCCCTCACACATCTCCTCATGACATGGTCTGGTCGAGTGTAGAACAAACATCCTGCAATCCATGAGAAAGGAAAAGTTTTTTCAATGAGCACCTTTCTCTCTTTTGGATAGAAATGAGGAGGAACTCTCCCTTTGACTAGATAAATTGTTATGTCAGCATACTAGGGTGTATGCACACTGATGGAAAACAAATGTTCATCAGGGAAAGATTCATCAATGACTTGAGTATCCGCCGATGTAGTCAATATAGAAAGAAAGTCTGCTACCAAATTTTCCCTTGTTTATCAACAATGGTTATGTCAAAATCCTGCATCAACAACAACCATCTTGCTAGCATACCTAAGGGAAAGGGATTATTCATGAGGTACCTAATAGCTATGGTCTATGTGCACAAAAACCTGATAGCATGTTATGTAGTGCCTGAATTTGTTAAGGGCATAGATCACTGCCAACATTTCCTTTTCTGTCACTATATAATTGAATTCAGCTCCTTGTAGGTTTTTGCTAACAAAATAAATAGCAGATCCTTCTTTCTATCCCAAGACAACTCCTATAGCATAGTTTGATGCATCTATATGAATATGAAAATGAAGCTCCCAATTGGGGCCTTTGAGTACAGAAGCATGGGTTAAAGTTGCTTTCAAATTAGAGAATTCCTTATCACAGTCCTCTGCCCATTGGAACTCAACATCTTTAGTTAGGAGATTGTACAATGGTGCTACCATTTTACTGAAATCTTTGATGAAACATCTATAGTAGCTTGCATGTACCAAGAAAATTCTGACATATTTTTTCTTTGTAGGTATAGGAAGATTGGTGATTACCTCAATCTTGGCAAGATCTACTTGAATTCCTTTGTGAGAGATGTAGTGGCCAAGGACTACACCTTCCTGCACCATCATGAAGAATTTATCACTATTTAAAGACATATTATGGTCTTCACATCGCTGTAAGAATCTCTTGATATTTTCCAATGCTTCATTAAAATCAACACCATAGGTAGTAAAAATATAAATTGCCATGCAATCATGTGAGATATCTGAAAATATGCTAATTACTGCCCTTTGGAAAGTTGTAGGTGCATTGCAGAAGCCAAATGGAAGTACTGAGTAGGAATAAGTCCCCCATGGATAGGTAAAGGTGGTCTTCTCTTGATCCTCAGGTGCAATTTGTATCTGGTTATAGCCACTAAATCCATCTAGAAAAGAGAAATATGGTTTTCCTGCAAGGGAATCCAGTACTTGGTCAATGAAGGGAAGGGGAAAATGATCCTTTTTAGTGGTAGACTTGAGCTCTCTGTAGTTGAAAAAAACTCTCCACTTTCCTCCCTTCTTGGGAAAAATCACTAATGGAGACACCCACTGGCTATCTAAGATGGGGTAAATAAATCCTGCATCTAATAATTTCTGCAGTTCCCCTTTTACAATTTCCCTCAATGTAGGGTTGATTCTTCATTGTGGCTGCCTCATTGGTGTGCAATCATCTCTGATACATATCCTATGAGTGTAGAGATTGGGGTCCAATCCATTATATCATGGTAGTCCCATGCAAATGCATGCTGATGGGTCCTCAATAAGTTTGTCAAGGCCATTTTCTGCTCTTGGCTCAATTTGTTTTAATATTTAGATATTTTCCTTCTGACACTTGCACTTGGGTGGTTAACTCTATCATAGTTGTTTCACTAATGAATGCCACCTTTTGTTTCATGTGGTAGCAATGTATGAAGCATATCAGTTGTTGTAGGAAGTTCAGTTGTAGGAAGAGCAGGCAAGAGTGTCTTCACTAAACCAACAAAACTAGATGCATGTGAGGATGATGCTTCCTCCACTTCATAATGGTTCTAAATTATGTTGGAATATACTTCATCTTCCTCCTGAAGTTGCATGAAATAAATTTTTCCTAACATCATAATTTGTGCCACATAATTGACTTCCTCACCTTCTTCTCCAACATGCAGCCATATGGGGTTATCCATATCATAGGATGGTTGAGTAGGAGGGTATAGAACAAGCTTTTTGGTGCTCTTCCCATCAGAAATGGTCATATCTCCTGACTGAAATCCAATGTAGGCATCAACTGTTGCTAGCCATGGCCTTCCTAGAATAATGGGATACACACCTAGTGTAGCTTTAGGAGAAAGAATCATGAAGTCTGTTGGGTACTCCTAAGAGTCTAGAGTTACCACAAGGTCCTCTACTATTCCATCAGGTTTAACAATGGAACTATCAACAAGTTGCATGATAGTAGGAGTAGGTCGCATGGTTGCAACATTTAGTTGTTGCAGGATATCCTTAGTCATCACATTTATTGTTGCTCCTAGATCAATCAAAGAATTCTTTATTTGGATCCCATTTATAACAACTCCTACCATAGGACTACCTAGGTCATTGTATTTGGGAACAATCACTCTCCCAAGCATGATATTAGCCAACTGTCCCACCACATGAACAGTAGTGGGGTATTTCTTTTTCCTGCCTGGCTTTTTGAGGCATGCTTCCTTAATTGCTTTTCCATATATGGGAACATCCTTTATGGCCTGAAATAGAGGTATCTTAACACATATATGTTTCAACTGATCTAGAATGTAAAAGGCTATTTCTTCCTTCTCTTCCTTTTGTTTAACAATTTCCAACCTTCAAGGAAATGGTGGTTATTGTTCATTCTGCTGGACTGGAACTAGTTCATGATTTTTAGGCACACTTGGTTGAATGGGAACATTCAGGTGCTCTTCTTCCTCCATAGGAAGCTTAGTGATGATGGGGGTGGAAGGAGCTGGAAAAGTAGTTCCTAAACACAAATGGATGTGACTTACACTCACAACATATGTAGGAAATTGATTTGGATTTTCAGAATAGACTGGTTGTTGTTGTGGTTTTTTATTTGGGTTAAGTGTGGGCTGAGCTAGTAACTGAGTAGGTCTAGGTGTGTTTGAACTTGAGCTAGTAGGAGGAGGAATTATAGTAGGTTTTTGGGGATGAGAAGGTGGTTGCATGTAACTGGTTGCTTGGTTTGGCCATTGTTGTCCTCCCCTCAATTGGGATATTTGTTGTCAGTTTCCTGGAGGTGGCTGCCAATTCCCCTGAGGTTGCTACCACTGGGGTGGAGAGTTTTGGTGATTGGGCTAGGTATTTGGAGGGTTATTCCAAGGCTGTGATGGATATCCTCCATAGTTGGATGGATATGGGGGTTTCCATTGGTTACTAGATGTATAAGAATTAAAATAAGGCCCAACAAAGGATAATGGATCCAGTGGCATACCTTGTCTTGGAACCCATGGTATCCTTTGTGCAATGTAGTAGACTTGATCATCATCACCATGGATTGGCTTGAACTCAGGTGGGATATGCTTACTATAAATGTTAGCCACCAGTTTGCATCTACAGTCCTTCTTTTGTCTGCAATGAGGGCAATATTCTACTAACATTTCCCCTACCTCCTCATGTTTTTTCTTTGCTTGAAGTGTATCCAGCTAAGTAGCTAGATTGTTTATGATGTCTTGTTTGAAGTCTACCAACAAGTGAGTAATCTCCATCTTTGAAACACCACTAGCGGATGATTTTCCCGTAGAGGATTGGTAAGCTCTCCCTTTCTTTGAAGCTTCCCTAGAATAGTTATGACATAGCTTCTTAATATCATCCCAAGGAGTTTGGGTGACATCTCCTCCTCCCATCAGGTCTAAAGCCTCAATGCATCTCTCATTAATTCCTCTCAAGAAGAGCAGCTTTTGAGACTCTTCATTGAGTGTATGATGTGGAGATTTCTGTAGGAAAAACAAAAACCTTGAAATGTAATCCTCCAAACTCTCATCTTCTTTCTACTGCATCCTAAAGATGTCATCTCCTCTCATGTCACTGCCCCTACAATATTCCTTGTACTTCTCAAGGAACTGTGTCTTCATGTCATCCCAAATCTTTATAGTATTCATGCCTAAGCTCATGAACCATCTCAACGTAACCTCTTTCAAGGTGGTAGGAAATAGGTTAAGCCTATGAGCATCAGTGGTATAGTCATAGCTTCATAAGAGGATATCAAACTCAAACAAGAAGGTATCAGGGTCTTCTATGACAAGCCCATAGAACTTAGGAAGGAATGAAGCAAGGATATTTTTGAGGTTGTCAACTTCATTATGACGAGCAATGGGGAATGGAAAAGCTGGTTGGTTAGGTTTGTTTCTATTTGCATCACCCATGCCTACTTGATGGAGTTCCAAATCAAATGGGTTCTCAAATAGATTTTGGTCTTCAGAGGAAGTTTCAAAACTAGTTAGATTGGGAAATGCATCAGAAAAAGGGTATGGCTCTTCTTCTTCTTCTTCTTCTCTTGGAAGATTTGGAATCTCTTCTAGTTGAAATGGATCAGGGTCATTACGAAGGAATCTCCCATAAGCATATCTTCTCCTTCCTCTATGAATGTGGTATCAACTCAGTATTAGCCAACTCACACAAAGAATTGGTGAAAGAATAGCAGGTCATTACTTTCCCTAAATGAGGGGTATACTAAGAACAAATTTTAGAGATACTACAACAAGAAATAAACTATCAATGACTCCAAAGAACTCCCTAGTTTGACACCATCCTTGGTAATGGCACCAAAAATGTTGGCCTCCTCTAATGGTTTAATAACTAAGCCCTTAGAGTTGTGACTTAAAGATTGGACCTGAAACCCAATACAAAACAATTTTGAAGGGACCTGCAACCCTATCAACCAATTTCTTGGTTTGGATTATAATGTTAATTTGGAAAAAAAGATTGATTTTAATGATCTAGGCACTAAGCCTAGGGTTTATTTTTTTATAATAAAAAATCCAATTCATTAAGATAAGAAATGAAGTCTTCTTGTTCATCATTAATTGTTGGTTTGGTAACATGTTGGGCCCTTGCATATGCAAATTGATTATAGGATTTCCCACCATCAAGGTCAATCATGCATATACAACTTACTAGATTAGAAAGCTCATGAGTGGAGTAGGGATAACTTTAAGAAACCCCCCAATAAAATATATAAAAACTTGACCAATCTTGCATTATTTCAAAAAAAATATTAATTCTATTAGTGAATCTCTTTTTTAGAAAAAATATTAATTCTATTGGTGATACTTTTTTAGTCACTAGAAATTTGTAGAAAATCTTGGTAAATTATACTTTTGTTGAAACCAATAAAATAATTTTGTTAGTGATAAAATTGTATGCAAACCAATAAAATAATCTTGTTGGCGAATTAAATTTTTATGCAAATTAATAAAATAATTTCATTGGTGAATTAAACTTGTATTCAAACCAATAAAATATTTTTGTTGGCGAATTAAACTTGTATGCAAACCAATAAAATAATTTTGTTTCCAAATTAAAATTATATGCAAACAAAAAAATAACTTCAATGGCAAATTATTTAAATATTAAAAAATAAAAATTAATTATTTGGAAAATATGCTAGTAAGTTTGTGAAAAATCATAGTGTCGGTGGCAAAAATATCAAATGCTAAATGATAATGATTAAGTTACTTAATGAATTTATAAGTTTTGATAAGTGAAAAAATTATTGTATGTTTATATTGATAATGATTAAGGTACAACAAGCCATTTAATTCTTGTACCTTTTCAATGCTTCGAAGTACTCTTCTGGAAGTCAAATTTTAGTCAAAATAATGTTTGCAATGATTCTCCCATGTGCTGATGATGCCTCCAAAAAGAAGGAATTATGTTTCACACAAGTAAATAATATTAAATTATAAATTTGGTAAGATTGCATGACATTCATTGAATTTGTTTGGTTCTCTATAGGTGCTAGTGTTTAACCGAAGGAGAATTGAGATCATGATGGCTAATTCTTTGAACATGTGATTATTTTGCAATTGATTTGGAAATATTAGAGTCCATCTTATAGACCTCATTATAGTGGAGGAGGCATTGCATGTGGTACCAAATCATGATAAACTCTTGGACCACCCATAAGTAATCTTTCCATCTTATATTACCTAAACATTCTTGTCCAATGCATTGGACCTGTTACAAGATGCATGAACAGTCCAAGAGTTGGAATTCCACTATATCTAGGAGTTCTACATCTCTCAGGATTCATTTTATAAATATTTTCATGAATATGATTTATTGAAGGGAAGTAATGCTCCTATTGGCAGTCTATTCAAGATCACAGATGTCCAAACTTCTCCAATTGCAATGTGTATGTACTTTTCCATTAAGCATAACTTTCACAATTCATGTAACATTATTGTACACAACTCGCTTTAGGATCATAGAGGAGAGTTAAGTGGCGAGTTTTTAGAGAACACTAAACAGATATTTCAAGCTCTTCCTTTCCTATTAAGTCACCACCCACCTCCATTGACCCCATATCTTGAGCTTGTTCCAGAAACTGATGGTGCCCAACCTAGCCCTAGTTTGATAAATGTAAATGAACCTTTAGCTCAATTTTTTTAAAGTGCTTGTATTGGGATTCTATAAAGCCATTTTATTTTTGGTAAGTATGATAAAGCTTTTTTCTAGCCAGCTTAGGTCCTTTTTTTTTGAATTTCTTGTCATTAAAAGGCCTTTTATAATTCATGTACTATTATATAAATATATATTTTAGGTACCTTGCACCTTTTACCTTAAAAATATATCTTTTGACTATAAAAGTGTTATTCTAGCCATAAAAGGGTCTTTTGTAAATTTTTTATGTTGATTCAATGCAAATAGAAAGATTACAAGGAAATAGGATAGTTAATAAACTGACATTAATACAAGAGAAATCAACTATTCAAACTGTAATATAAGACATCAAGTTTTGGCCATGAAAGGGAATTTTCAATTTGTATACTTCTATATTAAATTTTATTTTATTGAAATTAAATTGGTTAAAGTTTTTGATTAGAGGTAAACAAGTTTTGAAGGGGCCCTAAAACCCTTTACAAAAAAGAAAAGCTGAAGCGAGAGATAACTAAACAGAGTAAACAACAACCAAAACACAACAAACTAACAATACGACAACAACCAAAAAGGAAGGACAAAAACAAAAAATCTACATATTCTTCAAAATATTTGTAGCTTCCATGTCGCTCTCAATAGTCTTCTAATGTGCATCCATGACTTCAGACATATCTTTAGCAGGGACACCAGCCTGCATCTTGGTCTTAATGCGAATTCTAGCATCGAGCCCAACCACATTTACCTCATTAACCAAAAAATTCTACGAAGCAACAGCCTTGTCAACCAAAGCTTCCTCCACCACTTGCCTTTCACTAGCAACATCTTTCTCACTAGGAGTAACCTCCCTCTGTTTCTTGGCCTTCTCATTAAGAATAGAATGGCCCTTAGCCTCTTACCTCATAAAAAATTTAGTCCCTTCCACAACCTTATCCAAATTCATGCTAACCCTTTCCATTTGTTCTTCCAAGGTCATAATTCTTTATTCAAACATCTACTTCATCTTCAGCATCTCCTCAACAACAATCTTCAAAGAATCAAACAACTCATCAACTTGAGTATGAATAGAAGATTGCAAAGATTCTCCCACTTTTCTTACAACACCCCAAACCCTAACATTAGTCATGTTGAGCTCATGAAAAACCCATTTAAACAATTTAAACAAGGAAATGGTGCCCTCTTTAGCCATACCCAAAACATTGGGAAAATCCTCCCGATCAAAGTTAAAAACATCCTTATCCTTCACATCACCTTCCTAAGAGATACTATTCTTATCCTGGTTCTCACAGGCCTCCTTACCTTTAACCCCAGCTGATATTTGAATCTTGTGAAGAGAGCTAACAATGTCCTCAACCACCAAACTCCTTCTATTCCACTTCTCCAAGTCCACACCTAAAGATCCCAAAGCATCCTACCCACCACCCATCTGCAGAGGAGAAGTAGAATGCTCCTCCTGCATAGGACTACTAGACCTAATAGCCAACTTCTTTTTGCTACCCTCCTTCGAACCCTTCTTTCTCTTAGTCCAAAAAATAGGGGGCAACAGAGACACATCTTCAAAAATATCAATCATATCTTTCAAGATAGAAGAGGGAGCGAGAAGCCTAGTTTTGCAAGGTTTTTCACCAATCTCTTCCTCACTACAGGTCTCATAATCCTTCAAGTCAAGAATAGAGTCCCCTTTACCAGTCTTCCCCAGAGTAGAAGGTTGTGAAATCACTTCCATAGAGGCCTAAGAATCTGGAACATAATCCTCATCCTCTTCCAACTCAGACTCCTCCTCCAGAACCACTTTCTTCTTTTTCCCTTTCAAACTCACTAGTTCTTCTTCTAAAACAATCTCATATTTCAAGGCTGGCTTCTGTTGCTTACCCTTAAGAGCCATTGCAGGCTGCTTAGGAACCACAAAATCCTTGGCATAATCCATAATTAGTAGAATTAGACCAACATGTAGTACAAGATTCTTACGGTTCCTTTTATGATCCTTAAGACCATACTCTAGAGAAGCCAAATGATAGAAAGGAAAGGAAATTTTCTTCTTATGGAGAAATGATTCAAAAGAAAAAAATGATAAGCATTGACAGTAGAAAACCAACCTTCTAAAGTAATGTACGTCATCAATTCCTCAACAAAATCACCCCACAAGGCTTTGATGGAACTGCGCTAGTACCCAACACTCTTGGCCTGCTTAAGCTTTTGTTCTTCATCCCCTTTGAAGAAAATCTGCATAGTCACCTTATATTCCTTCTTATCTCTATACACCTTCTTACCCTCAGTTGAGAGACTAGTAATATTCACAATGAAGTCCTCATTGACATCAAATTAACTGCCACCCAATTTCAAAATCTTATTATTCCATCCTTTGACAAATGAGGCCACTACCTGCAGGTTATTCCCATGGAGCCTCTCCAAATAAGGTGTAAGCCCACCTTTATGCAATCTTCGCCACACCTCCTTCTTATTTTTCAAGGTGTCATAGGAGAAAGGCTCTGCCCTATTTCTATCTCCACCCATGATCACGATCTTAGCAGAACTCAAGAGCTTGAGAACTTTGCAGACAATTAAGAGAAGCCTTGAGAAGGAAGGCCAAGAAATACCCACAATCCATGTGACAATGGAATGGTGGCAAAGGTGCATAATTATCCTTGAAAGCCACCCCATATGAAGATTACTCAAGGTATCATAATCCCAAGTGCAATCCAACTCTCCTTCACTCCAAACAATAAACTGCCACGTGATTAGGGTCATGTAAGCCCAAAACATAATGTGGCCTCCAACTACCTTAGCAATTTTTATAATCATGATTTAGATGAGAAAGATCCTCAATGGGGAGGGAGTCATACACATCCCACATCCTAGAACCGCTAACACCTAAGTTAGTTAAGACATCTACAAGACCTTTTCTTCCCTAACAATGTGAGATATATAAAATTCATCAAAGGAACTTAAAATTTCAATGTCATCCATAATAAGGGATTCAACACTCCATGAGGGGACATAAGACTTCTTCAGATTGTTAATAATATTTAAAGAGTTTCCCTCAAGCCACACCATCCTATAGCCTTTAGATTGAGCCATCTTCAATCCATGATAGGCTACAGAAAATTGGTTAAAGTTAAATTGAATATTTAGTTAAATTCATTAATATTAAATAATTTAAATAATATAACCTTAAACTATTTTAAATAAGTTATTGTAGTTACATTATATTTTTTAATATGTTAATATAAATTAAATTATATTTTGATCGAGTGGAGAAATCCTTGATATCATCTATGTAAATTTTTTAATATCATCAGGTTGAGAAATCCATGATATCACACATGTAAATATTTTAATATTAATATATTACAGGACTACCCTTAAAAAAAAACTTAAATTATATTTTAAATAAGTTATTATAAACATAATTTTCTTGAAATTAGTTACGTTTGTTGGAAGTTTGGAAGCTTGAGTTATTTGTGAGTTACTTGGGTGTTGTCATTGATGTCAACCCCTTGTATGAAGAGAGTATTAGAATACTATTGGTGTTGATGATGCCAACCCTTAGCACTAGAGTGGTTGGAAGTTTGGAGTTGTTGGTATTGATGTCAACACAATGTTGCTGGTATTGTCATTGATGTCATACTTTAGTATAGTTGCAAAAGTTGTTAGTCTGACTTATGGTTGAGGAGATTATTGCAATTGGAAATTATTACAGATGCTAAAGATGTGTTGCAGAGATGTTAGTAATGTTGTTGATGAAGTTAGTTCACTTGGTTTCCAAGTGATTTTGAGAAAATTTGAATAAAAGAGATTTTAGTGTGACAGAGTAGTGTTCAATGCTTTTCTCCACATTTATTCATGCTTGAAGATATGTTCATGCAGTTTGGATGTGATTGTCAGATGTGTTTAGAGGTATCATATCCAAATCTTTAGGTTTCAGATCATACTACAGTGGAAGATGTGTTTGACAGTATGTTTGTTTGATGAAACAAAGTGTCTAAGAGAAATGAGATTTATTTGTTTTCTCTACAATGAAGTTTCTGGTGTTGTGGATCTGGGAACATGCTTATAATGCTTGTATCTAACTTCCCTTAAAGTTCTAGGTTCTAAGTTGTTTTTCAAGGTTGTTTGGTGTGTTGGATGTTTGTGCTAGTATGTCTGGTTGCACAAAATGAAGGTGTTCTTGAGTTTTAAGTGGTTGTAGTGGTTTTGCAGTATATTCTGATGGTACTGGAGTATTCTAAGATGTTGCATGAATAGAGTGGAATGTTTTTGTGTGGTCTACGAGATGTTTCTAGACCTTGAGAGTTGTTTTTGAAGTCACTTATCAAGGTGTTAGTGTAGGTTTGGCTGACCTGGCATGCTAGCGCTAATTACAAAGGATAATTGTTGATTGAGGAAGTGTTGTGAAACATTTTTATGTAGATTTGGGTCCTAATTAAGTTGTGGCATGGTTTAGCTTCACTTCTTTATATTGTGGAAGTGTTTTGTGCTGACCTATTTGATGTTACACGGTTAAGGTGTCTACATTTCATTAAGGTTGACCTAATTGATACTGTTTTAGGTCATGAAGGGTATAAATGCAAGGTGAATTATTGTGTGGATTAAGAGTGAAGTGTGTTGGATGCAAAAGATGTGAAAGTGATCAAGTGTGTTGATCTGAGTTTGAGCCTTAATGCCTATAACTTCTTAATACAATGAGTAGAAGGTGTCTATATTTCAGTCTGTTTGATGAGTTGTTTGTGCTTCAATGGAACTGTACCTTCCACACATGAGAGATGCATTATTAATATTTCAATTGATAGTGAGTCACCCCTTCTTTCTTCTTTCTTTTGGACAATGATTCCTTTGGCAGTGAGCCACCAACAATTGTCCTTTCCTTATCTTTCTGGGTAGTGAGCCCTTGGTAGTGAGCCATATTGTATTCAGTGTTACAATTCATATAATAGTGAGCTAATCCTCACTGTGATTTTTTCCTTCTTGTGTTTTCCACGTAAATCTGGTGTTCTTATGTGTTTGAAGTGTTTGCATTACTACTTTACATGTTTACATTTTGTTAATTCATGTTAAGGGTTTAATGGTGGATAAGGGTTTAAGAACTAATGTTGATCTAAAAGTTAATGAGGGTTTCTGATGTTTTAAAAGTATACAACTGATTCACCCCCCTCTGAGTTGTCATGTGCATCTAACAATGTTACATTTTTAAAGTGGAAAAATAAAATAAATTAAAGATATATATGCTATTAGTATATACTCAAAAAATTAAAATTAATGTATAAAAATATTTCACCGTTCAATGAAGAATCGATGGATGGTTGTAATTGTGTTTCAAAATGAAATGTACAGAGTGCTAGACTTGCAAATTCAAACCTCCAAAATCAATTTAGAGCCATTATATT
>VDFB02373365.1:16616480-16699996 GCA_007258455.2 Sequoia sempervirens | reverse complement strand
TATATACTCAAAAAATTAAAATTAATGTATAAAAATATTTCACCGTTCAATGAAGAATTGATGGATGGTTGTAATTGTGTTTCAAAATGAAATGTACATAGTCCTAGACTTGCAAATTCAAACTCCAAAATCAATTTAGAGCCATTATATTTAAAAACATTGATGTTTGAACTTTTATTCATGTGCATTATTAACACTTAAGTCATTTCTTGCACCTGATAGAATGGTCCCTACCACATTCTAGATGTCAACCACCTATCGAGATTTCATTGCATCAGCTTCTCTCAAGCCATTCAATTTAATAAACCTCTGATCTTTACAGAGTTGTGGCCACTCACTATTGTAACATGTGGCATTATATGTCACATTTTTATAGTTATTATAGTTATGTTAATATAAGCTTAAATTATATTTTAAATAAGTTATTATAAGCATAATTTTTTGATTAGTTATGTTATATTTTGAAAGTAGAAAAATGAAATAAATTAAAGATATATATAATGGTAATATATACTTAGAAAATTAAAATCAATGTACAAACATGTTTCATTGTTCGATGAATGTTCAAAGGAAAACTACAATTGAATTTTGAAATTAAATGTCCAGAGCACTTGACTTGTAAACTCAAACCTCTAGAATCACCCTAGAGCAATAAGATTTACAAAGATCAACATTAGAACTTTTATTCACATGTGTTATTAAAATACTTAAGTCTTTTTTTTACACTCGATAGAATGGTCCCTACCACATTCTAGTTGTTAGCCACATGTCAATATTTCATTTTTACATAAAGTCTATGCAATGAAGACACATGTTCAATTTATTGTTGGCAGTTGTTGCTTAGCATTTTTTTTATAATAGCATTATGTTGTGTATGTGTCTTGTGGAAAATTAAATGCAGAGGGGTTGAATATTGATGTCTTCAATGGATATCCAATTCATCTATGAAAAATTAAATGTTGCATGATTGAGTATTTATTTCTTTGATCTAAATATGCTTCACCAACTTGATGTTATTCATACCCTTTATAACATATTTACTTTTTCTCTTCTCTATTCATTGTGAAATTATGGAGTCTTATTGGTGTGTCATGCTATCTAAATATTTTTGGGATAAAATAAACAATAATGTATATAATTTTTTGGGTAGTGTATTCACTATTCCTTGCATTCCTGTTGAGGAGACTATCAAAATAATTTTTGGTAGTGAATGGATTGAAAATAACCTCCAAGATCTATTTTCTGAGGTAGATTTTGCTTTCTTGTCCAATTGCATGGAAATCTTGATAAATAAAGAGTTGGTGAAGATGCTAGTGATATCCTATTTTTATCCTTTCATTTACTCTCTTTCTTTATTGGATTTGGCACTTGAGCATTATAATTTTGAATTTTGGCTAGCCCCTACTGGTGGAATCCTTCCCAAAGTTAAACTGACTTCTTCTCTAGTTCTAGCTATTGCCCTAGTTGTTATGACAAATGGTGTGGTCTATCATATGACAAATGAATCTTTGTTCAGTCTGGAGTTTTGGAGGAAGAATTTGGGCAATTCCCTTTTCATCTATGATTTTAATTTTTTCAATTCAACTTACCTCCTACTCAAATGCCCTATTCTATGCCTCCATCATAATTCTCCTCTACGAATGCTAGCTCATGTGGAAGTTGCTAATAATTTTTTGTATCTATTTTTTATATTTAAAATATATAGTGGCTTTGGCACCTTGAGAGTTCAAAAAAAGAACTTAAAGCCTTGGTTTAAAATGCAACAATTGATTTTTGAAGACTAAAAAGATATTTAAAATATTTGTATGATTCATTTGTTCATATTTTTAACATATATATTAGTCTTAATTTTCAAGAAAACATATTAAAAAAATTAAAATATTTTTAACAACAATATATAAAAACTATTAAGGTAGAAAATAGATTATATTTTGTATAGAAGCATAAGAAAACATTATTATTTTGCATCATTAATATCTTGAAAAGACATTGGTATTTTCTATTATTAATATCCTGAAAAGACATTGGAATTATTTTTTTGTTCCAAGTTGTGCTTTGATCCCATGTGTACTTTCTTGATGATCTAATAACATTGTGTGTCTTGTGGTGAATTAAATGTTGAAGGGCTGAGTTAGAGTGTTGGTGTCTTTGATGTATATATACTTCACCAAATTGATGTTCTTTGTATCCTTTATAATATATTTACTTTCTCTCTTCTCTATCAACTATGCTATAATGGAGCCAAAATTGTGCTTATAGTCTAAGAAGAGTTATTTGGCCTTTAAGGGGGAAATTTCAAAGCCAAAGAAATTAAGAATATCTTTAAGATTAATTCCTTGGTGGTTTTGGAAGAAATTAAAATGGTCTTAGGGAAAAGTTTCATGAAAGATGAAAATAGATATTGACTGAATTATGTTATTGCCTCTCAATTTGTGATGGCTATGTTGTACTTATGGGAAGCTAAAGATACTATGAAAAAGGTGGTGAAAGCTCTCATTAAGCCCAAATGATGCCTAGGTCTAAAATATTTTCTGGAGTGTGTCATTGTGGGGCTTGGTTTCCAGAGTGGTGTTGGGGTGTGGCATGTTGTGCATGCCAATTACAATGGCCCTTGGGTGTCTCTTCTATTTAAAATTGTGGGAGATAATATGGATGCTTGTCGCCATCATGACCACTAGGGTTTAGAGTTTTTGAAATCCATCACTAGGTTTCCAATGCTGATATTGTAGATTTTCTTTTATCTACGCTTCGACCTTGAACTTTGATGAGGAGTTGGACCCCTAATTTCAAATTTGTTCAAAGTTATATAATGTTTAAGTGAATGAAGATACAACATAACAACTTTGTCTTTTAGTATAGTTTATGTTAATATTGAAAGGTTATAATTAAACTTATCAAAGTTAATATAAATACAATATAAACTTGGCCCTCCACATGAGAAGCCATTTTTGTATTTGTTTTCGTTATCTTTTATGGGCTTTGGTTCCCTTGAGCCTACTCATAGATCAAAAATAATAATATATACAAAATATTAAGGTACAAATTAAATTATATTTAATATTTCAAAGACTGTAAAGATGTTAGTATTTTGTATCATTAATAATTACATCAATAATATCTTCAAAATGTTGGATAATGACAATAAATTAAAACAATAAAAAAAAATCTTATCTTATGAAAAATTAATTTTCTCCTTTAGAAATCATTCATAATTTCCTTAAGAGAAAAAAATATAGTTTTTTCTAAGTTTGACAACAATTGTCACTGACAGGCTGTTATCTTGAAGAAATTATATATAACTTTGTAGCATTTAATGGAAAATTGTATTATGGGGCATGCCACATAAGAAAAATTAATGGTTATTGTAAGTTGTTGCATAATTGCACTATTAAAATTATTCAATTATTGTAAGTTACATTCTTGTGCTCTGATGGCACATGATGTTCTTAATTTAATGTGTCAATAGGAGATGTTTAAAAAAAGTAACATCCTCTTTTGATCTAAAGCAAGTGAAATTTATTGAGTTGATAAATTGATATTGAAAACTGCACAAGGTCTCTGTGTGAAGCTAGTTGTCAATTAAAATAACATTTATAGCGCCTCTCCAATGTGTTGAAAATGCCTTAAAAACAGCAATTATACCTCACACAAGTAAATTCCATTGAATTCTAGCTTTGCTAAGATTTCAGTATATTCTCTATCAACAGTGATTAATGATCAAGTGTTGGGTTAACCTCAAAAATTTACTATAAATAGGGAGGTTGAGTTCAATTGAAATTATTCTTAAGTCCATAAAATGGTTTTGAACTAAATATGAATTTCGATAAGAATTTTAATTTTGTGAGGTTAATAAGGAATAAGATGATGCAGTGGTATTATTGGGGATAATCTAAATTCTCTTTCCTCCAATTATGTAGTTCTAAAGTAAAAGAGAGATCAATTGTCTTCAAAATGGGTGGAATTGGAAAGAAGTTGATTTGGTTTACTTGGATCTTGATCCAAGTTTTGAACTAGGATGAGGAGCTTCAATGGAGATAAGTGCTTTCATAAGGAGTGCAGCCATAAAAATATTTTAATCTTATCCACATGGAAAAACTTCAATTTCTCATACTTCATTTTGATAGAGGCCCTCAAAGAGGAATCATGGAATTTCAAAGTTATTTTAATTTTTCTTGGTGCCTTAGAGTTTCCCAAAGAGGGTGGTAACAGATTTAGTACCCTTTAACATCTTTTGTGAAACTAATTGGTACCTAGGATAGGTACATTTTCTATATTCACGACTCTCATTTTCTAAGCACGATCGACAAGACTTGTCATTTGAGAATATGATATCCATCCTATAACATCACCACTGCTAGCTTGGAATCTATTTTGTTTGATGTAAAAGTGACATGTGTCATTGATACAAGAGCTTGCAAGCTTTACTCATCTTTAAAAAGGGATGCAAAATTGTAATTCATTTGTATCAAAATAAATTATTATGTTATTCTTCATTTTTCATTTGCATTAATATATTTCATTGGGAGTAATTAAAATTAATGTTCTTATATTTCCACAATCCATGATACTATCACTTTTACCTTTTTCAATTACTTAAGTTATATCTTTTAAGTGAAAAATATAAAAATAAACATCAAGACAAGGATATAATAATATAACTTAATAACAATAATATAATACTAATATAATCAGAAACATCGAAACAATTAAATATTAAGGTGCAAGTAATAGGGTAAAGTGTAAATTTCCTTTTGTCTTCACTTAAAAGTTGGTGTTTAGGCTATCCAAAATCATTTCCAAAAGTCTTTTGGTATTTCAAATAAGAATAACTGCAAGAGTTTCAAGGTTGTTTTCATGAAAGCTATCTTTGTTGGCTGTGTTAGTTTCTACTAAGTGAATACTCTATGAGTTCATGCTTTATTCTTTGTTTGTCAAAAGCCATATACCAGCTTGTGTTTTCAGTCAAAAATCATATAGCAGTTTGAAAAACTGTGTTGACATTTCTGCATCTTGTGTCAACTGTGAGTGCTTTCACCACTAGTATAGATATTGAAGGGCTTTCTTCATACTATATTTAAAGTTTGATTTCTTTTTACTGGTGATCTGGGTGTATCTTCAATGGAATTTCTCCCAAGAAATCACATAGCACCTTTTCAAGTGTAGCAGTGGGATTTTCCCTTCTCTAAAGGGCTAGACAGAGAACAATTATCTTATGTTTTAAAAACAAATTGTATACCTATTTTCAAATGTGTGAAGGATATAATTGGAGATGACATATTTCAGCCATCAACATAGAGAATCATTTTTCCTTCCAATTTGGTATCAATATTTTTTTCAAATGTCATGAATTTGAACCTGAACTATCATGATATGCAGAAGATAGCAAATACAGTCATTAAAGAGGTTTTCTTGCAAGAAAATGCTCTACTTACAAGTGTTTAGAAGTATGAATTTTGGCTTGGAGAAGTGTACATTTGAGGTGTATTCCCTAAACACTACTTGCATCACAAAGTGAATTTCAGAAACATCTATACAGGTATTAGGTTGGCACTTGAATTTAATTCCTCAAGTTACTTATATAGGGAGCTAAATAGGTATCATATTGAACTAGGTAGTGACATGATATGGAACTTAAAAACCAAATATCATGCAATTTCATTCCTTCTTACACATCATTGTCATCAAGCAGCTTTACTCAGTCATCCAATTCTACCACAACAAGGAGAGGTTGAAACTGAAGAATCAAATGTAGCACCATGACCATCAAATGCACAACCACTCATTCAAAAGTGTCAACCAATCCTCCTAGACATGAACATTACTGCAAACTCTACAACATCTCTTCCAGAGAATCAGATTATGAGAAAATAAGGGAAAGAAGTCAGTTTCTCAGTACAAAAGGCATGAAGGAAATTGTTAAAATGTATTGGTCTTTGTAAAATTCAACTAGTTTTGTTATAATGGACAATTGACATCTCCATATTACTCTATATTTAGCAAAAAAATTGTCATAAAAAAGGAAGGGTTTGTCAACTGAGGGTCTGTCAACTTCACAAAATGTATCAGTTGACATTTTGTATCTATCTATAAAGATACTGCATAGTAATATTGTAACCTTTACTATTACATAATATAATAGTCGACCTAAAAATCCTTTTATCAAAAATAATAATAATAATAAAATAATAGAAATATTATATATTAATAATAATATAAATTAAAGAATAATTATGTTTTAGCAATTATAACAGTATAATACTAATATTAAAAATATAATATTAATATTAACAATAATATAATATCAATACTACAAAATCAAATGTTTAACATAGAATGTTAGAATCCTTGATTATATTGATTCAAAAATATTGTGTACAAAAGAAGACAAGAGTACTGATGAATGTCACTCATATGTGCCTTAATTCAGACTACATATTGATGCTATAAGAATAAACTTTACAATTCTTTTCTTTGGAAGCTAAGACTCACTAAAACCTATCTAGCCCATCCCAAAATACATTTTCTAGAATCCCCAAAATGAGGCAACTGATGTTGAACATGCTACTCCACCTATGCACTGTATTGGTCAAGACATGAGTTGTAATCATCCTCTATTGTCCACTTGAAATCCAATATTTTATGGACCTTATTGTTATGGACATTATACTTGGTATCCATAACTGCCCTATTTTCCTTAATACAAATATCCAAACTAGATTCCAACTTTATTACCTCATCAACTGAATTATTCAATAAAGCCAATCCATGCTTACCACTTGAGAAAATAAATGATCACATAGTTGGGATGACAGTCTTGAACTCCCATTTCCAAGCCTGCAGAGGATTAATTATTCTAGAATTATCCAAGATTTTAGAAATTACCCTTAGTTCCAATGTTTCAAATGCTTTCAGTTTATTCTTCAACTAGAGATCCAAACCGGATTAGAATGTTGAGATCTCCCCTAATCGCCCAATGGATACAATGGTATCTATGATTATCTTGGGGGCATTATAGTCAAATTTTTTCCATGGAAATTGTTCTAGGAATCCAAGTACTCTAAATCTCCTATAGAGACAATATTTGGTGATTATGCTTAATAAAATCATTTTTTAAATTTTTGTAGCTTCCATAGATATCTTACAACATGTGAAAAATATTCTACAACCTATGGCTAAGGATGTCATCTATAATATCTGTTATAATTTTTTGCATCTCATCCTTGGCTACTTTTTTAGGTTCTCTACTTTGCTTTAACTCTTATTTTAATTCCTTTATTCTCAAAGATAGAGTTTCTCTATCTTGAGATGAAAATTCAACATATCGTGACTGAGGAGTGGAGGGGGGAGCATCCCAAGCTTTGGGAAGGTGGAAATTGAGATACCACTTTATTGTATTCTAGAAGAAATTTATTATGTACCTCCTACAACTTATTATAGTATTCCTACATATTCTTGGCAATTGCTTCACTAAACATTGTTGTTATCACTACTAGGGATGTGACTTGAGTAGGAGTAATATTAGTTAATCTTTTAACAATCAAATTACCAAAAAACCTACTAAAATTCACTTGTGGCTTGTTGTGATCATGAGCTATGGACCAAACTACTGAAGTTTCATACTTAGTACTTAAACATGGTCTAAAATATAAGTCATCAACCTGCTCATTTGATGTAAGTACCTCAACTCTAGCCTCTTTCCTCCTTATTATATCTAATGCAATAGCAAACCTGATTATCCCATTTTGGAAATAGGAGGCACCCACTATCTTTGATAATTTTCCTTCCCTCCTCATGAGAAATATTATTCAACTTAAAATTCACCTTTTACACAACCTCTTTGGTTATGTTATTCAATTATTCCTTGGTGGATTCCTTTGTTGCTTCTCCTCCTACTTTGTTTAGTTCACCAAGGAACTTTACAAACTTATTTTTGATTAAGAAGTCCTTGAATTCTCTAGACTTCACAAAGTTATCATCAATCATAAATTATGTGCAAGAGAGGGCCCTAACATCATTTATTACTTTGTGTCCACCCCTCAAATCAATCATCATCCTATTTTGGGGTGGGTCATCCAATGGAGCTCTTGGAGGGTAGGGAAAGATTTGGTTCACCTCTTCTTCATCAATAATATTTTTTAATATGTCTTCTACTCCAATGGTGTAGTTAACCGAAGGCTTTACCCCACTTGGTATATCTTGGAGTGCCCTTGGAGGTGGATTTGAACTTGCAAACCCTAAATCCTTTTGAACATATTATTTAACTTCTTGTTATCTTGACCTTTCCTCCATAGCTTGGAGCCTGGTGAATAGGTCTTTGATCTTTGCACATGATCCTTGGTATGAATAATTTTCTTTATTCCTCTCCTCCTCAACCATGTGGATTTTGGCCCAATTTTCTTTCACCATCTTGACCTCATCATCGTCATTGTAGTTTCTAATCAAATCCTTTATGATATTGGACTTATGATAATAATTGAACCTCTTAGCATTTAATCTAACCAGGTCAATGTAGTGCTCAAGGTCATAATTTTGAAGGACGCCCACTTCCATTCTATATGACTACAATAAAGAAGGAAACACATCCAATCCTTCCAAGTAGCTATGACATAAAAATATAAGAAAAGGTTGTAGAAGGCATAATTGAGCATTTCTTTCTAATTTTGAGATGAAACTTATCAGTTTCATTCAACTATCATATAATATTTAGGAAAGAAAGCCTATGTGACACATATTTTGGAAAGATGTGGGGTTGTTTAGGTGAACCATATATTTTGATTAGAGTTGTATTTGAGTGCAGATACCAATCACCCCAGTTGTGATTTATTCCATTTTCAAGATCTCTCTCCTTTGACGTTATAAATTTTATTATGTTGTCTGAGATCCTTTATGTATATTGAAATCCCAAACTATTTAGGACCACTTGAACAAATAAATCCTCAAAATACACATAGTTGGAATAATTGCAATGCATATCCCAAATAGGAGTCCATGTTTGCACAAAAAATTGGACTCCCTCCTTGTTCACCATTCTTAACGACATGGGGCCACTCATAATCTCCTTGCCACTATGTATAATTACATGAAATAATAAAAAAAATCCATCTAAAATGGATAAAAAAACCCTTGTCTAAGGTAGCCTTTAATTGGGAATGTATGCCCTCTGTAATGTATGATGCATAATAAAACTCTCTATTTAAATCCCTATGTTGCACATCAATAAAAAACATCATCATATAGACATGTATTTTCACCTTGTTGTCTTCACCCAAGACTTGGCACAAATCATAATATGTATTCATAAAATAGTCCTCAAATATGTCACACTTGAATGACTCAAGGTCTCATCTTTGGATAACTTGCCAATTTTCCTCTCTACATCTCTTATTCTATGTCGAGGTAGCCACATAACCATATAATTATGTTTATCTTAGGAAAACTCTTTATCCAGGGCATCAAAATTGATTGGCACACTTGTAGTTAAATTGAGTTTAAAAACCTTGGTGACATAACTCCTAGTCAAATGTGAGAGGACACCTCCATGCCTATTTCCTATAATTGTGTTCCCTACATCATAGCTCCAAAAAATTGATCTGATGAGATATACATTTAGAAACACATTTGGCACAACCAATTTCCCAAATCCATGCACCATAGGTTTGAAATTGGTCTATTTTCAAGGCTTCTCTTATAACCATATTTGAATAGATTTCATCATTGTAGAGGGATGGTAGCATCCCTAGCAACACTAACTTTATCAAAAAACATGTATGTTGCCACCCCAGTGCCTTGAGCATGCTTAGACCTTTTAGATGATCTAGGTATTTTTTATCAAGTCTTCCTCAATACTCCTCTTAAATCCATAGAACTTGGTAGAAGATTGGATCATTTTGCAGGTGTTTCAAAATGTACTAGGGTTTTTTGAATTTTAACCTAACTAGGTATTTTCCTTACAACTCTAAAAAACTCACTACGTACTGCAAACCCTAATTTATATGATTTCAAAAGAAAAACCAAATAATACAATTTAGAAAAGATAATAAAATTTACTTACCCATTTGTATTCTTTGAAACCCTAATATTTCTCTTGAAAGATTACATAAGTTACACTAATTCTTGAAATCCATTTGCATGAATTCTTGAAAAATTTTAGCAATAATGATGGTAGGAAACATTCATTCATTGCAATTTAGGAAGACTCGAGTGAAATGAATGTCTGTAGGTATACATTTTCCAAATTGAATAAAATCTATTGATCGAATTTTGGCATGGTACATCGTAAAAAATATTAAAAAGTATTTGGTTAGAGTTGTGATGTATTAGAGTCTTGTGACACAATCAAGAGTTTCCAAGTATCCACTAGGCACTAGTTGTAGAATGGAGTGAGCCCATTGACATGTGGAAGAAGAGCATATTGTATTTTTGAGTAGCTGTGAGAAGATGAAAATAGTGATGAACTAAGAATTTGTGATCAAATGAGAAATATACATGTGTATAATGCTTTGTTCTTTATGCAAGTGCACCATTATAAATCTGGATATCTTTTTAGAAATAGAACTCACGTTGTCAAGAGGATATGCAACTAAATGGAATGAATACATATGGTGGGCTATCAAACTGTCACACTTTAGGAAAAGTATGATAGAAATGAAAATGTGTTGCAAAGGAGACATACAACCAAATGAGAAGTTGACATATGAAACCATATAACAGTGTCACTACTTATGTTTGTGATGGAGGATATAAAAATATGCACTAAGAGGACATGATGCAATGAGAAGATGTCATGTAGTCCATTTGCAAGGACCACTCAAATGGGTGCCTCAAAGGGAAACTTAAGTGTTCCAAAATACACATGGGGTAAATGAACATGATAGGTGGTTGCTAGGAAATAGGGTTGGTAAAATAATGAACATAAAGGCTCAAGACAAACACATAAGTTGTTTTCAATAGGGTGCTACAATTCAACAATGAAACAAAAGAAAAATAATGCTATAGGGATAGCTAGGGTTTTAAGACTTAGGGCCTAACTCCAATTGATTTTTTTAATTTAATGTCAATGCCAACCACCAAATGGTAGATCTTAATTTTTTTTTTTATTAATCTCCTTTTTTGATTGAAAGTGAGAAATTTATTATGAGTTGATACTAGAAATATCACAAAGTACAATTGGATCATATTCTTGCATTACATTATATCCTACTTCACTACAGCTAAATATTCCCAATAGATTTTGTATTCTACCTGAAGCAAGATATCACATCAAAAAATATTTGTCATCTGTAATGGTTCTCCCATGTGTTGGTGATGCCTCCAAAACAAAGGAATTATCTTTTAGAGCATGTGTGCTAGATTTTCAAGGCTCTACAAGAATCCACTCATGCATACTTTGGAAATTTAATGATCACTGATAATTAATGATCGAGTGTTGGGTTAACCTTAAAAAAATTCTATAAAGAGGGATGATGACTTCAATTAAAATCATTCTTAATTCCATAATATGGTTTTGAGTGTAGTGTTCTAAATTCTAAGAAGTCTTTGAATTTTTGGTGAGGTAAATAAGGATGGTGTCATGGTATTATTGGAGATGCTCTAAATTCTCCTACCTCTAATTATGCAGTTTTAGAGTAAAAGAGAGATAAACTACCTTTAAAATGGGTGAAATTGGAAAGAAGATGATTTTGTTTGCTTGGATCTTGAGCCAAGTTTTGAACTAGGACGAGGAGCTATGATGGAGTTAAGTTCCTTCACTAGGTGTGTAGGAGTAGAAGTTTTTCAATATTTCCCCATTTAATCTCATCAATTTCTCATACTCCATTTTGACAAAGGCCCTCAAAAAGGAACTATGGAATTTTGATGCAACACTGAACCTTTGTGGTGGCTTGGTCCTATTTAATGGTTGGGGTAACATTTTTATTAATGCTTCAACATCTTCTCAGTACCTCCAATTGGTATCAAGGTGTCAATCTCATTTACAAACACCTTCATATTCAAAAATCAAAGACATGTACACTTTCTATATTCACAACTCCTAAGCGTGTTTGGCATCCCCCATGGTCTAAGGATATGTTTTGCTTCACATCCACATACTCGACCACCAAAATTAACCACCATTATCAGCCTCTAGATTGGTATCAATTGTGTCAAATTTTAAAGTTATTTTATGATTTGTATAAGAGCTTGCATGCTATACTCATCTTTAAAAAGGGTTGTGACATTGTAATTCATTTGTAATAAAATAAATGGTTGTGTTATTCTTTGTTTTTATTTACAATAAAGAATTATTTTATGTGGTAATTGTCTATTAAAGTTACAAGTAATAGTATAATCTTTCATGGAGAGTAATTAGAATTAAAGTTAGTACATTTCCACAATCCATGATGTTGTCACTTTAATTATTTATAGATTTAATTAATTTGATTAGACAAAGCTACAAAAGCAAACCAATGGTATATATAATAATTTTTTATAAAAAATAAATTTATAATTACCACAAAAAACTAAAGAATAAAAATCTATAGATATAAGTATATATACTCAAATTTGAACATAAAGTTTACTCTATCAATGTCAAATTTGATATAATAATTAAAGTAACTATAATAAAGAGCTTCATTTCATATGAAATAATGATTATCCTTAGAAAATTAGAAATAATATATAAAAATATTTCACCATTCTACTCTTGATCAAAATTTTCACACACCTAAATTCCTATATAAAAACTCCAGAAAAGAGACAAGTGTTAACATAAGTAAAGAGTAATTATAATAGTATAATACTAATACTAATAATATATAATAATAATAATAATAATATAATAATAATAGTAGTTAATATATTAATTAAAATATATTGACAATAATATAATACTAATATAATATTATCATTTAATATAACCAATCAATATAAATATAAATCAAATTTATATAATTAAACATCATAAATACATTTTATTTTCATTGCTTAAATGCAATTATTTTTTATTTTTCATCTAATTAGTCATACAATAATTTTTTTATTTATTGTAAGCTTGTTCGATATCTTTCAACGTGTTTTATATAGATTATATTGAAGATATAAATACTAGTATTTAGTATATAACAATTATTATATATATTATTTAATATATAAATAAAAAATATAATATAATATAAATAATGTATGATGCAGTCAAGATTGGGGGGGTCTTATCAAACTACCCAATCTTGTAGCGTTAACATCTCATCCAACCCACATTCTTGCACATGTATCAAGGACAACATATCTTTTGTAAAAAAATATGAAATATATCTTTATTATCACTTTCATATGTAGTCCCATACAAAAAAAATCTTCAAGAACAATACATATAGTGAGGATTTTAGCAAGAAATAAAATTCATAAATTTTACAAGGGTGTCTAGGCACTTCATGCCTTCAAATCTTCAAAATCTCTTGCCTTCAACATTCTTGGTTTCACTCCTCTTTGTCAATCTAATGTTTCCCTTCATCCTACAACTCTCATGGCTTCCTTGAACACATAAAACACACCTACAACTTTCTTCTTCTATTCCTCTCCTCTTGGAAAACTAATTTTCTACACTTTCCTCCATGCAATCCTCTAGAGCAACCTGCAAATTATTTCCTCAAACTTGATGCTTCTAATTGATGCCTATTGAAACCATTAAAGTATGTATTTAAAGAGGGTTTGAACTATGTGAAAACCTAAAAGAGTGGTTTCCAAATCTGCTCTTTGATTGACCCTTAAACTCTTGCAAAAAATGAAATAAAACATAGTTTGTTGCTCCCAAAAGTGTCATTAAAAGTTGTTGAAACATATACAATGTATTAATTTTTTATATGCCTTTGAAAAAGGAATAAAATCAATAACCAAGTCGTGCTTATTCACCCCAAATTAGACATTAAAGAGTCATTAAATTATTTTCCAAAAATCACTAGTTTTTTCCCTCCATTCTAGGAACCAAAATTGAAAGAATAAGACCATAATGGAATGCCAAGAGTAACTTGAATTATGCACACTTCTTTAGGCATCAAAATTGAGAAAATTAATTAACTTTAATTAATTTCCCTTCAAAATCCCCTTCCACCATGGTAAATAGACCATTTCAATCCCTAGAACCTTGAAATTATGCAATTTTGTAAATCACATTAAACACCCTGCTTGCCCTTGATGTATGAAATGGAAATAAATCCCTTACAAATAAAAAATTATATCCTTATTTCAAAATATGCTCTCGAATCTCTAACCTACACCTAAAATGTAAAATACTAAACATGAAAAGAAAGTATATTTTTGGTGATGCAAGATTGCTTGTGAGCCTAGATTCTCCTGCATCAATGTATAATAATATACATTCTATTTCAGGCCAAGTTTTTCACACACCTAAATTTTTACACAAAGTCTCTAAATAGGGAAAAGTGTCAACATATTTAAATATTATACATGTTTGGCTTGTTCCCATTTTCTTAAGTTATAATATGAAACTTTTATATTTGTTGATTAGCCAACCCCTTTTCCTAGTGAGTGTTTTTGAATGATAATAGTGTGCTTTTAAAATCACTTAAGTTGTCTTCATTATGTACTTGTATGGTAATCCTCACTTTAATCCTTATTGGCACCAAATGTTACATTCCTATTTCATCGCACACTTTTACTTCATCACACATTTTCATTTGTTACAAAGCCTTAAAGTTGTATTGGTGTGGTATGATGACATATGACATGTAGGTGTTAAAGTGTTATCCAATTGTATGCTCCATTATTCCTAATTAAAATCATCCTATTAGTGTCACCAACAAGTAGTTAATTTCATGCTCTTATTAACTATGCAATATATTATAATTAATATTTTTATTTCATACTGCTATGAAATAATCTTTTTCCTTAAAAAAATAGAAATAATCTATTAAATTATTCAATTATTCGGTGAATGTTTGATGGATGGTTGTAGTTCAATTATAGAATGAAATGCACATAATGCTATACTTTTGAACTCAAACCTCTAGAATCACCCTATAGATATTAGATTTGTAAAGATAAACAATTGATAATTTATTTGAGATTGAATGATGTCACCTCTCCCCAAAAGTGATCAATTAATTGAAGTTACAAAAATGTAGGCCAAGCTTTGAATTTTATTAAAGAGTCTATACAAAATTGTAATGTACTAATTTTGTAGTCGAGAGGTAACATGTTTTATTCACTTTAATATTCAAGAAGAAAAAAAAAGTAGTGAACTTGCTACTGCTAAGTTCACTATTATTTTGAAGTGAGAGAGTCGGGGAGATTGCTCATTATAGTGCACCAAGGATATTTTGGGATCTAACATAGCCACTTTACAACTGTCTTTGCATTCATCTTTTCAAAAATCAAATTTCGAGTAAATGAAGACACAAATCCTACATTCCATCATTTCTTAAATTTTCAATATTGGGTTTAGGGTTGATAATTTACAAGCACGTATACCACCACTACTAGACTAGCTATTAGGAAAGGAAAAGTAAATAAAAAATAGACTATGTGGACTTCTTAAAACCCCAGGTTTCATGGATGAATACCATGATATTTATGATCTTGTAATATGTGGTAGGATTAACTCAAAACTTAGATTTTCATGTAAGAATAAGGTTACAATGCAAATACAACTACCAATAGTAAAAAAATATCAATTAATGGTATCACTGTACCATAGGTAGTTCGATAGGGATCCATGATGTTACCTAAGGTTTTCCCTTGCCCAAAATTTATCATGGTATGTTCCCACAATTATGATGATAAAATAAAATGTTTTGATTGGAGGTAAACAAATGGGTTTTGAAGGGGCCTAGAACCCTTTACAAAATAAAGTAGTTGATAGAAAAAGAAAACAACATTACACAACAATCAGCCCAACGACAACAAACCAACAACCAAAAAGAAGGAAGGTAGCCAACACCACTACATATTGTTCAAAATCTCAACAACCTCCATTTCACTAGCAACCATCGTCTGCACATTATCCAAAGTATCCGACACCTCTAAACCAAAGGCCTCGCCCTGAGCTTTCATTCTATTTCTAGTTCTGGCCCCCAACCCACCAATTTTTACCTCACCACTCAAAAAACTACCTTTAACACCACCCTTTTCACCAACACATTCCACATCCAACAACTTACCCATAGCAGCAGTATCATCAGCTGACACAATATCCTTTCTCTTTTTCACAGTAATCATAGGGGAGATCACCTTGGCGAGTCAAAGATAGCCAAAACCTTAGGGCACCTCCACTCTTCATCACAACATTCCACATTTTATCAATTTTATCCTCAAGGGATAAGATTCTACCTTCCAAGTTCTATTTCAAATTTATGGTTTCCTCCGCCACATTATTAACCACAATATCAAGAGAGTCCATCAGATCATTAATTTGGCTTTGGAAAAAAGGATCCTTAGCCTTACTAGCAATACCTCTAATTCTAAAATTAGTCCTATTAATCTCATGGAAGAACCATTTAAAAAGTTTAAACAACACATTAGCACTATCATGAGCCGAACCCAACACATCAACATCCTCTCTATCAAAGTTCTCAATCCCTTTCCCCATAGCAACATCCTCAACATAAGGACTATCATGAACCTTATCAACAAAAATATCCTTACCTTTTCCAACAGAGATAGGAGTCTTCATATTTCGAATGGAGCAGGGGATTTCCTCTGCAACAACCTTCCTTTTCATCAGCCTATCCACATCCGCTTTGCTAGTTCCCATAGTATGTCCTCCACCCACAACCCTTTCCTTCCCCTACTTCTACATCCCAATATCAGTACCCGGAGAAGCCTCACCAAAGATACCTCCAGCCAGGGAAAGAGGTAAACCCTTCTCCAAGAGTTGCCCAATAGTTCTCAACACCCTTCTCTTTTGGCTCCCATCCTTAGTCTCCTGCAGTTGTCTAGTCACCGGGGGAGGAGAGGAAGCTTCCCCATAAAGTTCATTTTTGTCCTTAACCCCCTTAGAATGAACATTCACTACCACCTCATCACTGCATGGCGTATAGCCCTATTTGTCATCTGGCTTCCTTTTCCCAGTCTTACTCAGAATAGGGGAATCGGGGCCCTCCTCAAAAGAGGCATACGAATCCAAGACATAATCAACATCATCATCCCTATCAGACTAAGACTCTTTGTTCAAAATAAGCCTCCTCTTCTTATATTTTTTACAAACCATTTCCTCTTCCGACACCGTCTCATAACCCTCCTGGGGTTTAGCAATATCTTCCTTCGGGGACACAAGATGTTTTTGCACCTCATGAACTTTAATGTGTTCATAGATCAGGAGAATTAAACCTACATGTAGGACAGGGTTTTTGGGGTTTTCATATGATCCTTAATCCCCAAGTCAAGTGACATCAACAAGTAGTATGGAAAGGAAATCCATTTCTTATGCTTGAAATGGTTAAGCAAAAGGAAATGGTAAGTGTTAATCATCATATACCTGCCTTCCAACACACCTCATAATCTCTTCAACAACATCATGCCACAACACTTTTAAGGATCTTCTCTGATAACCACCACTCTTCACCGTCTTCAAATCAGCAGCCTCATTCCCTTTAAAGAAAATAGACATCATAGCCTACAATTCTTTTTTGTCTCTAAATACCTTCATACCATGCATAGCCAAGCCAGTAATTTGAGCTCTGAATTCTTCATCAATCATGACTTCCCTTCTGCCCAAATTTAGGGTCTCTCATTCCACCCTTGAGCAACCAAATCAGTGACCTGGGGGTTGTTACCATGTAGTTTCTCCATATACAAAGTTAAGCCACCCTTCTCTAAAATCTCCCACACCTCCTTCTTCTATTTAGTAGAAACATAGGACTTAGGCTCGACACGGTTCCTATCCCCACCCATCATAGAAGACTCAACAAATAGAGGCCAAGCACAACGTAAAAAGCTCAAGAGAATAAGACATATACCACCTAGAGGAAAATTATAAAATAGAAGACTCTAGAAGCTAAGACAAATATCACCTAGAATCTATGTGAAGCCAGCAGAAGGATGGATATGAAATGATGAACTTGAACTCCGGTCCATGTGAAAGCCGCCCCCCAAACTTAAAACTTGAGCATCCCCATTCATAATATTAGGCCATGTGATCAAGGACATGCACAACTCAATACAAAATAAGATTAAAAACAACTTGAGATTAGCATTCATTGTTAATAATAGTCATTGTCTCAAAAGGAATAGGATCATTTAAATCCCACTCCTTTCTTTCTCTAACACCAAATTTAGTGAAGAAATCAGCTAACATATTTCCCTCTCTCAATATGTGGGAGATATAACAAGTATCAAAGGAATTGATAATTTCAATAGAATCCCTAACCAAGGCCTCAATAGTCCAAGACGAAGGTGAAGCATTCCTCAAATTATTTATAATGTTTAGAGAGTCACCCTCTAACCAAACCTTCCTATACCCTTTGCTTTTAGCCATTTTGAGTCCATGATAGGCTACAACTGCCTCCGCATAGTGGTTTGTCTAGATTCCCAAAGGGAGCGCCACAGCTGAGATGAGCCTACCATTAGAATTTCTAATCACTCCCCCACATCCTGCAGGTCCCAAATTTCCTTTCGTCGTTCCATTAAAAATTATCTTAACCCAACCATCTGGTGGCGCCTTCCAAGCAACATCTTCTCTAGAAGATTTCCCTTTAGAGACTGGAAGAGAAATATCACAAGGAAACTTCCACTTTTGAGCAATAGAGATATCATAGGAACAAAGGATAATATTTTGTCCAGCATAAAAGGAGATACCAGAAAGAAAGTTTTCCTTAATACCCGCACAAATATTATGAGCCATAGATAAAGCCGGAAGAGCAGAATTTCTAGCTCCAGCCAAACCCCCCAAATCATATGAGGCAAAGTGAGAGACCACAAAATATGCAGAGCCAAATTAGATGAGGGGCCAACCCATTGATACCATAAATCTTTGACAGAACCAGGAAACACCCAGCTAAGATTCCAAAGCGAGAGAACACAATTCCATATCACACCAACATATCTGCACCCAATTAGCAAATGACAAGTATTTTCTACTTCCTCTTCATAGAGAAAGCATCTATTGGGCATAACAAAACCTCTTTTAATCAGATTATCAATAGTTAAAATTTTGTTTTGGAAGAATATTCAAAAGAAAATATTGACCTTAGGAATCAATCTAGAGGACTAAAAAATGGCCCAAAAAGGAGGTGGGCCAATAAAGGATTCATTGAAATGAAAATCCGAAGCAACAAAGAAGTTACCCGCAGAGGAAGGCTTCTAAAAAAACCTATCAAGAGAAGGGATAGAAGGAATATGAACCAAATAAATAGCCTTATAAATAATTTCTAGACCAAGGTCCACCTCATGCAACTTCGTCCAACAACCTCCATCAATATAATCAACAACAAATCTGCCAAACTGTCACACATAGAGGTCCATAAAGGGTTGATCCCATGGCTCATCTTTTAGATGCCCATTGCCATACCAATTATCGTCCCAGAACAAAATAATCCTCCCATTACCCATCTACCAAAAGAGACCCTTAGCCACAAGCCTTCGAGCCTTCAACATACAATTCCACAACACAAAACCATACAGAGGATTAAACTCATGAGATAAAAAATCTCTAATCCTATCAACACCATGTAAGTATTTGCTCCAAGCAATTTTCGCCCACTCACTTTTGGCTAGCAAGAGATTCCACAACTGTTTACCCAAAAGGGCCATGTTAAATGTTCTAATTTTGTGAGTGCCCAACCCACCAACCTTTTTAAGCCAACAAACATCATCCCAAGCAACCAAATGAGTTATTTTTTTTTATCTTCAACACCTATCCAAAGGAAGTTTTTATGAATTTCTTCCAAGATATCCACAAATTTCCTTGACATGTGAAAGAGACTAAGGGCATAGACTAGAATATTCTGAAAGGTGGATTTAATCAAGTAAACTTTTCCAGCTTGGCTCAACAAATCCCCCTTCCACCCAACCAACTTGGAATTAAATTTATCAATCAACCCCCTCCATAAGGAATCTGGAGCCTTAGAGATGATAAAATAAAATGTTAATAAATAGCAAAGATGAATTTTTTTTGATTAAGGGTAAAAATCAGGTTTTGATGGGACCCTGGAACCTAGTACAAGCAGTTTTGATGGGATCTACAACCAAATCCAAAGAGGGAAAGCTACTAACAGAAAATAATCAATAAAGCATCAACAACCAAACATCAACAGCCATCAAAGATCAACAATACAGCTCAAGTTGCAAACAACAAGAACCAAAGAGAAGGGGCCTTAAACCCTTTTACAAGTAGGTCTTGACATGAGCCTTAAACCAATAGATAAACTTGAGCCCCACCTGAGTCAACCAGGCGTCAACAAACCAACTATTTAGAATATTCATTTCTGATCCCAAAAAAATAGAGAGCATCACCTGAATTAGCTAGGCGTCAACAAACCAAATACTCAGAATATCCATTTCAGATCTAAGAGAAAAGAGAACAAAATGGTGTAAAACAAAAACTGGACCTTGTTTCTCAACAAAACCAAAATATCCCCACACCCCACCTCAATAGGGGCTTTGGGAAACACATCAAAAAATTGCAAGAACTCAGCTTCCCTGTAGCACAAAAACACCCGGTACCAAAAAACCAACTCATTATCCACCTCTAAAGGATAGAGCTCCCCTCTAATGGAGAGGATGTCACAACCAACTAATCCACCACCAGTTGAGATCTCCAGCTCCCTCAACCTCCACCTCCATAGGAGAAGCATCCACCTCAATAGGATAAGCAACTGAGGAAACCAAAACCCATCACCTCCCATCTCCACCTCAAAAGGAGAGGAATTCACCTCCATAAGATCCGAGGAGAAAACCAACACATCATCCAAACAAGCGATCAGAGCATCCTTCAGTAAATGTAGCACCAGGACCATACTATGGACCAAGAGAATAAGATCAAATAACAACCACAGAGCCACCATAACAAATTTTGGGCTAAAACTCATATGGGTTTTCAATAAAAGCTTGAAGAACAACCCAACCATAAGCCAATAAACAAGAGTAAACAACATTTGGGATCTAGGAAAAATGCTAGAAAAAAACCCAGCCAAGAGAACACAATCTGGAAACAACCCAAACAAAGAACTAGACCAACAACTACTCAAAAGATTTGAGCCCAAAGAGAGCAGAAGCAAACAAGACCCAAGAGGGAAAATGGAACAACCCATACAAGAAGGAAACTAAGAGACAACCAAACCATTAAACACCCAAGCAACCCCAACACACCGATCAGAGCCAAAGATAAGCCAAATCTCCATAGTTCCAACCAATGGGAAGCACTACCATACCACAAGAGGTAAATCAACAACAACCACGAAACACCTAGGGAAAGAGCCACTAAAAACCAAACAGACAATAGAGAGGGTCTAAGGGAAGCCAAGAAGAACCCAAAAAGAGACTAGGCCAACAAAAAGAGCACCCAAGCCATCCCATTATGCCCAATAGGACCAGAAATAAGCCCATCCTCCAACCAAATGTCCTTAGAAAACCCAAAGCACACATTCACCAACTACAAGGAAGAACAAGTGCTCCCCACAAAGGCCACAACCAAAACCCTCAAGAAGAAATGCAAAGGGCGGGCCAAAAAGAAAACAAAAACTAGAGGAATAACAACATCCTCCATCCCATTCTAGTGAAGAATCAAATATGTCACCTCCCAACTGGACAACAACAACTTACTCTGCACTACCACCACCTGACTAGAAGAAGGAAGCAAACAACATGAAGTTGTTACAACCCAACAACGAGAGCCACTAAAAAGGTGCTACCAAATAGATAGCAGAGAGGGGTTGAGGCAAGCCAAGAAGACAACAGAAAGATAGCAGGCCAGCAAAAAGAGGACCCAAGCCATCCCATTATGCCCAATAGGACCTGAAATAAGCCCATCCTCCAACCAAACCTCCTCAAAAAACCCAAAGCGCACACTCACCAGTTGTAAGGAAAAAAACAAGCGCACGCCACAAAGGCCACAACCAAAACCCTCAAGAAGAAATGCAAAGGCCAGGTAAAAAAGTAGACAAAAACCAGAGGAAAAACAACATCCTCCATCCCGTTCTAACGAAGAAGCAAATCTGTTGCCTCCCAACTAGACGACAATAGCTTGGTCTGCACTACCAACACCTGACTAGAAGAAGGAAGCAAACAACATGAATCTGTTGCAACCCAACAATGCAACAAAAACTAGTCTAGCCACAAGTCGCCATCTCCTCCCAGTAGAGATCCATACGCATCCTTTGCATCCTCTCCTTTGTCACCATCACCTCCCAACAGTGATCCATCCGCGTCCTCTGCATCCTCTCCTTCTCCATTTGAATCATCTCCAAAATTCAAATTTCCCTCTCCTCTCGTCTTCTTGCTCCTCTCCATCTTAATGAGGATATTATCGTTGATTGAAGGAAGGATTAGCAAAGATGAAATGTTACCCATTACTGTAGAAGAATTTAGAAGTGTTTTGGAATTTACAACCGAAGATTTTGGAAACATCCACATTAACCTAGAAAACCTTGCTAGTAATTATGAAGTAGCCCATTAAGTATCCAAAAATTATTTTCTCAAAAAATAATAATGGATAGAAGCTTATTCAAAGATAATCATAAGCCTTCTTATATATTTGATATTTTTAAGCCATGGGTTCAAGATGCTATTTCCATGCTAGGATTTTGCTTTGGATTTTATAGTAATTGGGAAGTGGGTGCAAGCCTACTTGAAATGGTATATAATATCCATTATGTTACTCCACCTATTAAATATAAATTTCTTGAGCATATTATAGAATCCATGCAAAAAAAAAAATTAATGATTAAAGGAGGCCCTACTAAGACATTTAGGTTCACAACCTACTTGTGCTATTTATTTCTAGTTAGATTTAGTAGAATGTTTTTGGCCAAAAAACTTTAGATTCAACCCTATATGGATGTTGAGACAAAAATAATGGCTCTACTATATGATTGGTCCCTTAAGATAAGGATGCATGATACTCGAATGAACTACAATAATTTTGTAGACTACTTTTTGGCTCTATAGTTCATTGTATCAAGAAATTATAAATACTCCAATGCCTAGATTGCATGAGTGTTGTGGAGAGATTACATTCAACTAGGATAAAAAATACAATTTATAGCTAGTACTTCATAGAAAAATATATTGAGCTAACATTTTATGGATCAAGGGTAGAGCCCTACAAAATTCCAATACAAGTGACATATAGGGTTTTTTCATTTGAATATGTATGATAGATGGAGAGTACAAACCAACTATACTTTGTTAGTCAAAAGAAGAAGAGAATATTTCCTTCTTTACCTTTTTCATGTGGAGGGTTCACATTCAAGAGAAAATCATTCATTATGGTATATGAAATTTTGATGAAGTAAGAATCCAACCCTCTAACATAAAATACCAAACAACATAAGATGTAGTAAGAATTTTTTTGTAACAAGAAAAATCTGCAAGAAGTATTCATCCTTGTTCATTCAAAATCTCTTGGAAATTCAAGAATTACATAGCATAGCTAAAATTTAATGATTGTGCAGCCATATGGGCTAATGAAAAGCACTAAAAATCTGATTACAATCTGATATATAATTGAAATATGAAAGAAAAAATCAGATTCAAATTGTTCTCCCTTAAAATTTCTTCTTGCACCAATTTCTAGCTCCTTCAACCTACAAACTTCATCTGAAAACCTTTGCAAAAATAAACCATGATTTACCAAAATTTTTGCTGCTACAAAAAAATCCTAAAACCTGCAATAAACCTTCAATAACAATATCCACAATCCTCCCAAGAAAAGAACTATGGCTACAACAACAACCTTTCCATTCTAGCCAAGAATGGCTACCAAAAAAATAACCAAATTGCTTGTAATATTCAAAGACAAGCTCCAAAAACTTCTCCAGAAATAAGTCACAACCAAGATGGGAAGAAACCTCCAAAAATCCATCCCAAAAACTTTCCATAATATAGAAAATGCTTTCATAAATCCACTCCCACCAAAATTGCCAAAATGGGAGTCAATCCCTAGATTTTAGGGCAATTTCCAATGTAACTCCTACCAACTCAACTTGAGCACCCACTTTTGCATACATAATTTTAGGAAATTTTTAAATGCATCATTAAAACTTATAACTCCATCCAAAACCATGCCCAAGTTCATTTTTGCTAATTTTTAAAATTGACAATTTCCCTCCTAAATTATCTCCACTCTCAAAATTTGTAATAAAATAATAAAATGGTAATAATTTAATATTTATTTTATTCTAACCTTTCAAATCACCATATTAAATAAATCACCCACCAAACCTTAGGAAAATATTAAAATTAAAATGCATTCTTTTGGTTGATGCAAGATTGCTCTCACAACCAGGATGCTCTTGCATCAGACACCCAGGGTAAGTGAAATGTTTCATGAGTTGAAAACTCATGACCATTTGAAGACCATATGTTCTCTTTGGATCCACCATTCTTCCATATTCTTCTGAAATTTCCTCTTTCTCTTCTTCCAACATCATGTTGGAACTAGCTTCACTCTCCTCCAACAACTCTACTTACCATTCTTCTCCTCTTTTGTGGGTCTTAAACCACCAAAATATGACCACCTCCACCAAATTCCATCATCATACACGTCAACACCTGCAACATCCTCTACAAATTCTATATCCAAATATGTATTATCCAAACAATAATCAAAATCTATTGTATCCTTAGACAAATCTACAATTGCTACTCCATGGAAATTAGAAACTTCCATCTGCATACTCTCTTCTTGTTTGGAATCCTCTTCTAAACTCACCAAAGAAGGTATAGAATCATTAAAACTAAATTCAAAATGAAAATTTACCTCATTCTTGTTCACTGCCCCAACCTCTTTTTCCTCTTTATTCGCCACAACATCCATCTTCTCACCTCTAATGACAAGTTTTGCAAACTCCTCTTCATGTTTGTCCATCAATTCCCCTTCAAAAAACTTGTTGATTCTTTCCATCTCTCCTTTCAACAAGAATCATCCTCATCTTCACCAAACTCCTCATCAAACTTAGGACCATCCATGTTCACAATTTTTTATTGCAAACCTTCTCCATCCACTTCACATAATGCAATCCATTCACATGCTATCGCTGAAACCTACATCTCATTATCTTCTCCATTTGTGTGGGCTTCCCCCACACATTCTTCCTTACATTCAAACCCTACCAAAGGGATACAACATTATTTCTTTTTAATCGTCTCTTTGTAGTCCTCTTTTATGAAAAAATTCTTCTTCTCATATCTCTCATCCCATGCTCTCATGTCCTTAACCATCTTTTGCAATACATCTACTTTGACCTTGATATTTTCAAATTCTTCATGATACTTCATATTTTATACTTCTTCCCAATAATTTTCCTAGAATAAAATTCTTACCTCATGACCCATCCCATCCTCTCAAATATAGACTACCTCACGTCTAGCAATCTGTTAGCATGTAAATCACAAACACACCACCACAAGTCCTGGTGCAAACTGCCTCACATCAGCACTTCAAAACTCCCACTCTAATAACACCGATGAAGTAAGAATCAAACCCTCTAACATAAAATCCCAAACAACATAAGATGCACTAAGAAATTTTTGTAACAACAACAAAAATCTGCAAGAAGTATTCATCCTTGTTCATTCTAAATCTCTTGGAAATTCAAGAATTACATAGCATAACTAAAATTTAATGATTTTGTAGCCATATGGGCTGATGAAAAGCACTCAAAATCTGATTACAATTTGATATACAATTGAAATATGAAAGAAAAAATCAGATTCAAACTGTTCTCCATTAAAATTTCTTCTTGGACCAATTTCTAGCTCCTTCAACCTACAAACTTCATTTGAAAGCCTTAGCAACAATAAACCATGATTTACCAAAATTTTTTCTGCTACAAAAAACATCCTAAAACATGCAATAAACCTTCCATAACAATATCCACAATCCTCCCAAGAAAAGAACTATGGCTGCAACAACAACCTTTCCATTCTAGCCAAGAATGGCTACTAAAAAAATAAGCAAATTGCTTGTAATATTCAAAGACAAGCTCCAAAAACTTCTCCAAGAAGAAGTCATGACCAAGATGGGAAGAAAACTCCAAAAATCTATCCCAAAAACTTTCCATAATATAGAAAATGCTTTCATAAATCCACTTCCACCGAAATTGCCAAATGGGAGTCAATCCCTAGATTTTGGGGCAATTTCCAATGTAACTCCTGCCAACTCACCTTGAGAACCCAATTTTGCATACATAATTTTAGGAAATTTTTAAATGCATCATTAAAACTTATAACTCCCTCTTAAACCATGCCCAAGTCCATTTTTTCTAATTTTTAAAATTGACAATTTCTCAAAGTTCCCTCCTAAATTATCTCCACTCTTGGAATTTGCAATAAAATAATAAAAGGGTAATAATTTAATAATTATTTTATTCTAACCTTTCAAATTTCCATATTAAATAAATCACCCACAAAACATTAGGAAATTATAAAAATTAAAATGCATTCTTTTGGTTGATGCAAGATTGCTCTCACAACCTAGGATGCTTCTGCATCAAATTTTATTTTTTTTAATTTTGATGTTGTATATCAATGACAATATGACCCATGTGACATTATTAAAGAACGGATTGTGGCCAATAAGAATTTTGTAAGTAGAATTCAACAAGAAATTAAACTATTGTTAGAAATGTTGAAAAACAAGAATTCTTGGAATCAAGTCAAAAAAGTAATGGAGGAAATTGTTGCTAAGAAAGGTGTAATTTATTTTGAACTATTATCAACAGAAATAATGAAATCGCACCAAAAAAGAGAAGTATAGAAGACAAGTAGGAGGTACGCCAATTTTTATAAAATAAAAGGTCTACCATCTACTTTAGTAAAAATACCAGATTCTCTAAGAAGAGCTTGTATAGATGAAAATTGGACACCATAAAAAAATACTTGCTTTTAATCTATGAGGAAGGATCTAGGTGAACCAGCAACTAGTGCAATGTTTAAAGAGATCCTAGAAGATGATGAGTTTAAAAATTTGTGGAATAAAGAGAATTCCTATGAAGTTCAAGAATTTGATGATAAATCTGATGGTAATAGGGAAGTACAACATGTACAATATGCAAGAAAGGTCAAAAGTGGTTTAAATGAGACCACAAAATAAATATATATTTTAGGAGCAATGATAGCAGAAAATGGGTTATGAAGGTGGTAGTTTGGGGTCCAAAGGACAAGGAATTTAGATGTTAATAGAGGTAGGCCCTAGAAAACTAGTGATTTGCTAGGTGTTGGAGATAATAAAAAAGTCTAAGGGCATACAAGGACAGGTGAAACAATTTATTTTGTTACAACTTCAAATCCTCATGGTTAGATACAATCACAATTAGGACATGGTGGAGAATCTAGTGTAACTATGACTTCCACTGGTGATGACGGTATGGGTAGTAGTACTAGTATTGGTAAACATGTGCTACAACAACAAATTACACACAAGATGCCAACAATAGAAGATACTACACAAAAACTTAGTGACCAAGGCATTTTGAAGAAGCAATGGATTATGGCAGGTCCAAGTCCAACTACTAGTACCTTAATTTCCATTGTAAATGAGTTATTTCCAATTTCAAAAGGAACCCCTCCAATTGTTAGTGTGATTGCAACAACAATTACTAATCTTCAGCCTCAAACTCAAATAATTAGAGATGTTCTTATCACTACAAGTATTCCTTCACCATGTTCAAGCATTTGATTATGTTTGCAACCCTAATTTTGATTACAATGTTGAGTTTAGAAAGAAATTAAAAATGTATAAAAAATAAAGGAAGCAAATGATAAAGAGTACATCTACTATAACTTCAGATACTACAACAACCAAGGTATTACTTATAGTTGACCCAAATATAAAAACCATGGAGTACATGATTGATGTTCCCAAAGTTTAAAATAAACCAGAGAATCATATGCATCACTCTAAGTTTGAGGTGAGAAGTATCCATATAGATTTTTTCAATTGTTTTTTTTTACAAAATTAATGTATCAAAAAAGAACAACGAAGTGGTGTACACGTAATTTCTAAAGCAAGAGTAAGACAAAAATAGGGTGCAGATTCAAATAGAAAAGTTACAAGCAGAACTAGCAAGTGAGAAAATAAAGAGGAAAGCAACAAATAACAAGAGAAATGAATTAGAAAAAATGAATAAAAGTTTTCCTCTACCTCTACAAGAAAATAGGATGAACAAACATAGGTGGAACTCAAATCGAATGAATTAAAGCAAAGGTTAGATGAGATAATCAAGAAATATGATGATGAAAAATCCACTTCAAAAAATAAAATAAAAACCTTGCAAAATCCAATGCCTCAACAAATAAATTACAATTCAATCTATATGAACAAAAAGAAAAATTAAAAATTTGGAAACAAAAAGTGGAAGAACAGAGAAAAACCAATGAAAATTTTGTGGGACTTCTGAACAAAGTAGAAAATGAATTAAAATCTTCTCAAAATAGGTTAATTGAATTTTGTAAAAAAACAATGAGGGATATGAAACAAAAAGTTTGGGAGGAAATAATGTAGAGGATTGATGATTTGTGTGAGTTGTTTGAATTGATTTATTCTCTGATATTTAATAATAGGAAGCTCAAAAAATATGTAGTTTATTATAGAAACATGAATTCAAGAGATAAAATTACAAACCATATTTTGCAAATAGTCTACAAAGACAGTAACAATGAATTGATATCCAAAGGAATTCATGATCAAAATGATGCCTTAATAAAGGCATCATCTTGTTACATATAGTGTTATCATTGATGTCAAAGTGGTATGTCAATTATAGATTGTCATTGATGTCAAATATATGTGAAAGTGGTATGTCAATTGTGTCAGTTGTAGATGTTGCAGAATGTTAATGTTATCATTATTGAAAAATGGAAACATGGGAAGTCTAGGTACATATGAAATTGGTGGTTCCTATATGAGTACTAATTTTGTGGAAGTCTAGAAGTGTTTGCAGTAGTATTCTGAGTTTTATTGCCCAAGAGTAAAATATGAACTTTATTGAACTGTCATTGATTTTGGTATTGCATTCTATCGATGTTCATAATTATGGATTGTAGTTTGGAACTTAAGTAAGGCTATTCATGAAGTATCTTATTCTCCCGTTTTAGTGGATTTGAATTACAAATCAATAAGTTGGAAGTGATAGAGTAAAGTTTGTGTTCATTGGTTGACTATGAATGATTTCTAAGTGTTTGCACTAGAGAAGGGAAGCATGTGCCAGCTAGAGGAAGTGTGTGAAAGTAAATTAGGACTACTTAATATTATGGTTGGAAGCACATGACATCATTTTTAACTTGTGATAATGCATTTGATTTGGGGCTAAGCTAACTACACATTTCATATCATTTTGAATTTTGGGTTATCCTTGGCCAACATGGCTAATTCTAGATGTTTTCAAAGGGTTATAGGTTGACATAAGATGTTAATATGATGGAATTGATATATATTTTGGATCTATGAGAAATTGGTTGTCATGAAGTGCGAGTAAGAGTGAGTGTAATGAATAAGACATATGTAAGAGAATGATGTGTGGACTAAAGAGAGAAGTCAAGTATGTTGAGCAAAATTGGGATATCATCATAAGATGTGTTCACCTATAAATGTAGAGCAATACATGTGAAAGAACATCTATGTTCCTTTTTAATGTGAGGCTTGAACCTATTAATATGAGTTGGTGCTCAGTGACTGTGTTGTAACTCAATCTGAGGAGATTAGTGTCTCCTATAGGTTGGTGCCTACAAATTAGAATTCAATAGGATTGGTGTCTGCATTTAGGGTTGCAATTATTGTAGGTTGGTGTCTACAATTCAGAATTCAAGGGGATTGGTGTCTCCCTTTAGGGTTACAATTCCTATGGGTTGGTGTTTGCAAAATTATTGTAAGTTCTATATTATTTTGTGAGGCTAGATTTCGGTAGTAGTTCCAAGCAGTTCTTCTCACTATGGTTTTTTCCCTTTTGGGTTTCCATGTAAATTTGGTGTTCTCTTGTGTGGATGTGTTCATTACTTGCATTACCATTGATTATGTTTTCATATTTTTATGAATGTGGTGGTTTAAAGTAAAAAGTACTAAATATTGATTCACCCTTGTCTTAGTATTTGTGTGTCTAACACATTTACTATTCAAAAATGTTTGAAACTATGTGAAACAAAGGAATTTTTGGATCAAGCTACAAAAAATATGAAGAAGCTGCATAAAAAGGTAAAGAACTTGATAAATTTTGGTTTTCCCTTGGCTTTTTACATAATAGAGTGATTAATTGGAAAATATGATTTCATAAAGAAGATGAAGGATACAAGGAAGATTGATTTGGACCAGTTTCCTTAGAACCTAGAAGATGCAAACTTTTTGGATTCCATCAAGCCACTGATAACCTTGAATGCAACTTAAATTGAAGCATTAAATTCAATTCCAATTTTAATCATGATTTGTTAACAAATTTTTAAGTCAAAAACTATTAGTTAGAACAAATTGCACTTTCATCAAATGGATAGTGGAGTACGCTAGAAAAGTTGATAATATGAGTTTACAACTCAGCTCTATGTAAAGTTGTTTTTTAGCATGATTTTACAATGCCTCTATGTATTTCTTTGTGTTCAAATAATTTGTATTATTTATTTGTTCAATTCAAAAAAACTCTAGTTTCTACTTCTAGATAGACATTAAATGATTGCTCATATTGTATATGCTACTATTGGTATTAAGCATTGAGTTGAATCATTAAGTGAATGTAAAACTTATCAATATGACACAATAAAAATGTGAAATTATTAACATTATGTTAATTAATAAATAAAATTTGAAAAATATGTTTAATAACTAATTAACCAATTTAAAAATAATGTTTAAAATTTAGATTCTACATTAGAACAATGGAAAATAGTAGTACGCTAATTTATTCAATTTGATTCATGGAATACAATATAAAATATCAGCAATGACATTTTGGAATATGATTCATGAAATATAGTATAAAGACCTAGTAACCACTAAATCCCTTTCATTTTCCAATTCACCTCCTAATCCTCACTCTAATGATGAGATTGAGATTGCCTTGACTCTAAGTCTAGTCTTCATTTTTTTTCCCTACATGCATCCATTTAACATCTCAACATTCATTATGTCACTGTCATTTATGCCACTACCACTAAGGTTTGAAGTATTGCACAACCCTCTTCTTTCACATTTGGACTTCTATATTGTGAGTGCCCTTTCAAAAGGAAAACATTAGATATCATATCTAGTTGTTGTAGTGCCCTTCTGTAGCTAGCCTTTCTTGATGTTTGAGTAAGTTTGGTTGGGTGTTTAGTGTTGATTTTTAGAATGTTTGATTAAATTAGAATTAAAAAATATATATATATATATCTGTGTGTGTGTGTGTGTGCTCTTAGATAATTAGATTATTAAATTAATTAATTAAATTAAAATATGGGAAAATATTATAAGGAAATAAAATATTATTTAAAAAAAGATACTAAATTGAATAAAGATATTAGACGTGTTAAAGCAATTAAGAGATAGAAGGATTTTGCATGTAGAGCATGCATACTTTTGAACTAAATTCTGAAAGGAAACTTGTTCTTCTTTTCAAGATTCATTTGATTTTTGTTTTGGAGATTCACTTGACTGTCCAAGCTTTGATATTCGGCTTTGTCATATTTTCTTTGGAGGGGGTATTCAAGTATTTGGATGCCTTATGAAATGTATACCATTTGAATTTTAAAGCCTTGTCATTTTATTTGCATGTGTTTTACCCATATTGACCTCTTGGAAACTTCAAATTTGAAGTCCATGGTATTACCATTTATGGTATTTCATTAACTGCATATACTTCTGTATTTTTTTGGCAATTTTTTTTCTAGTGTTTTGCAATAAATGTTGGTGACCAATGGCTTTTATGTGAGTCTGGCATCGATGGCCAAAAAATGTCATTTTGTGTCTCGGCTCTTGATTTCATTTAAACTCATAGTTTTGTGTCTCTACCAGCCGGCCATCTTCCTCCTTGATGTCATTGTTATACTACTAACCAGCTGGTTTAGGACACGATTTGTGTCTAAAAAAGAAATATTGTGTAAGTTTTATGTTAGGTTGGTAATTAATATCATAAACCAAATTGGGTGAATTTGTGTGCTTGCATAGAATCTTGATTTCCAATCTATTGACTACTTTGGTTGGTTGCATGTCTCAAATTTATCCTTGGTCATGATATTTGATGCCTATATCTTTTGATTGGAATTCGATTTCATTTGGCTATGAATGAACACCCTTTTTGTGGAATTCGAATTACCTCCTACTCCACCTGATCTCTCTTCATTTTGTGAGACACATGAGCCTATTCATGACTGCACCATAGCAACCCTCTCCACAATGGCACCATAGAACAGTCACACACCTTACTTTCCTGATTCGTTGTCATTGTTGTGTCTTGGATACATGTCTCTGGTTGGGAGAGATTTGGATATACTTTATTATTCACATTCAATTTTGGTGGGTTTTGATTTCCTTGAAGGGTTATTGTGTTGTATTCTTGGTGTTTCGAATGTTATATGATGGCCATTCTTGGTATATTGTACATGCTTGGTACTTGATTTTCATTAGCTATGGTTATGTTGGCATTCGATGCTTCCATTGCCTCTCATTTTGGTGAACTTGTAATCTGCTCTATATTCAGTTTTATGTATATAAATAATTCGACTACTTGATATTTTGATTTCCCCTTTTATGCTTGGCATTCGATGCCATTTTTGTCGTGTTTCATTTAAATGATTAAGCTTGAAGTTTTAAGTCTACCTTTCCTCCGTTTTGATGTTTAATATGGCATCCTTTTTGTGCAATGAATGTTGGTTCAGAATGTTGGACAATTGATTGTGAATGATGCGATTTCGTCGTACGTTTCATATTCTTACTGAAGGTTTTGATCTTGTAATTATATTCATTGTTTTAAGAATGGAATGCTTTGAGTTTTAAATCACATAAATTATATGCTTTGAAATCAATAATCGGTATTGCATTTTATTGATACCACCTTGGAGTCTGCATACTATATTTTGCATTCGGTATGTATGTTACTTGTGTTAGAGTTATCATGCATTAGCTAATAATTAATTAATCTTTAATTGATTATTAGGCTAATTTATTCTCACACACTTTAGCTAAACTTAGGGCTGCTTTATTAGTTGAGTTAATATTAGATCATTATGCCACATCTCATGTGATGTTGACACTTGTCATGATTTGATCCCTTTCTCATTTAGGGCTTTGCTCTTATAAGAATTCAACCCACTTTGTAATTACTCTTAGATATTATTCATGGGAAATATCACATCTTTCATATCTTCTTTAAATCTTTTTCTATAACTTTTCCTTGTTGATGAATATAGCAATTCTTGTTTGTAGATCTCTTGCGTGGAACGTGTATTAGTTTTTTGTTTGATCCTGTGGCTCATGGTTTTGTGCTTCTTTCAAATTCTAACATGGAATTTTAGAATTGTAAAAAAAAACACAAAACCACGAGCCACAGGATCAAACAACAAACAAGTACGGCTTCCACGCAAAGATATGCAAACAAATATGTGCAATATTCATCAATGAGAAAAAGTTACAGAAGAAGCTTTCAAGAATATATGAAAACTTCAAATATTCTTTGTGAATAATTACAATGAGGGTTGAATGCTTATAAGAGAAAAGCCCTAAATGAGAAAGGATTAGATCATGACAAGTGTCAACATCACATGAGATGAGACATAATGATCTAATATTAACTCAACTAATAAAACATTCCTAAGTTTAACTAAAGTGTGTGAGAATAAATTAGACTAATAATCAATTAAAGATTAATTAATTATTAGCTAATGAAAGATAATTCTAACACCCCCTTAAGATGAACTTAGGGAGTAGCTAAAAACTCTAAAAAGAATGCATTATGGGTCCCAGAAAACAAGGCCAAATAAGTTACCCATGTACAAACATAAGATCTCTATAATGTGGAGAAATAGAGAAAACCTCATAGGAAAAACTCTACTCCAAAAAGAGATCAAAGATGACTGAAGGATTGAAAAACCTCCAAATCAAAGTGTGAAGGATTGAGAAGCCTCCAACCAAACAAAGTCCTGAAAAAGAAGAACATGTAGAACACCATAGAAGCATGAAGACGCTGCAAACACTATCGAAGAATGATTGTTGAAATGTTGAAAGAAGAACCTCTGTAATAGTCTGAAGAACTAATCAAGTGAAAATGGAAGGTCGCCTCCAGAAATAGGAATGCAAGAGTTTCCATATGGTAAGTACTCCATCTCACCGAAATGCATGGGTAACCAGCTGTTGCATCCGCCTAGTACATAGGAAAAAATATTGTATACATAGCTCAATCCAACACGAAACCAAGGAAGCAATAGCACCAATAGTAGAAACCCCCCCATAATGCTGAAAAAGGGAGAGGCATGACAGGTACACTGAAACTGAATACCTGAAAGTAGTGCATGAAGAGGAACCAACAACATCTGAACGTGCAAACATGAAAGTATAAGCAAATAGAAAGGATGTGAAAACAAAAGTCACATACGCATGAGAAAGGTATGAAGGCAAACAAAAGCAAACATCAACCCCCATGGCACTTTACATCATAGTACGAGTACAACAAGGCACAAATTGATGTGTAAGAATCCCAATACTATACATACAATGCTAAGGAACTTTATTTTAGTGTGTTTATAGCTAATAAATACATGCAATGTGAGCCCATAAGGTCCAAAAAAGGACAACAAGCTAAAAATACAATTATCTAACATAAAAGGAGGAAAATGGTAGCACCATGACGAAGTATACAAAAAAAATGCTTTTAAAAAAAAAACGGCATCCAAAAATGTTTCTGGATGCAAAAGATATGGCCCATTGCAATTTCTAAAACGAGAACTGAATAGCTAAAGCAATGAGAAAACAAAATTATGAAAAAAAAAAGAAGTAAAAATTGAGAAATACATGTACCATGATGAAGAGCACAAAATTTTACCCCATTTCAAAAACAATTGCACACGAAAAGACCACCACCTCTCAAAGTTGAGGTGTAAAACTGAAAAGCCCAACGGAGAGGGGCTAAGAAGAGCAAAAGAACTCCGCCAAATTTAGCAAAAACACCTCCAGATCTAGAGGTTCATCAATTTTAGTGATGCAAGTAAAAAATCTCCAGGTAGACTACATTTACATTAATTTGCAAAAAAATATTGCAAAAAAAATAATTTGCATACAATTTTGCTTTTTATTTTTTTTTAAAGTAAAAAGAAGCTTAAAAAATACTTTATATATTTTTTTCAAAAAAAAACATATAATTTTTATTTATTTTTATATAAAAAAAATGGCGGGGGTCGGGGTGGAGCCCACAACGCCTCCACTGCCGTCGGACCAATGGTATTAAGGCCACAGCTAGTGGCTTTAAGCCGCTGAATGACGATCTTAATAGCCACCGCCAATGGCAGTTATAGCCGGCCCACAGGGGCTGCAATTTCAGGTACCCTACAGGTATGGTATATTAAATGCCTCCAATTTTTTTTTTATAAAAACTTTCAGATAAAAAACCGCGCAACCTTTAAAAGGCTTTTTATTTTATTTTTTTAATTTTGATTTAAAAAAAAAAATCGCAGGAAAAAAATATTATTATTTTTTAAAAAATTTACCTTGTTTTTCATGCTGGGGAGGTCATACGGCTTCCCTGGCAATTTTTTTTTCCTCAAATGCCAACTTCACCAATTTGATGATTTGACAGGCGATCTTAAGGTTTTTGGCCTCTCCGAACGCAACGGTGAGGTCCATTTGGGCTCAAAATGCCTCGAAAAATCAGGCACCCCTGGATCTGGCAAAAAAACCCTTTCTTCAAACCTTCACATATTTGGCAAACAAAATTGAAATCAGGCGAAACAAAAGCCAAATTTGACTTTCTCGACTTCTTTGGATCCAACAATGAGGTTTGTTTTGCACCAAAATGCATAAAAAATTCTCCCACCTCCAAATTTGCAAAAAAGAGCAAAGGGGATTCAGATCTAAAACCTACAACCCTTGTTGAAGAAAGAAAATCTCATAAATCGAGAAGTTTGTTGAATCCATGCTCTGATACCAAATGTTGAAAATTGAGGTGTTTATCTAGCTTAATACTTTGTAAAACTATTATACTTGCTGATATAAATATGTATTCTTTGTTATAGATTCTTTGTGGGTGATTATCTGATTAATCCATTTTATCATTTGTAGAATGAAGACAAAAGGTTGTAGAAGAATTAGACAAGATATTAGAAGATACACAACATATACCGTGGAGAAACCCTTTCAGGAAAAAACTCCACCAAGAATTAATGTATTATTTAATCTCTGAAGTAGATTACAATAACTCTAATTCTTCCTTGAGATGCTTCTTCTTCCTTCAACAAATCTTCTTCATAACTTGCAATAAACTAATACCAAACTCTCTTCAACTTGCTTGAGATATATAGGCAATAAACAACTTTGTAAACTCCAAAAGAGTTACAATTACAAATCTCAATCCCTATCTCTTAAACGGTACACCTATCTCTTCCAAGTAGAGTTTAACCATGAAGAACAATGCCAAATCATCATCTTCATCCATTTGGGCGTCCCAAACTAAAGTTGTAACTCAACCTTTATTCAGTCAATATCTTCAAGGTTTTATCCTCAAAGTAGGCACCCAAGAGTGGGCCCACTTAACTCAACATTCTAAAATATCTTAACATGCAAAGGAGTTAATTCCAAGAAGCCAACTTGGGTGCCCAAAGTGGGTCCAAGTAATTTTTTATTAACTGAAACATCTCTCTCCACCATTCATGCAAGAATGGTCATCCCCTGTTAACTAAAGGAAGTCACCTGTTATCTGTCATACAACTCAAGTCATTAGTCATGCATTCCAAGTTAACTGAAGTCAACTAGCATTCAACTAAAACTAACTGAAGATAACTGAACCATAACTCAACTAAACTAAACTAAACTGAACTAAACTGATTCTGAACTAAACTAAACTAAACTAAACTAAAATAAAATAAACTGAACTAAACTGAACTGATCTAAACTGAACTTCATGCATGTAAACATCAAACCCTAACTCCTAGGATCTTTACATGCATTCAGAAGTGTTATATTTTACTTTAAACAGTTAACTTAACTCAAGGTGAGTTCCACCTTCCATGTGGGTGCCCCATGTGCTCCTATTATTTAGGAACTCATCTTGGACGCTCTCACATGATCCTATTAGTTAGAATTAATTACAAATTTCAATTAACATGATTATTTCATCTAAAATTAATCTCTCTCTAATCCTAGTGTTTGAGAACACTTTCCAAGGACTTAGGAGACACATGAAATAAATAATGTTTAGGATTGCAATTAAATGGCATCCTATTTCCAACATTCTCCCACTCGACATTATACATTGCAATTATTCTAAACAAGGAATAATTATAAATTAAGTACAAAACTTAAGGCCAATGGCCTTCTTGCACCAACTAATCAATCCATGCCAACTTCAAATGCAACCTGCATAATCATGAAGCTCCAAGCAAATGATTAAAACCAAGAGAACTAATATGAAGGAACTGGTTTCATAAGATAATATGTAACATTAATTAAAGTGTCGACTTTCTCAATTAATACCTTCCCACTCTCAACCATTTCTCACACAAAGTGATACTTAACATCAACATGCTTAGTATGAGCATGATACATAGGATTTTTGGCTAAACACATAGCACTCTAACTATCACATTCAAGTTTAACTTACTTGTAATTAAAACCAATACCTTTCCCAAGTCTTTGTATCCAAAACTACCTCTTTGGAGGCATGTGAAACCCTTGAGTGTGTTGAACTCACGTTCAACCAAGGTGTAGGCTCCTCGGTCTTTTCTGTTGAAAATAGCTTTTTTTACTAGTAACTATTCCAACATATATCTCTTACTATAAGAGAACTCAAGCCTCACCTATTTCTCCAAGTATCCATGAGGACCTGTAAACAACCAATCCATGCCAAACTCCAAATGCAACATAGCACTATCATGAAGTAATCAAGCAAATGATTAATGTACCCAATACTTAAGAGAACTACTCAAGATCAATGTCAATTCTCCAATCTTGAACATAAACATGGCATCCATGATCTAACCATCTCCTCCTAGGAGATCACATGCACCATAACACACTTAAACATCCTAGTCTCAAGAGAACCATGCCAAACTCTAAATGCAACAAGAGTAAACCATGACATAATAGTAGCCGCTCTAAACCAAGAAACCATATCTCTAATCACATGGAGATAACCTTACCAATGATGCATCCTCATCACTTCCAACAACTCCCACCGAACCATGGTATTGAGTCACACATGGCATTGTGAATACCATCCTCTTCATGAAGATGACTATATCCTACCAAAGCTCCCACTGAACTATGATATCGAGCTATACATGGCAACAAGATAAACATCAAACCATCACTATCAAAACATATGGAATTTCAGACATTTCCTCATGATCAAAATTATCATAACATGTACCATGCCAAAACTCTAAACCGCTAATCAAGAGTATACCATGACATAATAACAAAACCATCCTACAACCAAGAATCCACTTCATTTCCAAATTCTCCCACCGTCCTCTTGTAACAAACTTATTTTCCAAAATCAGCAATAATAAAAATAGTAAAAGCTCCCACTATAGCCAAAAAACCTCCAATATTTTAAGAGAAAGGCTTCTCAATACTCTACCCAACCTCAACTCTGATACCAAATGTTGAAAATTGAGGTGTTTATGTAGCTTAATACTTTTTAAAACTATTATACTTGCTTTAAAGGATGTTTATTATGTCATTGAGAGCTTTGATTCACAAGTTCAGTGTGAGCTTATGACAAAAATGTGGTTTTGATTATGTGCATCATGATGCTATGGTATTTCTCAGTATTATGGTTCAGTGAGAGAATTTGGCAATGAAGTGGATTCTTAGTTGTAGAATGGTTTTGTTATTATGTCATGGTATACTCTTGATTAACGATTTAGAGTTGTGGCATGGTACATGTTATGATAATTTTGATCATGAGGAAATGTTTGCAATTCCATATTCTTTTGACAGTGATGGTTTGATGTTTATCTTGTTGTCATGTATAGCTCGGTATCACAATTCAGTGGGAGATTTGTTAGGATATAGTGATCTTCATGAAGAGGATGATAATCATGATGACATGTGTGACTCAATACCATAGTTCAGTGGGAGTTGTTGGAAGTGGCGTGGATGCATAATTGGTAAGGTTATCCTCATGTGATTGGGGATATGGTTTTTTCTTGGTTTAGAGTGGTTGATATTATTTCATGGTTTACTCTTGTTGCATTTAGAGTTTGGCATGGTTCTCTTAAGACTAGGATGTTTAAGTGTGTTATGGTGCATGTGATCTCCTAGGAGGAGATGGTTAGATCATGGATGCCATGTTTATGTTCAAGATTGGAGCTTTGACATTGATCTTGTGTAGTTCTCTTAAGTATTGGGTACATTAATCATTTGCTTGATTACTTCATGATAGTGCTATGTTGTATTTGGAGTTTGGCATGGATTGGTTGTTTACAGGTCCTCATGCATACTTGGAGAAATAGGCGAGGCTTGAGTTCTCTTATGGTAAGAGATATATGTTGGAATAGTTACTAGTAAGAAAAGCTATTTTCAACAGAAAAGACTGAGGAGCCTACACCTTGGTTGAACATGAGTTCAACACACTCGGCTGTTTCACATGCCTCCAAAGAGGTAGTTTGGATACAGAGACTTGGGAAAGGTATTGGTTCTAATTTCAAGTAAGTTAAACTTGAATGTGATAGTCAGAGTGCTATGTGTTTAGCCAAAAATCCTATGTATCATGCTCATACTAAGCATGTTGATGTTAAGTATCACTTTGTGCGAGAAATGGTTGAGAGTGGGAAGGTATTAGTTGAGAAAGTCGACACTTTAATTAATGGTACAAATTATCTTATGAAACCAGTTCCTTCAGATAAGTTCTCTTGGTTTTAATCATTTGCTTGGAGCTTCATGATTATGCAAGTTGCATTTGAAGTTGGCATGGATTGATTAGTTGGTGCAGGAAGGCCATTGGCCTTAAGTTTTGTACTTGATTTATAATTATTCCTTGTTTATAATAATTGCAATGTATAATGTCAAGTGAGAGAATGTTGGAAATAGGATGCCATTTAATTGCAATCCTAAACATTATTTATTTCATGTATCTCCTAAGTCCTTGGAAAGTGTTCTCAAACACTAGGATTAGAAATAGATTAACATTGAATGAAATAATCATGTTAATTGACATTTGTAATTAATTCTAAATGTTAGGAGCATGTGAGGGCATCCAATATGAGTTCCTAAATAATAGGAGCACATGGGGCACCCACATGGAAGGTGAAACTCACCTTGAGTTAGGTTAACTGTTTGGAGTAAAAGATAACACTTTTGAATGCATGTAAAGATCTTAGGAGTTAGGGATTGATGTTTATATGCATGAAGTTCAATTCAGTTTAGTTTAGATCAGTTTAGTTTAGTTCAATTCAGTTCAGTTCAATTAAGTATCAGTTTAGATTAGTTTAGTTTAGTTTAGTTCAATTCAGTTCAGTTCAGTTATGGTTTAGTTATCTTCAACTAGTTTTAGTTGAATGCTAGTTGACTTCAATTAACTTGGAATGTATGACTAATGACTTGAGTTGCATGACAAAAAATAGGTGACTTCCTTCAATTAACAGTGATGGCCATTCTTGCATGAATGGTGGAGAGAGATGTTTCAGTTAACAGAAAATGACTTGGACCCACTTTGGGTGCCCAAGTTGGCTTCTTGGAATTAACTCCTTTACATGTTAAGATATTTCAGAAGGCTAAGTTAAGTGGTCCCACTCTTGGGCACCTACTTTGAGGATAAAGCCTTGAAGATATTTATAGAATAAAGGTTGAGTTACTACTTCAGTTTGGAATGCCCAAATGGATGAAGATGATGATTTGGTATTGTTCTTCACGGTTAAACTCTACTTGGAAGAGATAGGTGTACCTTTTAGGAGATAGGGATTGAGCTTTGTAATTGTAACTCCTTTGGAGTTTACAAAGTTCTTTATTGCCTATATATCTCAAGCAAGTTGAAGAGAGTTTTTATCAATTTGATTGGAGGTTGTGAAGAAGATTTGTTGAAGGAAGAAGAAGCATCTCAAGGAAGAATTGGACTTATTGTAATCTACTTCATAGATTAAATAATACATTGATTCTTGGTGGAGTTTTTTCCTAAAAGGGTTTCTCCACAGTATATGTTGTGTATCTTCTAATATCTTGTCTAATTCTTCTACAACTTATGTCTTCATTCTACAAATGGTAAAATGGATTAATTAGATAATCACCCACAAAGAATCTGTAACAAAGAGTACATATTTAGATCAGCAAGTATAATAGTTTTACAAAGTATTGAGCTACATAAACACCTCGATTTTCAACATTTGTTAGAATTGTGAAAAAAAACAAAACCACGAGCCACAAGATCAAACAACAAACAAGTACACCTTCCACGCAAGAGATCTACAAAAAAATATGTGCAATATTCATCAACAAGAAAAAGTTACAGAAGAAGCTTTCAAGAAGATATGAAAGCTTCAGATATTCTCTGTGAATAATTACAATGAGGGTTGAATGCTTATAAGAGAAAATCCCTAAATGAGAAACGGATAAGATCATCTCAAGTGTCCACATCACATGAGATATGACATAATGATCTAATATTAACTCAACTAATAAAGCATTCCTAAGTTTAGCTAAAGTGTGAGAATAAATTTGACTAATAATCAATTAAAGATTAATTAATTATCAGCTAATGTATGATAACTCTAACACCCCCCATTAAGATGAACTTATGGAGTAGCTAAAAACCATAAAATGAATGCAAGATGGGTCCCAACAAACAAGGCCAAGTAAGGGAACCCATGTACAAACAGTGGATCACTATAGTGTGGAGAAATAGAGAAAACCTCATAGGAAAAACTCTACTCCAAAAAGAGATGAAAGCCAAGTGAAAGTCTAAAGAAGCCTCCAAACAAGGCAAGGTTGTCCCAAAAGATAGAAACAAAGAGAACACCACAAAAGCATGAAGACGCTACAAATGTTGTTGAAGAATGACTATTGTAATGTCGAAAGAATATCCTCCACTGAAACATCTGATGATCAGGATCAAGAAGACAAGAATCTGTATGAGTTCACCCAACGACACTACTCGAATTAGATGGAAAACAAAGAAAAACACCTGTAACTCAAAGATACAGATGGAAAAGGTACCAAAAGTCTAAAGAACTAATCATGAGAGAATGGAAGATTGCCTCCAAAAATAGGAATGCAAGAGTGTCCATATGGTAAGTGCCCCGTCTCACTAAAATGCATGGGTAACCAGCCGCTGCATCCGCCTAGTACATAGGAACAAATACTATATACATAGCTCATTCCAACACGAAACCAAGGAAGCAATAGCACCAACAATACAATTTTTTTTTTAATTTTGATTTTAAAAAAAAATCGTAGGAAAAAAATAATAATTTTTTAAAAAGTTTTACCTCATTTTTCATGCTAGGGAGGTCGTACGACTTTCTTGGAATTTTTTTTTTCCTTGGATGCCAACTTCACCAAATTTGACAATTTGATAGGTGATCTTAAGGTTTTTGGCCACTCTGGACGCAAAGGTGAGGTTCATTTGGGCTCAAAATGCCCCAAAAAATTAGGCACCCCCTAGATCTGGCAAAAAAGCCCTTTCTTCAAATCTTCACAAATCTGACAAATGGAATCGAAATCAGGAAAAACAAAAGCCAAATTTGACTTTCTCGATAGCTCTGGATCCCATAGCGAGGTCCTTTTTGCACAAAAATGCTCCAAAAAAATGCCCACCTCCAAAATTTGCAAAAGAGCAAAGGGGATTTAGATTTGAAGCTTGCAACCATTGTTGAAGAAGAAAACCTCATAAATTGAAAAGAGGTTTGCTAAATCTACACTCTGATACCATGTTAGAATTGTGAAAAAAACCCAAAACCATGAGCCACAAGATCAAACAAAAAACAAGTACACCTTCCATGCAAGAGATCTTTAAACAAATATGTGCAATATTCATCAACAAGAAAAATTTAGAGAAGAAGTTTTCAAGAAGATATGAAAGCTTCATATATTCTCCATGAATAATTACAATGGGGGTTGAATGCTTATAAGAGAAAAACCCTAAATGAGAAAGGGATCAGATCATGACAAGTGTCCACATCACATGAGATGTGACATAATAATCTAATATTAACTCAACTAATAAAGCATTCCTAAGTTTAGCTAAAGTGTGTGAGAATAAATTAGACTAATAATCAATTAAAGATTAATTAATTATTAGCTAATATATGATAACTCTAACACCCCCCCTTAAGATGAACTTAGGGAGTAGCTAAAAACCCTAAAAAGAATGCAAGATGGGTTCTAGAAAACAAGGCCAAGTAAGGGAACCCATGTACAAACAATGGATCTCTATAATGTGGAGAAATAGAGAAAACCTCATGGGAAAAACTCTACTCCAAAAAGAGATGAAAGCCAAGTGAAGGTATGAAGAAGCCTCCAAACAAGGAAAGGTTGTCCCAAAATACAGGAACACAGAGAACACCACAGAAGCATGAAGAAGCTGCAAACACTATCAAAGAATGACCGTTGTAATGCTGAAAGAATATCCTCCGTTGAAACATCTAATGATTAGGATCAAGAAGACAAGAATCTATATGAGTGCCCCCAACAACACTACTCGAATCAGATGGAAAATAAAGGAAAACACCTGGAACTCAAAGATACATATGGCAAAGGTACCAAAAGTCTAAAGAACTATTCATGAGAAAATGGAAGATCGCCTCCAAAAATAGGAATGCAAGAGTTTCCATATGGTAAGTGCTCCATATCACCAAAATGTAGGGGTAACCAGCTGCTACATCTACCTAGTACATAGGAACAAATAATGTATGCATAGCTCACTCCAATGTGAAACCAAGGAAGCAATAGCACCAACAATAGAAACCCCCCCATAATGCTAAAAAGGGAGAGGCATGACATGTACACTAAAACTGAATGCCAGAATATAGTGCATGAAGAGGAACCAAGAACATCTAAAGGTGCAGTCATGAAAGTACAAGCAAATATAAAGGATGTGCAAACCAAGGAACACACACATGAGAAAGGTATGAAGGCATAACAAAGGAAAACATCAACCCCCATGGCACTTTATATCATAGTGCGAGTACAATAAGGCATAAAGTGATGTGCAAGAATCCCAATACTACACATACAAAGTTGACACTTTATCTCAGTGCATTTACAAAATTAGAAATACATGCAATGTGAGACCATAATGTCCAAAAAAGGACAACATGCTAAAAATAAAATTCTCTGATAGAAAAAGAGGAAACTGGTAGCACCATGATGAAGTACATGAAAAAACATGCACTTTCAAAAAAAATAACACCCAAAAATGTGTTCGGATGCAAAATATATGGCCTATCAAAGTCTCCAAAATAAGAACTGAACAACTACAACACTAAGAAAATTGAATTCTGAAAAAAAATAGAAGTCAAAACTAGAAAATACTTACACCACTGTGAAGAGCATGAAATTCCACCCCATTTCAAAAAAAATTGCACTAAAAAAACCCACTGTATGGCCAAGATAGGGCCTTTGAAATATTGGGTGCAAAATTGAAAAGCCCAATGGAGAGGAGCTAAGAAGGGAAAAATAACATCTCCTCTAAATTTAGGAAAACTACCTCCAAATTTGAAGGTCTGCCATATTTAGTAGTGTTGGAAGAAGAAATTGTCTCAGAAGATAGGAGCAAAGGATGAACATGGAAAACACCACTGAAGCATGAAGAAGCTACAAACACTGTCATAGAATGACTACTGGAATGCTGAAAGAAGGAATGCAAGAGTGTCCATATGGTAAGTGATCCATCTCACTGAAATGCATGGGTAACCAGCCGCTGCATCCGCCTAGTACATAAGAACAAATACTATATACATAGCTCACTCCAAAGAAAAACCAAAGAAGCATTAACACCAACAGTAGAAACCCCCCCATAATGTTGAAAAAGGAGAGGTGTGATAGGTACAATGAAACTAAATGCCTGAAAGTAGTGTATGAAGAGGAACCAAGAACATTTGAAGGTGCAATCATGAAAGTACAAGCAGATGGAAAAGATGTGAAAAAAAAAGTCACATACAGATGAGAAAGGTATGAAGGAAAACAAAGGAAAACAACAAACCCCATGACACTTTATATCATAGTGTGAGTACAACAAGGAACAAAGTGATGTGCAAGAATCCCAATACTACACATACAATGCTAAGGCACTTTATTTCAGCATGTTCACAGATGATAAATACATGCAATGTGAGCCCACAAGGTCCAAAAAGGACAACAAATGAGAAGGATTTCTGGAAAAAACCTAAAATAAAATCTAGAAACCACCTTCACCACTGTGAAGAGCTTAGAAACAAATTTATGATGATATCTCGTTTTCCCATTTTTGACATTGTATGCAAAAGTTACGCCCAAAACACTAAAGGCAACCTTAGAAAAGAAGATCTGACTTTGACTGGAAATAACAGGGACCTGAGAAAAAATATCCAAAAAATACCTGCACCACTGGAAAGTGCTCTGATACCATGTAGAAGTTGATAATCCAACCTCACAGATCCCAATGAACATCTGCAAACAAATAACCTGTCACCAAAGGAGATCAAGAGACACAAGAATGGTGCTCTACAAACATGAAACAAAAGATGCATTACTCGAGAAGATTTTCTTGAGAAGATCATAATTACAAAGTGATCAATCATTAAGAAAGGAGATCAAAGCCCTAAAGTGAGAACTCTAGGAGAGGATTAAATTAGCATGTGACAAGTGTCAAGATCATAATGAACAAGACAACATGACTAATTTAATAATGCATAAATAAAGATTCCTCAGTTTAGCTTAAGTGAAATAAAGTAAAGGTGACTTAATTAATTAATCAACATGATTAAATTAATTAAGTAAACAACCTATTACTCTAACACCCCCCCTTAGGATGAACTTAGGGAGAAGCTAAGAAAGTAATGACAAAAAAATGCATGAAAGCAAAGATGGGTCTCAGAAAACAAGGCCAGATGAGGTACCCATGTACAAATGTAAAAGGTCTCTCACAATAGGAGAAAAGGAGAAAACCTCGTGGGAAAAACTCCTCTCCAAAAGAAAAAAATATAAGTGAAGGTCTAAGAAGCCTCCAAACAAGAGTGAAGGATGAAGAAGCCTCCAATTTATTTTATTAATTTTATTTTTTTTAAATATTATTTCTTATTGTTTTTTTTTAAAAACATTTTTTTTCAAATAAGGAAAATTGTGCAAATGCACCGATGACCATTTGGCCGTCAAATTGAGGCTCATAGTTTTGCTGCAACGGTTGTTTGGCTGTCAAAATTAATGTTGTAGACTGTGTTTTTTGCTCTTTGGGAGCTATTTTTTTCTAGAGGCGATAACTTTTCCCATGATGTCGAAATCGGGCAAACGAGATATCGTCAGAAAGAGGATTCAGAGTAATTTCCAGTGGTGTAGGTATTTTTTGGAGATTTTTTCTTAGGTCCCTATTATTTCTAGTTAAAGTCAAATCTTCTTTTCTATGGTTTCCTTTAGTGTTTTTAGTGTAACTTTTGCATGGGATGTCGATAATGGGCAAACAAGATACTCTAGGAAAGTTGTTTCCAAGCTCTTCGCAGTGGTGCAAGTGGTTTCCAAATTTGATTTTTTATTTTTTGTTTGTTGTTTGATCCTGTGGCTCATAGTTTGTGCTTGTTTCACAATTCTAACATGGTATCAAAGCTCTTCAGTTCCATCCATGCAATTTTTTCAAATTTCACTCCAGGTACATTTTATTCAGTTTTTTGTGTTTTCACACTTTGGTGAATTACCTGGATATATTAGCTCTTGGGAACTTCTCGTTTACATAGGATACTTCATTTTTTGTTTTTCTTTATGTATTTCCAGTATTTTATCCTCTTTGGGCATTGTAGACATCCTTTTCATGCATGTTCTCTTTTGTAAACACACTGAAATAAAGTGTCTCAGTATTGCACATGTATTATGGGATCTTGCACATCAGTTTGTGCCTTATTGTACTCACACTATGATATAAAGTGTCATGGGGGTTGATGTTTTCTTTTGTTTGCCTTCATACCTTTCTCATGTGTATGTGACTTTTGTTTTCACATCCTTTCTATATGCTTGTGCTTTCATGATTGCACCTTCAGATGTTCTTGGTTCCTCTTCTGTACTAGATTATGACATTCAGTTTCAGTGTACCTATCATGCCTCTCCCTTTTTAGCATTATGGGGGGGTTTTCTACTATTGGTGTTATTGTTTCCTTGGTTTCACATTGGAGTGAGCTATGTATAAAGTAGTTGTTCCTATGTACTAGGCGCATGCAACGGCTAGTTACCTGTGCATTTTGGTGAGATGGAGCATTTACCATATGGACACTCTTGCATTCCTATTTTTGGAGGTTACCTTCCATTTTCTCATGATTAGTTCTTCAAAAAAATTGTACCTTTTCTATTTGTATCTTTGAGTACCAAGTGTTTGCCTTTGTTTTCCATCTAATTCGAGTAGTGTTGTTGGGGGCACCCATACAGATTCTTGTCTTCTTGATCCTGATCATTATATGTTTTAGCGGAGGTTCTTCTTTGCACATTTTAGTAGTCATTCTTTGAAAGTGTTTGTAGCTTCTTCATGCTTTTGGATGTTCCATTGGTCCTATCTTTTGAGACAACCTTTCCTTGTTTGGAGGCTTCTTTAGTCCTTCACTTGGCTTTCATCTCTTTTTGGAGTAGAGTTAGATCTTTTGTTTCTACATGAGTACCTTCTTGACCTTGTTTTTCGAGACCCATCTTGCATTCTTTTTAGGGTTTTTAGCTACTCCATAAGTTCATCTTAAGGGGGGGTGTTAGAGTTATCATGCATTAGCTAATAATTAATTAATCTTTAATTGATTATTAGTCTAATTTATTCTCACACACTTTAGCTAAACTTAGGAATGCTTTATTAGTTGAGTTAATATTAGATCATTATGTCACATCACATGTGATGTTGACACTTGTCATGATCTGATCCCTTTCTCATTTAGGGATTTTCTCTTATAAGCATTCAACCCTCTTTGTAATTACTCTCAGATATTATTCACGAGAAATATCACGACTTTCATATCTTCTTGAAAGCTTCTTCTGTAACTTTTCTTTGTTGATGAATATTGCACATATTTGTTTACAGATCTCTTGTGTGGAAGGTGTATTTGTTTGTTGTGTGATCCTGTGGCTCGTGGTTTTGTGCTTGTTTCACAATTCTAACAACTTGGGCAATCACAATTTATATCTATTTTGATTTTGTTGCCCTTGTACGTTTTGATGAATTTCTTAACATTGAATTGAAAAATCTTACTCAGCATTGGTTCTATACCAGTGCTTTTCATTCTCTTGGAAGTCGATAGAGATTTATTCTAATTAGTTTATCTTGGTCCTTCAATCACAATGTTATTGAACCACGCCTACTTTCACATTTTGCAAGTATTTTGTTGGTGATTTTGAGTTTTGTTTTATCTCCTACGCTATACTCGCACGAGTCCTTATCCTTGCAAGCATTCTAATGGATTTCTTTGTGGTCCCTATTCCTCCATTTTGGATAAGTTTCAAGTTGATTTGAAGGGGAAGTTCATCGCTACAAAAGGGTGCTTCAAGATGACATGATGGAGGAAGAGGTAAGGCCTAGCGAACTCTAAGAGAGTATGAATTTTGTAATAATGAGTTGCCTTCTTAATTTATATTATTCATATACATTTATCTTTAGATTATGGGAATATATTTATGTATATATGTAGGTAATTATATATGTGTATATATTTTTGCATGTAAGATTTGATATTAGAAAAAGAATCAATCAGGCTTTTTGATTATTGGGTTATGCCGATAATTCATTGGGAAGTAAAATAGTTATTTATATTTAGAAATTGAAGGGAGTGATTAATTTTTTTTCGAAATAATCTAATGGATTTAATTGTGTTATTGGGATGTCTTTTAATGTGATGTTTTCAATATTTAGAAGTTAATAAAGCAATTAGGTTTATATTCAAGTTGGGAAAATATTATTGATTATGTTAGTTATTAAGTTGTCCTTTGGGGTTTGTGTGGTGGGGCGTTACAACATGGTATTAGAGCCTAGGTTCATACACTGGGCACTCTAGATACATATGAGCCCATTATGTGACCTAGTTGCATGTACTCTTGAGTTTGTGATCTTTCCCTTTTGTTGTCATCACTTATCAACCTGAGCTTTCTCTTTAGGTGGTGTTGTCCAATGGTGCAGTAAACTGGTGGAAAGGATAGTACCCTTGGTGTAATGCGCAATGCACTAATATTCTTCCTACTGAGGATGCATTATGGACCTTTGTGTTGTCTTGTGATGTGATTTCTGGGGATGTGAGTTTGTATGTGTATGTGAAGAATGTGGGTGAAATCTAAAATTTCGTGCTTATAGACTGATAGATTTTGTTTCCTTGATTCTGAAAAGGTGTAAAACTATGGTCTTTTACTATATATGTGGTGAGATTTTGTGTTGAATAATGAATAAAATGGAATGCCTTGTGTGTAAATGATGATATTAACGAAAATGTGTGCTTTGTGTGTATAATTATGTTGCATTTTTATTTATGGAAGTGCAACATTATAAGGTAATGGATCAACTTGAATGACTGCTACTAATGTGTTATGTTTCCACCTTAGTTTGTGATTTCCAGGTAGTTGGCTTTGGAAACTCGGTGATGAAGGTAAAGTAATTGGAATATTTAGATGTAGATACTAATGATGTCAAGTAGTGATCCATTTTGATACAACACATGATATAGATTCATGGTTATGATCATTATGTGATTATTGTTCTAATTGTTAAGTAGTGGATTGTTTACAAGTTGATTTGATTATTAGGACTATTCTAAATGATGTAGTCATTTTTTGAGGTTTTGGTGAGAGGGACAGTGTAGCATCACTCATTCGCGAGTGCCCTACTATGCTGTGATATCCTCTCACGATGTGTTTGTTGTTTGAAATATATATATATATATATATATATGTTGTTTGACATCTTGTTTGATGCAGGTTGCAGGTACCAAGCATTGACTCCACCTACACTATCAAGTCAGAGCGTGCCTCAAAAACCCAATGGATATGATGTGAAAAAATGGAGATGACAAAAGGTCCCCAACCCTTGCCATCATCCTCAATGAGGATGACTACCCACCTTGTTACCCTGTCCATCTAGTTTGTATTCTGTGTTAGTTGTCTTATTTGGTGTCTACCATTATTTGATTAAATTGTGATGTCATGTGGTTGTTCTGATGATGTTGCTTATAAATTGTGTATGTTTTATTTTACCTTACGACTTTCACGAGTAAGTCGAAACTTAGCGGGGGATGTAGTGCCCCTCCGTATTTGGCCTTCCTTGATGTTTGAGTAAGTTTGGTTGGGTGTTTAGCGTTGATTTTTAGAATGTTTGATTAAATTAGAATTAAATAAATTATTAAATAAATATATATGTGTTCTTAGATAATTAGATTATTAAATTAAATAATTAAATTAAAATATGGGAAAATATTAAAAGGAAATAAAATATTAAAATAAGATACTAAATTGAATAAAGATATTAGACATATTAAAGCAATTAAGAGATGGAAGGATTTCACATGTAGAGCATGCATAGTTTTGAACTAAATGCCAAAAGGGAACTTGTTCTTTTTGAGATTCATCTAATTTTTTTTTTGGAGATTCACTCGATTGTCCAAGCTTTGATATTTGGCTTTGTCATGTTTAATTTGGAGGGGGTACTCAAGTATTTGGATGCCCTATGAAATGTATACCATTCAAATTTTAGAGCCCTATCATTTTATTTGCACGTGTTTTACCCATATTGACCTCCTAGAAATTTCAAATTTTAACTCCATGGTATTACCATTTATGGTCTTTCATTAACTACATATACTTTTGTAATTTTTTGGTGAATTTATCCAGTGTTTTTCATTAAATGTTGGTGACCAATGGATTTTATGTGAGTCTGGCATCGATGGCCAAAAAATGTCATTTTGTGTCTCAACTCTTAATTTCATTTAAACTCATAGTTTTGTGTCTCTTCCAACCGGTCATCTTCCTCCTTGATGTCGTTGTTATACTACTAACCACCTGGTTTAGGATGTGATTTGTGTCTAAAAAAGAAAGAATGCATAATTTTTATGTCAGGTTGGCAGTTAATATCATAAGTCGAATAAGGCGAATTTGTGTGCTTGCATAGTATCTTGATTTCCAATCTATTGACTACTTTGGTTGGCTGCATGTCTGGAATTTATCCTTGGTCATGGTATTCAATGTTTATATCTTTTGATTGGAATTTGATTTCATTCAGCTGTGAATGAACACCCTTTTTGTGGAATTCAAATTACCTCCTACTCCACCCGATCTCTCTTCATTTTGTGAGACTCACGAGCCTATTCATGACTGCGCCATAGCAACCCTCTCCACAATGGCACCATAGAATAGTAACACACCTTACTTTCCTAAGCCGTTGTCATTGTTGTGTCTTAGGTACGTGTCCTTGGTTGGGAATGATTTGGATATACTTTATTATTCGCATTCAATTTTGGTGGGTTTTGATTTCCTTGGAGGTTTATCGTGTTGTATTATTGGTGTCTTTGAATGTTATATTGTAACATCCCGCTACACAACCCCAAAGGGTAAGAGCCAAAAGAGGACAAGATAATTTTTTTTGATAACATAAAAAATAATTTACACAAAAAATAGTTTACAATACAATAAATCGACAACAAACATGGCCAAGCATGGCCGAACACAACCCAAAGGAGAGGACTAACCCGCCCTCCAGAGAAAAATCCAAACAGGAGCAAACATAATAGCTCCGAAAACTTTGCTCTGGAACTTCCTGCTTCGGTGCTCTTGAACTTTTGCAGAAAACAACAAGGGAAAAACACAACCCAAGCCCTCGCAAAACCTTCCTAGTTACGCATAAATGCTCACCCCACAAGAGAAGGATAACAAAGGATACCAAATTCATTTTAAAACCCAAATGAGATTCCTATAATCATTCAACCACCTTGCAACAACTAGAAAGAAAAATACAACAATAAACATGTGCTCGACACCCACATCGAGTCACCAAATCTAAACTAATCAAGCATACCACTATTCTCATTATTATTTGATTACAACATCCTCCATGAGAAAGGTTCCATAACAATATTAAAATTACAAGCTTAGGACTCAAGGTCCCAGAATTATACATTTATAACCTTTACACTAATAAGAAAGCATGAAGAGAAGGAGACATGAAGGAATGAAAGGAGGAAAAACCCGAAGTAGATCCACCACGCCGAGATCTTCAGTCCCTAACGGTGGTTTGCAACGCCACCCAACCATGTGGTACTCGCAAGTCCACCCCACCATGCTCATGGAGATAGTCACACGGCCCAGAAACTAAAACAAAATTCAAGCACAAGGTAAAGGCTTACACACATGCCAATAACAATTAATACACTTCATACAAGATAAGGTTGGACAACCTAATTAGGGGCAGCTAACATATATGTCAAAGCAACTCAATTCACACAAGGAGAAGAGTAGAATTCATGCAACTACATAAATTATTTAATGCATCATCACGAAGTAAGAGAACATTCCAACACATGGAATACATGGCATACAAACTACTCACATGGAATGCACATGCCACACATGTCACTCATAAGAGGAATCAATGAAATACAAGACATTGCAATTAATATGCCAATCACTCATAAGAGGAATTAAATAAGATACAAGTCATTCCACAAGACATGAATATACTATTCAAACCCAACACCAAAAGAGGAAGGAACATACATCTTCCAGGTGCTACTCAAAATAGGATCTAGATGGTAGAATACAAACATAGAGAGAGTCATAATGTGTGCCCAAATGAATGGCATCAAAGAATCTTGGAATCCTTTTATACAACAAGAATGCACAACTACACAAGTCTCATGCTCCACGAGCGGACATGTCTTCCCAACCATCCTTAGCCTATAAGAGCATTAAAGGCATGTAGGGGTATCCAATAAACTATAAATGACTTCCATGACTCACTCTAGTACCTAGTCCCAAGGTTCATCCCATTCCATACAAACAAGGAAATATAGTTAAAACAATAGTGCATCTCACAATGAAATTCACATCCAAAAATACAAGACATTCACACCTCTTATGGCACTATTCACATTCTTAACACTAAAATAGCAAATCGGAAATTTAAACAAGCAAACGGATTCGAAACGATCCCATTCAAAGAATTCATATACATTTTCTATTATTCCTTATTATAATATGCAATAATATTCACAAAAATTCTGCTTTTAAATAAAGTCCAATTTTCACACATAACTAGGTTCCTCCATTGATGAAGCTTGAAAAAGCTTGAAATTTCAAAGTTCAAAAATCAAAATTGTAAGAATACCTTTTTTATCTAAATATGCCCAAAAACACACTTTTAACATAAAAACAACCATTTGTTTTAAAACAAACCCAATTTTCACAAAAACCAGGTTTTGCCATTAATGGAGCTTGAAAAAGTTTGAAATTTTAAAATTCAAAAATAAAAAATGTAAGAATACCCTTTTTATTTAAATGTACCCAAAAATATTCTTTTAACATAAAAAAAACAATTTGTGCCTCCAATTAAAAATTTGGCATGATAACCCCATATTTGGAAAAATTCTCAAAAATTTCACAAAATCAATTATTCTCTATCAATTTGATCCAAATAAAATTTACATAATGATTCTAACATACTACCAATGCATTTAGAATTATTTAAACTCTTTAAAATCAAGTAAATAGAAAGAAATGATAAAATACCTCAATTCTCAAACAAGAGATTCATGTGAGAAGAAGTTTGCACACAAGTCACAAAAAACACACAAAATTGCAGCCATCATTTTCTTTCCCCATTAATATCCAAATGCAACTGATCCCATGAAATTTCATGCCCAATTGCTCCCACAATGAACAAATCAAATTTTCAGCAAAAGAGGGTTTTTCCCTCACATTTCTCTCCCAAAATATGCTACAGCCAAATGAATTCCCTTTTTCCCTTTTTAAAACTCTTTTTCCCATTTCACTTTTTGAAAAGCCATATTAAAATTATCTTTTAACATATACTAATTTATATCATTTCCTTCTTTTCCCAAAATATAATTTTAAGCATTCAATTTATAACATAAATAAGCATTCAACACACTAGTAGAATTTGGCAAATAAATGACTATGTGACTAAAAATTTTGGTCATGTGACTAAAACTTTTGGTCACGTGACTAACACTAGTAGAATATTGCAAATAAATGACTAATTTGGTCATCGGGTAAAATCACAACTAAATGACTATTACTCCTCTAGTCTCTTTTCTTTCGAATTTAATCATAATCCATAGAGTTAAGCCCCCCTCATGGGACCCCTACCTAAATAGGCCATTTAGAATATAATTTTTATATTATATTATATTAATAATATTTACATTATAATATAATATAGTATTTATAATATACTATATTATAATATTATAATATTATATTATATTATATAATATTATAATATTATAATTTTTTGATTCATAATAGTAGTTGAAGCTGCAAATTTATATTGATAATAGCAAAATGTTACATTTGTTCCATTGATCCCCATAAGGGCCATTTACAAAATTTGGCTTTTCACCATTGATTTGAAAATTACAGAGAAAGCAAGCGGACAAAACACCAAACACCAAAACACTGTTCACCCTCCTATCACACAATCACCTAAGCATCATCATAGAATCGGCCAAAGCCCACCAAGTTTGCAAAGGCATGACACCATTCCATGCCAACCACTGCGTCCAAACCCAACCGCCAGCTCAAGAACTCATAATCCACTGATGCCCACTGCCTATGACGCTGCAACTCTTCTCCTTTCAAGTCCAGAATGAAAGGATGCCATTCCAATTCTACGCCTCGATCAAACATTCGAACCAGGTCATCCGGCCATGGCAATCCAACTCCAGGTAGAGCTACTACAACGGTGTTGATGTCTCCAACCAATATTGAGCCCTTCAAAACCCAATGTAGCAATAACAAGCATCTCTCCTTTGGTAAATCCATGTCCATTAGTGACTCCAAAAACTTGGAAGAAATGTTTGAATTAGCCCTCGTGTGATTGCTTGAGAAGTAGTATGCCTTCCCAAGCACCATTCTCACTGCTTCCAAACACAAAATGTCCTTATTGCGACAGATATTTTTGAGCCGTTTATCCGAGATGAAGTAGAGAAATGCAACCTCCTTCTTGGAGCTTTTCAACTTGATTGGTGTATCCATTAATTTGATGCCCATTGTTATATCGATTTGCTTGATAAATAGAGGGCTAACCTGAATCCACATTTATTGTCGATCGCCAGTTTTATTCCACATTGTCCTTTCAATTCCAAATTGGGTGGATCACATAGGAAGTTCAATTAATACGCATGAGTCCTCAGCTCCACTATTGCCAAATTCTCAATTAGAAAATTTAAATGTTTGTACTCAATGGTTATCTCTGGATGTGTTATGCAGGCTAGCATTGTTTCAGGTTTTTCACAAGGAAGCTTTCGTGTACTCCCAATTTACCTGTATAATTATGTGTCATCCTGAAAGAAGAGCCCATTCTTTCCAACTGAATGTCCTTCGCTTGCTCCAAGGAGGCATTTATGGATGCTTGCTTTCTCACTTGCCAAGTGTCAAGGCCCATGAGCCAATATATTATAATATTTATATTATTATAATATATAATATTATATTATATTATAATATTATATTATGATATAATATAATATTTATATTATATTATATTAATAATATTTATATAATATTATATTTATATTTATATTATTAATATTCCATTGCAAAAAAAAATTAGCGGGCTTAATGGTCGAGCATAATGGGCACCATAATTTTCATTTTAATAAACATACTCTAAACCCCTGGTCAAAACCTTATTTTCAAGTTGCAGCTCGCCAAATCAAAGAAGTGAAAGGTCAAAACCAACGAGGAAGAGATTGGAGGAGGTGAAACCAATAGCGGCGGGGAAAGTGGAAAAATTTGCAGGTAAGGATTCCCTAATATTAAAATTTAAATGTGCTCAGTATTAGTATTAGGATCTTCTGTAATTTTCAAGGATGCATGTTAAAACCTAAATGTGCTTAGTATTAGGATCTTGGCCATAATTTTCATTTTAAAAAATACTCTAAAACCCTAGGTCACCAAATTGGAGAAGTGGGGTGTGTATCTATTGGCTGAGGTGTTAATCCAAGAAATAAAATTTCATTTTCCCTACCAATACACCTTCCTATGTTGGTGTCGATTCATATGTGAGACCAAAAGCCAAATGCTACTAACTTTTGAAGCAAAATACAGTGAAAATAAAAAGGTCAATTAATTTCCAGCTTGTGAGGTAGTTGGGCATGGAGTTTGGAGTCATCAAAAATAAAACGAATATTCCTCAAAGCTTCCAATATCTATACCTTAGCTTGGCATGAAACTTCAAGTGGATGGCGTGGCATTTGGAGTATTATTTTACATACTTTTAAGCCATTGATTTCATTCAAAAAAGGATCATTTCTTCCAAGAGAAACAAGTTAGAAATGTTAGTAATGGAATAATACTAGCACTTGCACCTATAAGAGGTTCAAGAGATTCGCCAATAGAAAATTAAAGATAAAATTTAATTGAAGATTCACTTTGGAAATGAAATTAAATAAACAATTTTTGTTACCTGTTAAAAGAAAGTAGTTATGGTTTGTGATTTCAATACAAATGTCATAATTCCATAGGTGTTCTACCTTGAATCTCATTGATAGATTGATCAATAAACATTAGGAGCCCAATGTGATTTTCTACAATTTGATGGTGATTAACGACAACCCTAAACCATAGGTAAGAAAAAATCCAATGGCATGAACCCAAAAGCACCAATCACTACATTAACATTCCCAAAGAAAGGTAGCATTTCTTCCAAAAGTGTGGCAATGGCTACTACTGTCCTTAAAATCAATTTGGGTAACAGATTTCATTGAGAAAATCTTCGCATTTTAACATCTGCAGATTTTCGTTCTAGGACTTCAAATGCTAGTTGCAAATAGACCTGGCAAGTTCAGTGTCAAAAGCAAATCAATTCCATTTCCTACTCACAACTAATGATGGATTGATAACTTACAATCCCAAACATTTTATCTCTACAAATTGATTCTTAGTTTTTCTCAATAGAAGTGGGGATAAATTAATCCCAAAGCTTTTATAGACTAGTGGTATCTAAATAGATCTAATCTCTTTGACTCTGCTTTAACTCTCTGAAACTTTTATCTTCTTTCAACTATGCACTTCACCCTTATTTTCTTCTTTGAAACATTTCAAAGCTGTATCAAATTAATAACTGAACAACTGCAATAAATTCTTCAATTGTCTCACCATTCCAAGTGCAGATACTTGGAGAAACACAAACAAGTTTTCCATGACTAAAAACCATTTGGGAAGAAATAGAGGCCCCTTAGATGGGACAAAATTGTTGAAGATGATTCCTTTTGCCTTGTTGCCAAATGCTTAGTAGCCTGAAATTGCCAAAGGAGAAAGTGGACACCACCACTACATAACATACATACAATCCTTTGACCTGATATTCTCTTAACATGCTAGACTACTCACATCCCTACAAAATACAAATCCTACCATGTTTCCTCCATTGTATGAGGCACACCAAAGCTTCATTTTACTTAGATTAGAAAGATAATTTGCCGAGGCTTTAGGTTTAAATAGAACTCATTGTTTCTTTGTTTATAACAAGCGATTTGCCTTATAAATTTCAATTATCTTCTTGACAAGTGTAGAAGCATTTTCTCATATTCTGCAAAGAGAGCAATGTCACTAAACAAACATTCCTGAATAGTATAGACCCGAATCTGCAAGTATCTTTAAGCCCTTTGCTACAAATTGTAGCTTTCACGTTTAACATAACAACATGGCATCATGGAATTTATTAGACCAACCATTCTAACAACCAAATTTCAAAGAGAATTGGATAGATTAAACAAATTAACAAATGCAACTATCAAAAAAAGTCATACAATGTTGCATACAACGTACCACTTTCCTTCAAATATTGCAGTCCACATTGGAATTTTAGTTGTATCAGAACTGGTTACCAGAAGACTCGTACCCATTCCTTGACCCCTTGTTTTCATCTTCCCTATTGAAAACACCCAACATCTCAGAGACACATATAGGGACATCTCCAAACAACAGACCTGACTCTCTCTATGTCCCATGATAGTTTCCCTTAAAATTGGAAAACTTCCTATTAAAGCTTCTTATCATACCATTAAACTTTTATTTACTTTTCTCCTTAGGTGCTAATATTTGGCTGAAAAAAGCTAAAAGATATAATGAAATATGTTAGGCACAAGGAAGCAACTAGTAAGAAGAAAAACAATAAAAAGATTTAAGATGTCTAGGTGTACTGAATATTTATCAATTGATTGAAAATTTAACTGTTTATATCATGATGAGGATTATCAAATATCAATAAAATTATTATTTGCTTTTGTTGACATTTATTTCAGTACTTAAAGTTAAAAATATTAGTTTTTAATTTTTTACAGTTTACATTTTTTGAAGTTCCATATCAACTGTGTATTCTTTTTCCTAAATTTAGATATTGAAATAGATTTCTATATTTGTTGTCTCCATGTACCTATATCCCCTGTTTCTGAAAAAGAGCATATAGTACCCATCCCTATTTCCCCTACCAATCCCACTCACCATCCCCTGGTGACCCTGATTTATAGTCCAAAAAAAATCGGCCACTGAAAAGGATTGCAAACAAAGCAATTTTAATTTTTAGTTTCCTGATACAAAGGTTTCCCTTCCTCTTGTGTTGAATGCAACAGTCTAGACATGTGATGGTGGATGATGGGTGATAATATAAAAATGGAGAAAACAAAAAATGCCTTGCTAAAGCATATCTATAAATCAACAAACCTAGGAACTGCATCTGCTATAATCATTGACTACATTCACAGCGTAGGGCAGATCCCTAGTACTATCCAAAGGGTCCTTTCCCACATGCTTCTCTTCCAAATTTTGAGAATAAGCTTTTTCAGCTGCCATCTTATATTTAGTCTAACTTTTTGAACATCATTCACCAAAGCAATCAGTATTATGTCATGTTATCAAAGCATCTGACACCAACCAACTTCAAATTATCATCACATATTTAAAGCATCTGATACTAATGTTCTAAGATACCAAGTTACTAAAAGATAAAAGCACATATTTTTGGCATGAATGGTTGTCCCAAATGAATAACATTATGATGCAGAAGACATTCAACAAGCCAAATCATTTCTTTATAGAACTAGCTACATAAAAAGGTTTCCAGGCAATTGATTACTTCTCACAATTCCACATTGGAAAGTTTTTGTTTCAAATTAATAGACACCAGCTTGGTTTTGACGTCTCTATCAAGATTCTAAGGTGCATGATCACCATAAAGCCAAACCTGTGAACAATCTTCTAGTTGGTGTCCAAATTTTTAAAATTCATATACAAAATGCTTTATCAGTTTTTCTGGGCTTATAATTCACCAAAATTAATACAATCACAATACATGAACATGGTCAGTTCCTACCAATTAAACAACTACAAAAAAGATGTAAACAATTTACACTAGAGCATGTATTAACCTGTCTTTTAGTAAAAACCCAAAAGGCTCACAAGAAAAACCAAAAACACGTCAAATAGGCAATAGAAAGGAGCAATTAAATACATTGATCGATAACTTCCAAAGAGTACATTCTAGGGTGTAGGTATAGGTCCATCGCTGTATACTTGATCGACAAAAAAGTTTTAAAACAAGTTATAAATTCCCTAGCTGTTACCAAATCAATGCAAACAATCCAATTCCATTTCTTCCAACATACCAATAGAATTTTTGTTATTGAAGCAAAATTGGATCTGGCTCTAGTGGAGACCCTCATGATGTTGATGTCAGTCCCATTCCACTGGAATTGTATGCCCAAAAAAACCAGCTTGTCTAATATATATAATTTAGTAAGTGGTCTGTTCTTAGCCTCCAAACCCCCTGATCCAATCTTATTTGTCCAAGTAAATGTTACAAAAAGCTCATATCAAGAAGGTGCCCTATCTGAACAGAAATGCAAATGGGGAAATTTAATTGCTGCATTAGACCAAACCAAATTGTTGACAAATTAAATTCAAGGACTGAAATATCTAAGAAGACCCACCACAAAATACACCTAAACATGTGCACAAATAACACACTAGAATATGTAAACACCCACATCACAAAAAAACCTCCCATTTGCAGAAAGAGCATGTCACTTCATATATATCCAAGTAGGGAAGACTAAATACCACTACATATATTAAAGCAAGAAAATCAAAACATGCATCTGACAAAAGGCAAGAAATGCAACTAAGCAGGCTGTAAACTAAATGAAGCCTTCAATCTTGTCAATCCAAACAACAACACCATCTTCCTCCTTTACTCCATTCAACTAATAATAATCCCTCGTCAAAAGAAGAAAATTAAAACAAGATTTGAGAAAATCCAAGCTATACAATCATGATTTTTGGCTTTGCAACCTACCTCACCATCTATAGCTCCACATATATTTTGGCGACCTAATGTAGTTTGTGAACTATTTTGCAGCCTTTCAACCTACCCAGTTGTAATGCACTTACCCTACAAACACAATGGTTTCCTTCATTTAGTAACCATGCCTTGCTACCACCTTGCACCTCGTGATTAAGCTTAGCACAAACTGTTGTAACGTTGAAATTCAACTTGAGACCTACTGTGCAGTCTTGCTGATGCATAATTGATTTGGGGCCCACCTGGGGGACAACCCAATCTAAATAAACTCATAGAATGATGCAAGACATGGTTGACAAGAAGTATTCCCTTATTCAAGTTATCTTTTTTGGTCTTCTTTATACAAGCTTAAATTTCTCACACAAGGAAATATAGTTGAAGTGCCAAACTAAGATCAACAAGGCATTAACAAAAACTGTTGCAAAAAGAGTAAGAAAATCCATTTTATTTAATGAGGAAAATAATTAAATCAACCCCTAGAATTAGATATGCATCATTTTGCCACACAAAAATATACATAGAGAGACAACAAACAAACGGTAGCAAGGAAGTCCAACAAAGCTGAGAAGAAAAAACAATGATTGGAAACGAAAAACTAGAAGTTGCAAAAATTTAAAAATCCATATTAGAAAAAAATAAGCTGAAAGTTTAATATTTACATCTAAAAAGAAAAAGCACAATCTATATAAAAGATGAACTCCTAAAAAGACATGTTATTTAGGTGCCTCATCTATAAATTTAGTGAGTTGCTAATTAGACTCCTGATAAAATATTCTTATAGTCAATAATCCAGAGACATGAATCACAAGTATTGCACATCTTACCAACTAATTCTTGTAAGTGGCAAGTGAAGTTAGCTTGGGATGCATCACTTCTAATTATTGCATATGGGTACTGCACCATACAACAATAGGACAATACTCTAAAATGTTGCTTGAAACTTCTTTGCATTTCGATCTGATGCAAATCTTTCAACAACTTTACTTCAATTTCATGAAACAGTATCCTAGCAATGCCTATTTTTGTTGATGATGGAGAAAGTAGGCACAACTGATGCTCACCCCACATGTCAAACAATAAAAAAAGGGAAATCACACTTACAATATCAAACAATTAGTTGGAATAGTTGAATTAGTTAAGTGAGAAGCTCTCCTTGTATCTAAGCATAGTCAAAATTAGTGATATCTACTATCTCCATTGTAAATAACTTGGAATCAATGCAAAAAAATATAGTGATCATTAGGAAACAAGGTCTAATTGAATGTTGTTCTGATTTGTGTTTTCTAATTTGGAGAAGATGCTTCAATCTTTACAATTAATTTCGTGAATCTAGCAACTTAAGTAATTGTTGTGTTTATAATATGTTATATGTTTTAGGTAATATTCAATTGTGTTTTGTCAAAATTGCAATTGAAAACTTGTCTATAATGTGAAATTACACATGTAGTATAATATATATGGAAAAACATTGCAAGATGCAGCTTTGATCTGATGTCTAGATTCTTTGTTTATTACAATATGTGTGATCAGCCTAGGTGAAGAGGTTTTTTCCATTTTTTTGGGTAACCTTTAAACTCCAGTACTACAGTAACTTAGATTAAAATAACTTGTTCTCTCTCGAAGTATTAAGTGACAAGAAACACGAATCTTGGGGTTGTTACTGTGAACAGATGTAGCTCTTTGTCAATAACAGTTATGAACTGAGGGTGCATTTGGGTGTTTTTGTCAATGCATCCAAGTTTCACATACTCAAAGTAGACATTTTTTTAATTGCTTTATAGTTTTTATTACTGAATAATCATTATTACACATGTTTTTCTAATATTTGAACCAACTGTTGCTACCATTGCCTATGGTCTTGACAGGAAGGTTACCTCTATTGGTGAGAAGAATGTTTTGATTTTTGATCTTGGAAGAACCAATTATTGCTGCCATTGTCTATGGTCTTGACAAGAAGGATACCACTGTTGCTAAGAAGATTTATCCTTGCTTGTACTTGTTGTAAAATACATCTATCTTCACAGTTGATCCAGAGAATTTAGGGTGTAGTGCTTAGTCTTGTTGCATTCATCTAAGAGAGTCCTACATGTTTTCATATCTATTGTATGCTAAGCATTGTACCGCCTGGTCGATCAATATCAATCATTGTACATTACAAATAAATTCCAGGTAATCATAATATCCTTTCTTGTTACATGACAAAGCAATTTCTAGGTACCTATATAATTCTATCAGTGTATTCCTTGCACCTCCTTCGGGTGCAAGTGCTAGTTATATTTCTGATACATATGTTTTAGAGAAGAACATAAGCTGTAGCATTTTTAGGATCCAACTAAAAAAGTAGTGTTGTTGGAAATACTCAGCCTATATTCATATATGATCCACATGTACCACAAATTTAACTAGCATCTTAGTAATAATGTTTAGGGTGTCCTTTTAATATAACCAGCACGGGCACAAAGGTCAACCGTGCACACCTAATGATAAACTATCTATGTAAATTGTAATGCAATAAGGGTTACTGACGCGTGAAGTATGTGCAGCTCTCATCCACTAAACCTGCATGACTGCATGCACCTAGAATCCAATCTGAAATTGATTCCATTGACAACCTGTCATAGCTGCAACACTTTAATATAATAGAGTGTGGATGTTTAAATAAACTCCCTAATTCCATTGGCAAGCTGTCACAACTGCAATACTTGAACATAGAAGGGTGTAAAAGTTTAAATAACCTTCTTGATTCTATTGGCAACCTGTCGCAGCTGCAACACTTGATCATAGAAGATTGTAAAGGTTTAAATAACCTTCCTTATTCCACTGGAAACCTGTCACGTCTGCAGTACTTGAAAACAGTAAGTTGTAGAGGTTTAAATAACCTCCCTGATTTCATTGTCAACCTATCACAAATGTAGCATTTGAACATAATAGGAAGTTTCAAAGGTTTAAATAACTTCCTTGATTCTATTGATAATCTATTGCATCTGCAACATTCGAAACTAAAATATTGTCATGGTTTAAGTAACCTCCTTGATTCCATTGGCAACCTGTCATAGCTGCAACCTTGAATATAGAAGGTTGTGAACGTTTAAATAACCTTCATGTTTCCATTGGCAACCTATCACAACTGCAACACTTGAACATGGTAGGGTGTATAGATTTAAATAACCTCCCTCATTCCATTGGCAACCTATCACAGCTGTAGCACTTGAACATAGAAATGTGTAAGAGTTTAAATAACCCCCCTGATTATATTGGCAACCTATCACAGCTGCAGGACTTGAACATAGAAGACTGTAGAGGTTTAAATAACCTTCCTGATTCCATTGGCAACCTATCACATCTGCATAACTTGAAAATAGAAAGTTGTAGAGGTTTAAATAACCACCCTAATTCCATTGTCAACCTCTCATAGCTGCAACACTTGAATATAATAGGAAATTTTAAAGGTTTAAATAACTTGCTTGATTTTGTTGACAATCTATCACAACTGCAACACTTAAAAATAAAATATTGTCACAGTTTAAATAACCTCCTTGATTTCATTAGCAACCTGTCACAGCTACAACAAAACACTTGAACATAGAAGGGTGTGGATATTTAAATAAGCTCCCTGATTAAATAACCTCCTTGATTCCATTAGCAACCTGTCACAACTACAACACTTGAACATAGAAGGGTGTGGACATTTAAATAAGCTCCCTGATTCGTTTGGCAACCTGTCACACCTGCAACACTTGAACATAGAAGGGTGTGGATGTTTAAATAAGATCCCTAATTCCATTGGCAACCTGTCATAGCTGCAACACTTGAACATGGTAGGGTGTATAGATTTAAATAGCCTCACTGATTCATTGGCAACCTATCACAACTGCAGCACTTGAACATAGAAGGGTGTAAAAGTTTAAATAACCTCCCTGATTCCATTGAAAATAGAATGTTAGGATGTGTTCCAGAGTGCTTCATTAATTCAAATATTTTGAGAGGTTCCCTGCAAAATCCATTTTGTGCACATTTTGCAATCAATCATTTCATTCCATGAGATGACATCTCTTTGAGGCATTTTTTCGAACAATTCAGGTGTTTTTTCTACGATTCCACATCTTGTATATATGTCTACTAGAGCATATCCAACTATAACATCTGCCAAAAATTCCCCTACCATTATGCTTTGGTGCATGTTCATAGCCTATCCCAAAGCTCCCATTTTCGCACAGGTAGGGAGGACTCTGGTAATTTACTTGTGGAAATTTTATAAAAATTATATAATAATCAAATAAGAACCCTTTGCTATTGAATAATTGACTAAAAATTTGAAAATTTGAGATATTTGCATTTGATATACTTATATTCATGTTTCTTTATAGGTTTCTAAAGGCCTTCTACAAAAGTTTGGACCTGACAGGGTTCTTGATACCCCAATCACTGAGGTTTGCAAGTTTCTGAACCTAAAATGTGCTAATTGACAAGTGATATGCCTATGATTCAGTGTTAGCATGGTTTCATATTTGTATAAATTAGTTTTTTTCAAAATGGTTGTCTTCACTCTCTATGACAATACCATTGATACAATTATAGATACAGAGTTGTTCTTCTATACCTTTTAGACACATTATGGATTCCATATAGCATTATGGATTCTATGCCTATGATCTTTTGTGAACAAGATCATCCTTTGGCTTTAATTGTGATATTATGAATATGGTTGGATTGTAAAGAAATTGGGAAATGCAGTTAATTTTTTTCAAAACCTTACTGCAACTGCTGCTTTGGGTATATTTAGAAAATTTCTTTTGGGTTTAGGAAAATGACAAATACTACAATGGTCCATGTTCGATGAATCGTGAATATGATGTAGTAGAGTTCCCTGAAATTTTAACTGTGAAATAATATTTATCTTGGAGATATGTCATTTTACACTTGTTTAGTCTAGTATTTAGGGATGATTATATGATATTTACATGGAAAAAGCTTTCAAACATATTTTTGAAAGAATAGTGACATATTTAGGTAGAGATATTTGAGTGTGAAGTTTGGCACTTAAATTCTTTGCTTTGGTTTTGAAGGTTGTGTGGGTAGTAGGCTAGTATGCAAGTATCACTTTTGCAGACCAAAGAAATTTCAGTGCAGTCTTACATAGTGTTGTAGTAGGATTGTGAGATCCTGAGTTTCCAGTGTGTGTAGATTATGTCTTTGCTTTGAGATCTTTTGTGGAGGCTTGCAAAGGTATATTTTGGGATCATTTCATGATACTCTTCTTTCTCAATCAATAAAAAAAGATCATATTGGTCATCAATTGTACTGTAAATCTTGTAAATATTATGAAATGCATATCTTTGATCTAAATTTGTCAACCTATTTTTACAATTTTGAATGAAATTCGACCAATCCTACCGCAACTGCTTGATGGTGAGTAGTAGTTTAGACTATTTCTTGATCTAAAGTTGTCAAAGAGTTCTCTCTTTTTTGTTCAACTTATCTTAGTAGTTAATGTGAAAAACATTGGTGGGAATAAATTCTCACCTTGTAAGCAAAATCTATTTTTAGAGAGAAAAGCCAGAGTTTAGGATTAGCTAAAGGGAATAGCTGTTAGAACAAGGAAAGATTAAATGAAAATCCCTTTAGGAGTAGGAAAGATTACTAATGCATAAAGGGCCTTTAAATATGCTCTTCAAAGAGTCTGAGAGAAAGGAGATAGATAAAAGGGATTAAAATGTTGAGCTATGTTACCTGCAAAAAATATTTATGATCACACTAAAAGAAGGGAAGATTTAGATGAAAACAATGAAGAGGAATGCAACCTATTTTTAAATTGATCCAAGATGTTGCAACTACAATAGAGACAAAGATTTTGGGGGGTGATGGGGGGCCATATTTGAAATTATATTGGTCTTAGAGAACACAATAGAGGAGCAGCTGGAGCGATGTCTTGAAATTTCCATAATTCATGCAAAGAGAGGAGCATCTCTTTTTTGGAGAAGAAATGAGAATGATTAAGACGAGGAGCAGTGGCATATACATTTGTTGTGCAGCAAAGGAGGATGGTGCAAAGAAAGAGTTTTCTTGTGAACAACCAAAGCTTTATGGGCATCATGTAGAGCTAGGAAACAAAGACCTCTTCATAAAAGAAGACAAAGCTAAAGAAGATGATGGCAGTAGTAGTGGAGCAGTAAAAATTTTCCTTTTAAAAAACAAAACAACTGATGAGAAAATCCAAAATGAGTTTCAATGGGGGAGGACAAGTAGAGGTGGGTCTAAACCCACAAGAAACTGAGAAAATAGGAATAGAAAAATTTGGTAGTGGAGGATCTCCTATGGTCCAACATGTGGTTGGAAGTAGAGCAAGAAAAATATGAAAATTTGCAGAAGTATGTAACTTGGTGGAAGGGCAGGCAGTGGCAGTTGGGTTCTTGAGTTCTTTGAACTAGAAGGTTCAAAATTTTGAAAAGATGGGAAAGATGATGTAACTAACCATTTAATGAATTGTGTCCCACTTACTGTCAATTTCGGGCATTTAGGTATGTATCTTAAGAGAATATTTGTTGTATCTGCCATTTATTGAATTTGTAACTGCTATTGAATTCAAGTTTCTGAATAGAAGGTTTTTTTTCTGTTGCTATCTCTTATGTATACTGCATTTGTTTCTTTGTCCATTGCAAGTAAACATATTATAAGGCAGAGAATACTTGAAGTATTTGCATTAGTTGCTATGTTGTTCTTTTTACTGTTATGTTTAGATCCATTATTAGTGAGAGCAAAGTACTGAACGAGTTGCAATAGAGGTGGTCTGCATTACACAACTCCTTCAGACCTAAAATATAATTTTGTGGTGAATTTATGTTTTTAAATTTTTCTTGTGCAGTCAAAACAACTTTAATAACAATTCAAATTAATGACAAGTTTTAAACGTTTTCTATCAGTAACTTCATTAGACCTTTTAATCTTTCCAAGGAGAAAATTGCTCTTGATTTTGCTTCATAACAATTTATAAGTTACCCTCACCTCTAAATCCAGAAATTAAAACATCATCTATCCCAAGATTTAAAAGAAAAAGAAAATTACAGTAAAAAAGAACAGTGGGAAAGGGCACATGGATTGTAGGGAATGGAATACCTGGATTGTAATCCCCAAATATAATCTCTGCAAGGGCTTGGCCTCTAGCTTGACCAAGGTAATCTGCCCAACTAGATTCATATACTGCAAAAGATACATCCACTGGACCACCACAGAGGATGACAAGCACCGCAGGTCTTTTAGCAGCACGTGAGACTTCAGAAACCATCTTGTGCTGTTCACCTGGTAGATTCAAATTGACTCAATCTTGATCTTCTCTTCCTTGGGTTAGGTCTAATCCAACAACAAAAACTACTTCATCTACTTCCTTTGCAATTTCTATGGCTTGAATGAATATAGTATTAGATAAGCAAGCCACATTCTCACATCCTATTCCATACAATGTGTTCTTGACATATTTCTACAGACCTTCAAGTGGTGTTATGGTACTACAAGGAATCCCTGGATATTCATAAGTAGGGAAGAATTTTGATGAAGTATGATGGCCTGCTTTATCTTCCTATAAACTTAATTTCCAAGAATCACAAAAAGATGTAAATTAGCTCTAAAAAATTTAGAAACCAAATTATCCTGAGGAAAGCATTACTTCATGAAGCATTTGTAGGGTATACCAACACTTCACTAGAACTAGTAGTTGAACAGATGCCACAGAGAAACCTTGAATCTGGTAAACCAAATGAGAACTATTTGGCACACCAGATTCAGCTTCTTTATTGTCCTTCAAGTCTTGGTCATTGTTCAACTAGTTGTGGAGTGCCTCTACTTATTAGATTAATAAACATTTCTAAAAAATGAAAGTAGAAGCCAACCATGGTAATTCCCAAGGAGAATAGTTGCATTGTTGGCATTGGGCCCGATGACAGCTAAGGACTTGGTTTGTGTTTTTTATAGAGGAAATTTTTTCCTGCTATTCTTGAGAAGCACAATTCCCTGTCTTGCAGCTTCCAATGCAATTTCTTGATGTTCAGCTGAACACACTTCATCTGTCTTCAGTGTGCCATATAGTTGTTGGCTAAGATCACCAAAGAAAAACCCCAGACGCATCCGTACAAAGAAAAAATTGTAAAGAGTTCTGTTGACATCTGATTCATTCAGCTTTTCTTTCTAGATTGTTGATATTGTGTATCTTTGCAAATAATCTCCACAGTTTACATCCATTCTTGAAAAACAACAATGTAGATACTGTTATCAAATCAGCAAACACAATCTAATCTTAGCTAATATTTAGAATCATTTTCTACCTTCTCTCTAACATTAGGGTACTATTGCACTCTTGGAACCTCAAACGTTCCACCAATAGCTTCTCTTAAAATTTCAGCAGATGACAAACAAAAATCATAGTTACACCAGTTGAAAACACCACATCATACAAATGTTTATCTATGTTATAGATAAAAACACACCTAGTATTATCAAAGATGGATGGACTGAATTATAATAAACTCTATTACCATTGATATTTACAAAATACTAGTATTGGGTGTTCCATCCCTTAAATGTATTCCTCTTACCCTTCATTTTAGCTCCTAGAGTTATAGCCATTGCTCTTCTAATAGAACTTGCTCTAGAAAAGCTAAGAATAAAGAACAAATTTAAATTTGTCTAACCTCAGAAGCTCAAATGCATAGTTCTTTATCTTTTGTCCATAATTAAATTCTGATTAGATCATATTGACATAAATATCTATTACTCTTCATACAAAATCCGAGTCTTATCATAAAGGCACCAATTCTATGTTACAACTAGACTAAGATTAGGCAAGTTGATTCTGCATCACAATATGACCAATGTATATTCCTAAAACTCCTCAAATATCGGTACATCGTTGTGGGAAAAAATGCTACTGATAAAAGTGTAGTATAATTAGTAGAAGTTAGAATATACGTCTTTAAAGAGTATATGACTTTGAATAATTATGCTTACCTGCTTTTAGAAAATCTGCTACTGTATCTTCTAGAGTGGATGCATAATGATGATTAGTATTTATGATTGAAACAACATCACGGTCTGAGGTGATGTAGTTGGAAAACACACTGAAAGCATAATAAGTTAAAGACCAATTCTATTAAAGTCCGTGAATGACTAAAATAGGTCAATGGGGCTCTAAACTACTGCAATTAAAATAGCTAACTAAGAGTGCTAAAAGAAACTCTAAGTAATGCATCAATCTTCACAAACTAAACAATGGGTTAATATTAATGTAATTGGTTACCCTTGAAATCCCTAGTCATGTCTTGCAGTGTTGGTAAGAAGCTCATAATCAGCACAAGGAGGGACTCCATTAACTTTGTTATAGGAGCACATGATACCACTTGCACGTCCTTGCTCCACAAAACTCTTGAATGGTGGTTGGTATGTATCCAACAAATCTTGTTTAGTTACCTGATGATAGCCAATAGAAAACAATGAAATAAAATCAAATGAAACCTTTATTGAAGGCCATGCAGTATGTTCAAGAAGAAGCAAAAAGTTAGAGACAAGTATTGCAGTGTACATTAGATCCATTTAGTATTTACCATGAATCTAATACATCCTTAATATGCTTTAGTTGTTTAGTAAGAAATCTCAACATATATGCTACGATATGTATTACGAAAGCCTAAAATAGAACCAGGCAATGAATGCTACTTACTAACACATTGAAAGAGTAACGAGTAGTGCCCTCCCATCTATCTAAATCATAAGCTATTAAATGCTTGCAGCAGGAAGAAGCTCTCAAAGTCTACTGGACTCTAGGTGATCCTCTTGTCTTATCAGAAAGCATATCACCTTGCAATCCACGAACATAGGCAACTGTGTACCTACTAGCCATGAGCGGATCTTCTCCAGGAATTTCTTGACCTTGTTCCCATCTAGGATCACTAAATATGCTAATGTTAGGTGCCCAGAAAGTCAGACGAGATGCCTGCCTTGCATTATATATTTCCCTTACCTCAATGCCAGTAGACTACACAACCACAAGATTCTTTATCAAATCATAGCTGATAGCTCAAAGTTTGTCAAATATAAGGTGAATGTATTGAGTTTTTATTTTTTACCTACTACTTAAATGTATGTCTTCCTAACAATGCTATAGCATTTGATACCTGAACCTCCCCAGATCAAAGTTTAATTTAAATATGGGTCTTTAACTAGTGTGTTATTCATAGGTTATCCAATAGTGTGAGTAATTTGTTCTTTCCAACTCTCGCCAGCTCAAATACTGGGAATTTTTAGTATCGTCATTTGATATTATCTTTGAGTCAGGATTCTCACTAGGCAAGGAAAAGTTCAAAACCCTCTAACTAGGTACATACAGATGAAACTACTGAGATTTCACCATTTGGATTTCCTTGCTTAAAGCAATGAGTGTGCATCCCCCATTAAAGAATTTCTTTATAGCTTTGAGCTCGATTATCTTAACAAGAGCTGCATATTTAGCACAGTAATGTCTTTGCACATACATCTATTACAACCGTGTTGTCAAATATGTAGGTGTGAGACTCTTAAGTTTTACCATTTGTAGGGCTTGGGCTATTTGTAAGGCTCACTAGGGTTAGCTGGCTTCCAGGCACCGGGAGCTTCTCTATAAGCTTAGGTTAGCCTTCAACCTCATCAGCTCAAAATAAAACAATGGCTCCCAATCCTCAATAGCTCAAAACAAACTAAACACAATATTAAGAAATCTGGGTAAACCTTAGCTTACTATTGACATAAGGCAATTTTCTTGTAGAACTTATACTTGAGCAATAGCATAGCTACTTGATTAGAAAATTTAAAATTTTGTTTCATTTGGGAGGTCAAACAAATTCGAAAATACAAAATTTCAAAACAAAAAAGGCTAAAATTTCTATCAAAATTGTATATTCTGAACTGATTTTGAACAAATATTGCAAGTCCAATAAATTCCAAATCTAGCTAGATTTGGTAGCTATGGGTAGTAGCCTGATAGTAGGATTGAAAATTTTAGCGGAAAGACCATTCATAACAGGTATTGTAAAGTTCAAAGCTTGTTGTATTAGATCTTCATTATTCCCTGGAAAATATGATTGGGCTCTTAGATGCTCTCTTATGGTGGCCTAATGAAGGGTGGGTGTGTGTGTCGTCAGCTTCACCAGATCAAAATTGAAAAAGCACTATTGATCCGATTATCCATTTGATTCATTGAATCATCAGTGACGAGATGCAGTTTGCAAGTTGTAAGAAGTTGTCTTACTAACACCTAGTTTATTCTTTGTTAGTTCTTAGGAATATGCTGGTATCGTTTCAGAAGAATTCACATAAACCTTTTTCTTATTAACTCTACTAGGGGTAATCTTTGGTCCAGGAAGACTTTCTTAACAGCAGATCAATTATCCTTGCCATAATATTTTCATAGTCCATGTTATCCAAATCTTGAATGCTTTTGGATGCAACTGTGTGATGTAAAAAACTCACAATTGTGTCCAAAAGCATTTGTGATTTCAGCAGAGCAATTACTTTGTACTAAGTACTCTAGCTTACCCTAACCAATACTGATGTTATGTTCATGTAGGCTTCCCAAAACATATACATTGCTTATCTTTAATGAATAATAAATAATTCCCCATCATATTCAATGCTCCACCGCTAATTTGTTTTTGAAAATGCTATAAGAGATGTTTAACCAAAGGAAAAAATATAGTCCCTTCAAGGAAATTTGAGGACCTATCAAATTTATATTCTCTACTCATTTTATGATTTGAAACTAGAAAAATGACACTTATACATGTGTTATTGGTTGCACAATGCAAGAGTATAGAATAAATATCAATTCAAATCAAGGTTTCATAGGGCTACACATGGGACATCTTGCAAATTTCAACCGAGTGAGGTGGGTAATTCAAGTATAACACATTTACTGGAAATTTATCATCTATAAATTATTCACCTTTGAAAAACCCATCCATGCATACTCAGCTAGAATATCAAATATATCTATAAAATACATGGATATACAAAGCATAATAGCAAATAATTTGAATAAAGGAATGCTCTGTTTTCTTGCATATTTTCGACAAAATTTTTACTGTTTCAGATGTTGTATGGCCCTGTACAGGCATGAAAGAATGTTGAATTGATTTTAAGTAGTAGTTTCTTCAATCACCTTCCATTCCTATTTTGTTTCATGCAATTAGGTGTGGTTTAGAGAAAGATCTTGCCATTTTTCTGTGAATGGTTATAACCCTGATTTAGGGTAAACAGGGACAAGAATATTTATGTTGCTTTCATTCTAACCATTGAAACTCCATGGGTTTTGGTGAACTTACTCCTTTGAGAATACATTTTCATCTTCTAAGGGTTCTAGACCAAAAGTGTAAGGCCAATATGTGAAAGATTGAAATTTTAGACTGTAAACTGTGTGACAGACTGGTAAAACAGGGTTTATGGAGAAAGCACTTAGGGTTTATCAAATTGTTCATGAAAAGGTACTTTTGATGATTAATTAAGCTTATTCAAGTCTATATAAAGATGCTTTAATGATTGGATATAAGAGTTTGAGACTGGAGGTATTAAAATCAATAAACCACAGGTCTGCAATTGATGCAAAATACAGGTAAACCCAGTATACTGTGATATTTAAAAGTTTTGATAATGGTGTTTGAATCCCTCTTGTACAATGATGTTTTACTAGGTTTGAGCAGAACATATTACACATGCTCCAAAAAATGGTACGAGGTTTTGAGACTACTGATATTCAAATCAATAAGCCTAAGTCTGTAAAACATGAAAAGGACTAGTAAAAGACAGTGTACAATGTGATTTCATGAGTTTGTTCGTAGTTATTGAATTCTTCATGAGTGATATTGTTATTGAATGGTGCTTAGATGTTTTAAGAGTCATTTTTTGACATATTTTAAGGGGTTAAGAGACCTTTTATAAATTTTTACTAATTTTGCTTGACAGTCTGATTTACAGTCACATTTGGCAGTATAAAAGGTAAGCCTGATAAAGGTGTTGGGTAAATTCTCTGGAATGAAATGTGGGAGATGATTTATGTGATTTGATAGATGTTTTTGAATCTATTTATGCCATTAAGGAATAGTAATGAATTTTGGATTTTGAGTTTGTTTCTTGATGGGGCCTAATGGGCATGATTTGTTGTTAGAACAGTCCATTTTTGTGAATTCTCTTATTTGAGGTGTTTGAGTTGGAAATTGGTTTGAGTCTCTGTTATTTGAAGTTGTTTAAGGTGTTTATGGAATCCACAAGTGGTTAGGTGCTTTGGAACTCAGTTTGGTGAATTGAAACTATGGTTTTGTGAAGGAAATGTGAAGTCCTAATTGAAGGGACAGTCAAGAATTTGGTTGAGTTTTGAAGATTGAGAAAGTGAATTGTCTTCCTTTGTATTGCATTTGATATTTTCATTTGATATACTTATATTCATGTTTCTTTACAAGTTTCTCAAGAAATAGTGTTTAGGGACCCTTCAGTGAACACTGGGTAGTTGTTTATTGTTTGTACAAGTTTTAATATTTGATGGTTGCCAGCCTATTGGTACAATTCATCCTTTTAGTTTCTACAACTATTATATTTTGTAAGTGTGGTTGAAGTCCAAACCATTTATAATGTAAAGTTTAGAGTCATAATAGTGCATTCAAGGTTTTCATCTCTATTTTTGTTGCATGAAGGATTTTGAAAATATTAATGAAGACCTTTTGAAACTTGATTTATGATGCAGGAAGTGCAAATGGAAATAAAACGAGTCCAAGCTTCAATGTCAAGATATCCATTTCTCTAAGCCTTGAGAAAAATGATATAGCTATATTGAGTGTGATGCTTGGATTGCCGGTAATGATTGAAATTTGATTTAAAGATTTTACTGAGCTTTTTGAGCCTTTGTTTGTACTTTATGACTGTGTTACTGAATATGGAATTGAAGTTAGGTTTTTGATGATGTTGGCTGTGTTTTACTTTGAATGTTGTAATGTGATGAAACATAAATTTGTTGTTATAATGTACACTTGATAATTGCACATTTTGTAATCTAATGTATATGCTACAGTATATTTAGTTTTTGAAGTGCTTGCATCAAAGAAGTTCTTAACATGCCTGCTTGATTGCTCATATTTTGAGGTAAAAGAATCTGGAGGCGCATTTTGAGTGAAAGAGTGCAAGATTAAGCTATGTAGCAATCCAAGGGTTTAAAGATGGCACTTGTGACTTGTCACAAGAGTTATGGACATAACAAGTATGTTTTATGGACATATCACATCTCTCAGAACAATTTCTCTTGCAACAATCTTGGAGATGTTAGAACATACTTGAAGGTTCTTAACAACTCTAATAGTTGTACCAGGGGCCATGTTTAACAAACCAAATGCAATTGCTAACTTTTCACTATGGTGATAGATAAATGATTCTTTATACCCTGCTGCCTTCATTTTCCAAGCCAATTTCTCCTACTTTGCATAGCTCTACCATGTTTTTGGATGTGATATGTCTCCTACACAAAAAACATGTACCAATTTACAGCCTTCAATCCAACTACATCTAGGTATCTTTTTAATTCCTCTATCTTTCATCAATCTCTTTACTATTTAAACCTCGTATAGATCTTTTTAGAGAAGAACATAAATTGCAACATTTTTAGGATCCAACTAAAAAAGCAATGTTGCTGGAAATACTCAGCCTATATTCATATATGATTCACAACCTATGCATTGGTGAAGATTAGTAATGTCTTTATCGCACAACTGTTTTATTCTTTATTTTTTTTCTTTCATTTGTAGTCATCCTTAGGTTTATTCCTAAGCATTGATATTGATATCTAATTGATAACATGTTTTCCCTTGTTTTTATGAATGGATATTTGCATAGAAAAGCTACACTAACAAACACCATTGTAGATCTCCCTAAAACATGGTAATGAGCAATGCAAGCAGCACAACTGCAATAGCTACCGAATTTGATGGTTCTATAGCAATATTTATGTATATTTTCCTCAAAATACAGTTAATGACAGTAATTCATATCATTTGGCCTTGCTTTTTATAGATAGTTATATGAGTAGATAGCTATTATCATAGCTATTGTTTATATTTTTTGTTTCACAGTGACAAAAATTCAATCATGATAATAATGTCTACATAATTGGAAAGCAGGTGGTTGAAAATATTCCATCACTTTGTCTTGAAGGCCAACCTTTATCTACTTATCAATATTTTGAGAATGTCAGAAATTTTCTTGTAGCTGTTGAGGAGTTAAAGTTGCCAACATTTGAAGCTTCTAATTTAGAACAAGTGAGCATGCTCATTCCAATAGTATTAGATTCTAAATAATTAGTTCTCTATACTTTTGTCTAATGCTGTTGTTTCTTCAAGGGAGCTTGCAACCAGGTTCTACAACAAAAATAGTAGGTTGTATTTTGGCTTTGAAATCTTACCATGAATGGCCATGAATTGAAGAAATCTGAAGGAAATGGTTCTTGGAAGTACACAGGAATTTTGAAGTCCCCTATGCTTCTCAGAAATGTAGGATCCCCTCAATGTACCTCTTCTTGTATGGTTGCAAAGGCCTTTGAAAACTTGCCAAATCCAATAGATGGTAGCATGCAAAAGAATTGCAGTTAGTTGGATCTTTCAGGATGTGAAAGCCTAAATTTACAGATGCAGTGAAGGTTAAAGAAAGTGTTCCTAAGATAGGGAAGATTCAACAAGATGATGTTGAACATAGACTCACTGAAATATCACACTGTAGAGGTCATATTCATGACCTATTTTTAATGAAGGGACTAAACTCCATTATCTCATTTTTTTCATTGTTATTTAATGTTTTGCAATGCTTGAATTGAAATATAACTTCATTCCTAAGTACATGATGGCTTATTGCATGTTTATGGTTGGCAGACCTAATTGGAGCTTGGCTAAGGAGTTTTGTTGTAGGCATTAAGAATTCAAAGGAAAACATTAACCATAATCTTTTTGAACTGCTACAAGCTGCAACACTGGTATGTAACTTTGTTGTCATCCATTTTTTTTGAAATTGTCATTGGAGCTTATCATTACTGCAGATTTATTTCAAAACAGTAAAATTAATAAATGCATTTATATAGTATATATAGGTTATTTTGTAATGTATTCCCTTGCTAGATATGACCAGATGGGCTGAATATGTGTTGTTTGCATTTGTAACAAGATTCTGGTAAAAAAAATTGTACATTTAATTTCATCAACGTTCTAGATCACACTCTGTGATCCATCATTATGATAATTTATTTAATCTTGATGATGGATCACTGACTGTGATCTGGATTGTCAATGATATTAAATGTTATTTTTACCAGAAGCTTGTTTAGTATATCACAAACTCTATAAATTTCATGTTTATTATGTTTGCATGTGTTAATTTTTAGTTGGTTGTATGGTGTTTTCCTAGAGTTGGGGAATGCATTTGACAACTGTGGGATAAAGTTGTAACAGGTCTAGCATAGTTTTAACTTCTATCCATTAGCCTTTTGTACAAAAGAGATAGGAATGACAACTACTTTGTGCATGTCTCTGGAGAATTTACATACGTGTCTTCTGAGCGTGTGGCTCCAAATGGTAGTACAGGTGGAAAGCGAGTTCATTCACTCCCTTATGTTGATACAAATCAGCCAGGTATTTAATTTGTATCATAATGAAATATGTTCTAGGATTGGAGTACTCTATTTGAGGCTTTCATTTTTATCAATGGACCAAAGTCAAATGATTTGAGAATATAATGATGCATTTTTATAGTTCATGTGAGAATTGTGTTATTTGATAAAAATCTACTTCCAAATATGATTTTGATGGATGTTCATATCCTCATACAAAGCTCCAATTCACACACAGGCAAGGACACTTTCAAGTGTATCAATTACAAATTTACAATCAATAATCAAGTTATTGATCAACCGTTCAGGAATAAGGCAGTTGTATATCACTAATTGAATATTGTCTATTTGTTTTCTATCTTGCATGAATTCAACTTTTTTAAAATTGTAAGAGATAACTAGGAAACATTATATCTAGCACCTAAGTTTAGGGTGCCATAGTTGGAAAAGGAAAATAAAATGTTTGAATTTTATCCTCTGTATTATTTGATTTTTTTGAGTTTTTGATGTCCAATTTTTGAAATCTTATTTTCAGGCTGCAGCTCCAAATTGGAGAAGTGAAAGGTGAATACCAACGAGGAAGAGTTTGGAGGAGCCGAAACCAATAGCGGCGGGAAAGTTGTGGATCTGCAAGGGGATTAAATGGGTCAAAACCTTATAGGAGGTCATTGCCCTTCCAAAAGGACTGCAGTTAAGGAAGGGGAAAACAATATAAGTATATGAAAATAGGAGTATTCTGTTTATATAGTGTTTGTAAGTTGTACAATGTCACTGAAACATTGAATTTAACCAATGAGATTTTGATTTGCCAATGAGACTCAATAAAGTAAATTTTTAGAGTGGTTTTTTCTCCACTCATAAATACTGTGTTGTGGCGCCTCTTGATTTGTAATATGTTTATGTTTGTGTCTAATCAATCATATTTATTCAAGCATTTTAGTCTTCATTTCATGGTGTTTTTTAACATTTGAATATCTATGATACTTGAAGTTTATATATATAAACTTGTGAGAATTAATTAAGTTAGATTTGATTTGTAATGATTAAATATATGACTAAATTAATAACTAAATACATGATTAAATATATGACTAAATTAATGGCTAAATATATGACTAAAGTAATGACTAATTAAATGACTACCATGACTAAATAAATGACCAGTTAACAACAATCAATGACTAAATTAATGATTAAATCTATGACTAAATTAATAACTAAATATATGACTAAACAAATCACTACCATGACTAAATAAATGACTAAATTAACAATTAAATCAAGGACTAAATAAATGACAAATAGTTTAGTCATAAATTTGGTGACCTGTTATAAATAACTACAAATAAACCACTAAAATAGTCACGTGACTAAAATTAATGACTAAATAAATGACTAAATAAATGACCAAATTAATGACTAAAATAATGACTAAATAAATGACTAAAATAGTTTAGTCATAAATTTGGTCATGTTATAAATGACTAGCAATAAACTACTAATGGTCACGTGACCAAAATTTGTCATTTATATGCAATTTTTAGTAGTTTATTTAGTCATATATTGTTGTTTGTGTACTAGTGGCATTAAAATCATAATTTAGGTCTTTATAAGTACAAATTAAAATTAAATAATAAAATAATGCATATAATTTCCTAAATGAATTTAATCACACAAGTCATGCAATTACGGTCAAACAGAATGCACATAAGCCCAATTATCCCTTTTAAATATTAAATTCCCCCATTTAATCATAAAATGCATTTCCTAAATTAAAATTTATGGAAAAATGCAATTTAACTCAAAAACTCAGACACTCTTCACAGGCCGACCACATAAGGGATTAAGGTTTTCTGGAACATGACCAATCACGGTATCCGAGGTTTGCACTAATTAATCAAAGACAGATCATACCCAACTAGGTACGACGATAAGGGTTTAGGTCAAGGGTTGGCCAATGTGCTATCTCTTATTAACCACCATCAGGGAAGGTACGCTCAGACCTATGAAACCAGGTGGAGTCGATACTTGGTACCTGTAACATACACACAATGGTGTACCTGTGCATATACATATATAGATAGCCGAAGCACATACTACATCATGACTGTAGTTAACTACCATATAAATCAATTAATTGTATCATCATAGCTAATCATGATAACCTTTCACTTAATCAACAATATTTAACTTCATTATAATAACATTTAACATTTAAAATATCAAATCAAAATCAAAGTGCTATCTTACCAGCTTGGGTTTAGAGAGGTGTTACATATATGATGGCCATTCTTGGTATACTGTATATGCTTGGTACGTGATTTTTGTTAGCTATGGTTATGTTGGAGTTCAACACTTCCATTGCCTCTCATTTTAGTGAACTTGTAATCTGCTCTGTATTCAATTTTATTTATATAAATAATTCAAATACTTGATATTTTGATTTCCCCTTCTATGCTTGGCATCCGATGCCCTTTTTGTTGTGTTTCATTTAAACGATTATGCTTGAAGTTTGAAGTCTTCCTTTCCTTTTTTTTGATGTTTAATATGGCATCCTTTTTGTGCAATGAATGCTGGTTCAAAATGTTGGACAATTGATTGTGAATGATGCGATTATGTCCTGCGTCTCATATTCTTACTGAAGGTTTTGATCTTGTAATTATATTTGTTGTTTTAAGAATGGAATGCTTTGAGTTTTAGATTACATAAATTATATGCCTTGAAATCAATAATCGGTATAGAATTTTATTGATACCACCTTGGAGTCTGGATACTTTATTTTTCATTCGGTATGTATGTTACTTGGGCAATCACTGTTTATATATATTTTGATTTTGTTGCCCTTGTATGTTTTGATGAATTTCTTAACACTGAACTAAAAACTCTTACTCGACATTGGTTCTATACGAGTGCTTTTCATTCTCTTGGAAGTCGAGAGAGATTTATTCTAGAATTAGTTTATCTTGGTCCTTCAATCACGACGTTATTGAACCACACCTGCTTTCACATTTTGCAAGTATTTTGTTGGTGATTTTGAGTTTTGTTTTATCTCCTACGTCGTACTCACATGAGTCCTTATCCTTGCAAGCATTCTAATGGATTTCTTTGTGGTCCTTACTCCTCCATTTTGGATAAGTTTTAAGTTGATTTGAAGGGGGGAGTTCATCTCTACAAAGGGGTGCTTCAAGAGGACACGATGGAGGAAGATGCAAGACCTAGCAAACTCTAAGGAGTATGAATTCTGTAATAATGAGTTTCCTTCTTAATTTATATTATTCATATACATTTATCTTTATATTATGGGAATATATTTATGTATATATGTAGGTAATTATATATGTGTATATATTTTTGCATGTAAGATTTGATATTAGAAAAAGAATTAATCAAGCTTTTTGATTATTGGGTTATGCTGATAATTCATTGGGAAGTAAAACAATTATTTATATTTAGAAATTGAAGGGAATGATTAAATTTTTTGGAAATAATCTAATGGATTTAATTGTGTTATTGGGATGTCTTTTAATGTGATGTTTTCAATATTTAGAAGTTAATAAAGCAATTAAGATTATATTCAAGTTGGGAAAAGATTATTGATTATGTTAGTTATTAAGTTGTCCTTTGGGGTTTGTGTGGTGGGGCGTTACAACATGGTATCAGAGCCTAGCTTCATATACTGGGCACTCTGCATACATATGAGTCCATTATGTGACCTAGCTATCTATACTCTTGAGTTTGGGTATGTGCAGGATCATGGTGGGCCAAAAAGTGGGAATGAGGAAAAAAACACGTCTTTCACCGACCGAAAAATGCGAAAAGAACGTGTTGACTTTTTTTAGGCTCGGGTGTCACCATACCAAACACCAAACCTAGTTTTACAAATCGGATATCTGATTTGGATTGGATATCCGATTTGCAAAAAGCATATATAAAGAAAGTCAGTCACTGTTTTGAAGTCATTTGACAGTGAAGAACCCGTGGGTGCACAGTGCATTGCTTCTTCGCGTAACGGATATCCAATTTGGAAAGGTAAGTTTTTTTATTTTTATTTGATTTGATTCAATTTTTATTTAGATTTGAATAATTTCATATGGCTTTTTGTGGATTTTTTTTTAAAATAGGGTTTTTGATTGAATTTTTGTGAAAAATTTGAGTTTAGAATGGATTTTGATAAAAAAATGAATGTTTTTGTGGATTTTTTTTCACAATAGGGTTTTTGATTGAATTTTTATGAAAAAATTGAATTTAGAATGGATTTTGATAAAAAAATGAATGTTTTTTGTGGATTTTCAAAATAGGGTTTTTGATTGAATTTTTATGAAACAATTGAGTTTAGAATGGATTTTGATAAAAAAAATGAATGTTTTTAATGGATTTTGATTTAAAAATAGTGTTTCATTTATATTGTCTAATTTTAGATTAATTATTTTTAACTTTGATCAGTGCATTATGGCTTTAGAATGAGAATGCACAAATTCCACTAGTTGAGAATGAAAATCCACTAGCTGAGAATCAAAATGTAGAAATGCCAAATGCTCCACCACCTCCGCATAGCCATCAATTGAAGACTTAATTCGTGAAAAATTGGAGCAATTGAGGGGAATTTGTGATGTTTATAAGAAAATCCTCGATTATCCCATATGTCAACCACATTGACATGAATACTCATTACAAAATGTAGAAACCCCTTCCACCCAACATAATGCATTTCATTCAAGGGTGAGAAACCATGAGGCAATATTATGCATGTGGATTGTCTTATGATGATGTGAAAGATCTCCAAATAACAAAAGCCCAAATAGCCTCTTTATTTATTAACCCCAACACTGGTTTTCTAGTTAATGTTAACAAACCAAAACTTTATATAAAATGGTGCACGCATAGCGGCATAGTAGATAACTTTTGGGATTGTTGGTGTATGGTTTTTGATAAACCACCCAACAATAATCTTGATGTACCTTTTTACTTTATTAAAAAATTATATGCTGAGTTTTTGTTAGGGCATCATGTCAATTACTTTGACATTAAACCCTTCCGGGGCGTTGGTGGAGGTATGCCCCAGGATAGGCCAGGGGCAGCTAGAGTAGTTAGGTGCCCACCTATTCCCCGTCCTCCCCTTCCTCCGCCACCTCCAGTACAACATCCAGATATTACGGAGGATGCAGCCACACAAATGATCCAGGACATTCACTCTTTGAGTGGTCTTTTGGTTTCCTATGCTTCTTCAGTATCTCAGCCACAGTCTAGTGATCTTGGCAATGGATCCAGTGCTGCTACATCATCCTCCTCGGGTCCACATATTTGTGTGCCACATATTTGCAATACGTGCCAGCAAATATGTTTGGGTCCTATTGTACAGCCCCCTGAGCAACCATTAGATACTTTTGATTATGACATCCAGGATGTGGAGATTATAGCAGATCACACGCAAGGGAGTGGAACACACCCTACAGAGTCCTCTCCTACTAGAGAGGTGAACATTGGAGTAGTTACATAAGTAACATTTAAGGTGTAAATTCATAATTTTCATTTTTAAAAATGAATATTAATAAGAGATAGCATCACACTAATATTTATTTACATGGTCTATTTTAATGTCAATGACTCCAGGAGGAGCTCACACATGGGCAGGATCGATAATCTACCCTTAGGGCCATTTCATTTGGCCTCGAGACACACACAATATGTATTTTTGCACTCACTCATTTACATTTTTTTACTGTATACTTGCTTGTCATTAATGAAATTATATATTAACTTATATGTTTATCTTATTCTCTACTTGTAGGAAACACCTAGTGCAAGCGAGGTGCGATGCTCTCCAGACTATGGATGCACAATTTTAGATAAGGTAAAGGTAATTGAACTCAAATTTGATTGAA
>VDFB02373365.1:16564810-16616380 GCA_007258455.2 Sequoia sempervirens | reverse complement strand
CACAAGTCTTGAAACCACAATTCAAAGAAATCTAGAGCAACTACATTTCTCCAAACCACAACCAGATACACAAAAAAAGCATATCACATATACTAATGGAAATATCTTGCAACGTATGACAATCCAAAAGCCAAAATTATAGATATAGAAATCATTAACAACCATGAAAAATATATCTGAATCACACAACCATAGAAACACATCCTGGAGCACAACATGGAGCAAACCAACAAACCTTCTTGATTACAATTTTCTCAATATCCTCAACATATACAATCAATAACCTATTTCCATGACATCAATGACAATAACAATCAGTTGATAACCAATTGACATAAATGACAACACCTTCATACTTGCAACAAAAAATACCATCATTTTCATCCTCTTTTATTAGGTTCCATACCCCAAACCTTGATCTTAGGGAGATAGTAGAGGGTAAGAACTTATTTACAACAACATTGACATTGATCCTAACAAACACCAATGTAGACTTCTTTTGTGTTACTTTATCTATTGCTAGTAAATGACCAAAAGAGTTGGCTATACCTTAGAAGATTTTATGATTCCAAAAATCCAAAGGGAGCCTGAAAATCCGTATCTAGGTAGGGGCTATCAAATGAAGATCTACAGAAGGATAAAAAATAGGCATCCATTTGCATAAGGATAAGTAGTTCTTGAAATTCTTATCATATGCCCATGGGCCCCCAATTAGCACCTTAAACAAATATTTGTGAGTCATGAAGCTAAACATAAATAAACCATTTTCCATTGCACTTCTGTTGACACTCCCTTTTAGTTTCCATATAGTTTTTTCCCATTTCCTTACTTGATCTATTTTAGATCTAAAATTAAGAAACTTACCTACAAGAGAGAGATGAAGACTAACAATCATCTCATTCACACTATCATCATGAAAAACAATCTCAAGACCTTCTAGTGAACATGAAACCTTTGAACGATTGAAAACCCTAGTTTTCACCATATTTGGAGATCTTTAGCCAACCAACTTATCCATATAGGATACTAGATCTTCCTTTGAGAAAAACGAGTCTAGACCAAAGGGAGGGGAAGTAGGAGAGTTTTTAGCATCTTGAGCAAAGGCCTTAAAGGACGATGAAGCATTATTCTCTTTTGCACTATTTATCCTTTCCATGGAAGCAACCTTCACTCATTTTACTACCACAAAAGCATCCTTGTTAGGTCCCCCACCAATCAGCCCCATAACCAAAACCACAAAAAAAAAAAAAAAAAATGAAAGTTGCAAAGCACATAGGCATAAAATTGATAACTTTAGAGTGCGAATAAATCCCTATTAAATACTAAATCAAATCCCTATCAAAGGGTGAAGTGATGGGTTTGTAGGGTATTGTGACTTATTATTTATGAGTAGGTTGCAATTTGTGGTTTGAAAGCCATGTATTTGTGTCCAGGTCATGATCTACCTATTTACAATTTTTGAATCTCTATTGGAGGTAAAAAAACTCTCATTTTGTAGGTCATGAATATTTTTTAGAGGTTACCAAATTCATTGAGTTTTTTGTAGGTTATGGAATTTAGTGTACATCCTGTACATAATCATTGACTAAGAAAGAAAGTAAATAAAAATTCATGACCTAAATAAGGTACATAAGGTTATTCATTGAGTAAGAAAGAACATATATACAAATCCTCCAAAACCAACACTAAAACTTCTTCAAATCAATGGAAACCTAAGAAAGAAAAAGTTAAGTGTTCCTATTGCAAGAAACTTGAGCATGGTGAGCACAAATGTACAAATATGCATATTGACCACCTCTCACATCTTCTTGAGAAGTAGAATATAGGGTTCTTGAATCTATCAAACAATAATCAACTAAAGAATCTAGTAAGGAAAAGGAAAAATGTAAAGAGAAATCTATGGGAAAGGATCTAGTTGCTATTGCATCATCATCATCATCAACTCCATCTTGGATTATTGATTTAGGTGGCTTGCACTGCATGAATTTTTTACAAGCTGAGTTTTCCTCCTTAGAGCTTTACAATATGTCTTCTATTACTTTGGGTGATGACACTCTAGTAGTAGTTGTAGGGAGAGGTTTTGATGAAGTAAAGGTGGAACATTCACAAATTTTCTAAGTGTACCTTCATTTTTAGCTAATCTCCTATCAATATATTAGATTATTCACATAGGGAAGAACATTCCAAATCATTTTTCTCTAGACTTAGTTGAGATTAGAGAGTTTCATAGTGAAAATTTGTTAGCATTGGGAAGGGTAGATTACCAAAATAAGTTATACACCTCACACTTTACACTTAATTTTTCTCCCACAATATTTATTACTAATTTGAATGGAGTTAGAAAATTATGACATGAGTGGTTTGACCACCTTAACTACCACTACCTTTAGTAGCTTAGACTATAGGATATGCTCATAGGATTTCCTAGAGTTAGATTCTATAAGGGCCTTTGTGAGGGTTGTACCCTTGGAAATCATCTTGCAGATAAATTTGAGAAAGGAAAAGCATGGAGGGCTACACAAATTTTGGATCTTATTCACAGTGATGTATCATGTGAATTTCTCCATTCATCTTTCACTAAGGATAGGTATGTTCTCACTTTCATTTATGACTTATCTAGATACACATGAGTCTACTTCCTTTCATAGATATCTAAAGTTTTCAAATTTTTTTGATACTTCAAGGTTCTTGATGAAAAAAAATAGGGAAAGTAATCAATATTCTTTAGATAGATATTAAGAGAGAGTATGTCATCAATGGTTTGATAAATTTTATAGATAAGAGGGGATAAACTTGAAATTATCTCCAATAGAATGGTGTTGCATAACATACAAACAAATCTTGAAAGGAGATGGATAATTGTGTGATACACTCCAAGGTCCTTACACCACAATACTAGGCATACATAATCAATTGTGCTTGTTACATTCAAAACATGGTTCTCAACAAAGCATTGAAGATAACCACTCCCTTTAAATCTTGGAAATGTAGGAAACCATCAATTGAACACTTCAAGTTCTTAAGATTTTCAGCCATGACACACATACGTAAACAATATTTCAAGGTTATGGAAGCACAATCCAAATCTTGCATATTTTTGAGTTATTCAAATGGTGTGAAAGGTTATTGCATACTCCACTTAACCACACATGAGTTCATGGAGAGGAGTGTTAAGTTTTAGGAGAGTCCTACAAACTCAAAACTTGACATTTATTCTTTTAGTGTGGAATCACTTTGTTTTGATGATTCATTTGATGAATCAAATCATCCACAATATATTCCTAAGGCATATACTTCTTGTTTTGATAACGAGGATAATGATGGTGAGTCATATTTTTCTACTTGTACACATGATTTGGAAGATGATGTTTTAGTACCTAACTCACCCACTTTCCACTTTATTTGGGTTGGAAAGACACTTGATAGTGTAGGTACTTGATATGGAATCAAATAGATGGTAGATGTGCATGATCACACTATTAGAGTGGACCATATGGTCACTTTCCTCAACCTCTAATCCATAAACATTTAGAGAGGCATAAAACATGCTTGGGTGGGATTATGTTATGCATGAGGAATACAATTCCTTAATGAGAAATCACATTTGGTAACTGACACCACTTCTTAAGGGAAGGAAGGTGGATTAGTGTAGGTGGATATATTGGATTAAATTTACTACAAATGGGTCAATTGCTAAATACAAGGCATGTTTGGTTTCTATTTTTTTCATAGATTGTTGGTATTGACTACACAAAAAGCTTTACACCCATGGCCAAGATGACTTTAATCCAACTCACACTTACTATTTCTACAATGCATGGCTGAGATGCAAACTAGATGGATGTGAAGAGTGTTTTTGTATATGGAGACATTGAGGAAGAGATCTACATGGAGTAGCCACTAGGGTTTGTTCAAGACTCATCCTTAGTTTGAAGACTTAGGAAATTCCTCTATGGCCTCAAACAAGACCCTTAGGCTTGGTATGCTAAGATGGATTCCTTCCTCCTAGCTTAAGGTTTCACATGGTATCATTCATACCCTAATGTGTATCTCTTATGGTAGGGTAATTCATTGTTGATACTTGTACCTTTTGATGATGATATCTTGATCACCAAGAGCACTTCATCTACCGTATAAATAATGAAGTTAGCTTTATAAGATATATTTAACATGATACACTTGGGTTTATTGTATTACTTCCTTGTTATTTATATTTCACAATTTGACTCAAGGATCACTCTTACATAACCCAAGTGCACTCTTCATCTACTTGCTCAATTTCACATGGCTAATTATAAGTCATATTTTACTAACTTTCTACTTGGATTCAAGATTGAGGTTGATTATACTAGACCATTGGTTGATGCTACCTTTGTATTAATAAATTATTGAAATTCTCATATATTTGAATCATACTAGGCATGATATTTCATTTGTGGTAGGTATAGTTTCAAGATTCATGTAAGATCCTCATGTGCTGCACTGGAAAGCAATTAAGAGTATCCTGAAAACTACCTTCATCATACTATGAGATATGGGATTTATTACAAATTTGGCATAGAGGTTAACTTGGTTGGATACACAAATTTTGATTATGTTGGTGATACTCAAAATCATAAGTCCATTTTAGGTTACAATTTTCACTAGGTTTTGGTCCTATTAGTTGGTCCAGCAAAAAGAAAAATATTAAATTATTTTATCATCCTTTCCTTCAAGGAATTCTCACTGAGTTTGGAATTCCATTTAGACTGCTCAAACTCATTTATTTTGAAAACCGAAACACCATCTTGAGATATGTAAGAATATGGTCCAAAACTAGCTGACCAAAAACAATGATTCATATGCATTACATTTGGGAGATTATTCATGGTCAAATCATTGACTTAGTATTTTTCTAGTCTTCAAAGAAGGTTGTTGAATTTTTTACCAAAAAATTTACCAAGAGAAAGTCCATTCAACTACAAGATCTTCTTGGGGTGTGGTCTTCTTTGACAGTAACATCGTCTTTGTGGGGATTTCTTGTCTTCTTTTACATTCTTTTCTATCTTTTGGGGAATATATTTTCCTGCTATGTTTTCTCCCTTTCTCCACTTTATAAGATATTGCATTGTATTTGGGTACTGTTGTAAGTTTTTTCCTCCCTTTATGATTCCCATCAATTATAATTTATCTAAGATATCCTAATGGCTTATCATGCTCAAGTTCCTCTAGTAGTTGCATTACCCCTTTGTCAAGTTGCACTCAAAAACCAATTTTGCAAAATGTTCAAAAGATGGCCTTTTCCCTTGCTTCCCTTCTTTAGGTCCTTTCGGGGAATCATGTCTCAAAAGGACATTTGGACGAAGGTCTAAATCTGTTCCTGATCCTTGACTTCCCCTTCTTCTTTTCCTTCCTTCTCCATGTCCTTTTGAGGTTTCGATCTCAAAGGGACATTTGAATCAAGTCCAAAAGTCTACTTTCCTTTCGAGTTCCCCCTTTCCCTTTTCTTTGATCTATCCTTTTGAAAATTTAGGTTTTGAATGGACATTTGGACCAAGTCTAAATGTCCATTCCATCCTTGCTTTCGAATTTCCATTTTCTTCAATCTTATCCTTTCAAATATTTATGTATCAAATGAACATTTGCACCTTTGGTCCAAATGTTTGGATCCATTTCCCATTCCCAATTCTACTCTTCTTTTGTTCGATTGAGGTTTTCAAATCCAATCAAACATTGGATGAAAGTCCAAGTTCATTCCTGATACTTGATCTTTATTCTCTTTCTTCTTTCATTCCATCGAGACTTCAAATCCCAAAAGGATTTTTGGACCTTTCATCCAAAATTCTAGATCTGTTCTTGATTTTTTAGCTCGATTCTTTCTCCCGTCAGGACTTCAAATTTCTTTTAGACTTTCACACTTTTTGTCCATAGGTCTGAATTTGATTGGTATTCTTGCTCTTGATCTTTATTCTTTATTCTTCTTATGTCCCATCATATTTGTGGGACCCAAACAAAATTCCACACCTTTGGTCTATAAGTCTCGATCCATTTTCCACTTTTGAACCTAATTTCTTTCTTCTTCAGAATATTAGGTTTCTTTAGGACTTTTAGACACTTCATCCAAAATTTTTAATCCAATTGGTTTCGATCCTAGTCCCTTCTCTTTCTTCTTTAGTGTTGTTCAACTTTTGAGACCCTATAGGACTTTTGGACCCGTCATCCAAAAGTCAGAACCTGATTAGGATTCCCAGTTTTTCCCCTCTTTTCTTTTCTTTTAGTTCAAGTTTAGGGACTTGATAGGAATTTTGTACCTTTGGTCTAAAAGTATAGATCCATTTTGGATTCCTGAATCCAACTCCTTCATCAAAGTTTTAGACCTTTTCTATATTTTTAGATTTTTTTTTCTAAAAGTCCAAATCTAATTTTTGTTTCCACTCCCACTATCTAGTTCCTACTGCCTTTAGTGCTTGTTAGGGTTTTGGACCCCACATGAACTTTTAGACATTTTTCCAAATTTTCATGATTTTTCCATTAATGTTGCATCAAATTTCACAACTGCTAGATTTGAATCTTAAGGCTACAAGGATGATTTTAAATGCATTCTTTATTAGTTGCAAGTGGAAAAAATGGTGCCCATGCTTCATTCTTTGTTTGTAGACCACTTTTTTTTAGAGGGCCATTCTTGGGAAAATTTTGTTGTAGATTTTATGGGGGTTTCTATTCTTCAATTATATATTCATTAATGAGGAAGCACATTGTGGATGTTAGAGCCATCCTAACAAGGTTTTTGATTGAATTTGGATGGACACATGTCTGAACGTAATTTTTAGGGTTTTGGCTAAGGTTTCTTACCTAACCACATTCCCTTTTCTCTCTCATGACCTGTAGATGTATATAATGCACTTTTGTGCTCATTGTAAGGGTTATTTCCTAGATTTTCTTTAGTAGACTTGTGTAATATTTATATTCTCCAATTGTAACATTTACTAATGGCTGTTTATCAATACAAATTGCTATCTTGCCTTCTCTCACCTTAGATGTAATGTGAAAATTATACTTTCCTTCATATTTGAATAAATGTTTCTTTGTTTCCTATTGTAGACATGGAAAATATACCAATCACACCTAATCCTGATTTTATTAACACCATTTCATCCTAAATCACCCTCGGTCTAACCATTTAATAAAATTCCCTTATCTGATTAAATTCATCAATTATCCTCTCTTAATTAAATAAATCATTTTATCTAATTAAGTCTTTCTCCCCTATTAATTCAATCAATCTATTTGATCTAATTAACCTTATATCCATATTTAATTAAATAATTCACTTTATTTGATTAAATCTCTAAAGTATAACTATTAAATTAAACAAATTAAACCTTTTTTAATTTAAGCTAACCAATCATCCTCTTTTGCTAAATAAATCAAAATATTTATTTAACTAAGTCTAAAATCACTTTCTTCTCATATTTGATTTAAATTAACCTATAAATCTAAGTCAAATTTGTTACATCATCTAATCCTTCATTAAATTAATTAACCTTTGATTAATTTAATCCTAATTCATGTCCCATCCTCTACCTTTTGCCACTTGCACATGAAAATAGATTTAATTTTTTTATTAAATCCCTATTTTCTCTCAACATGGCATAATAGGGGAATATTCTTTCAAATTTGAAATCTCCCTCCAAAGGGATGTGTCCTTCCAACAAGGCATTTATTTCATCTTACAAGTCCTTTTGCATTGAGCCAAGTGGCCTTAACTCCATTCGACTCTCCCTCCACCTTGTCATTTCACCATTTTCAAATTTCAAATTTATGCATTTATGGGCACATTCATCAAAATGTGCACATCCTTCATCCACTCTTCTTTTGACAAGTGGCATCTTTCCATTGGTTGAATCTTAGTCCCACATTGCTCTATTTTGGGCATTCTTCCAACTTGACATTCTATAAATAAGAGACTTCATTCCTCATTTTAGCATCCACAATTTGAGCAAACTTACTATACTCAAATCCATTCTCAAGCATAGCAATTTTCATTAATTTTCATCAAGTCTTAGCTAGGTTATGCAGGTTTTTCATCATGGAGCTTCATTGAATCTTCACAAAGTGAATCACTTTTCATCAATCATCAACATTGCATCATTGGATTTAGGAAATGGCCAATTTTCACATTAAATTGGCACCAATTCCCCCATGGGATCAAGAGTTTGCTTGTTTAATTAGGATTCAATCCCTCTTTTATTGTTCTCTTATTGTGTTCTTCATCTCTTTTCCTAATTTAAGCTTTGTAAATGGATTTCATGGGGAACTTTGATTCTAACTTGCATTTCAATCTTCTAATGTGTTTGTTTGTTGTGTTTTGCAGGTATTAGGATCTTGTTTCATACATTTGGTGCTAGAAGGATGGCTTGAATCACAAATCTAACACATTTTTTGATAAATTTTGTCATTTTTCAATAGTTCTATTTGTTAGTCTTTATTATAGTGCATTCGCAAGATCTTCCGATGCATCCACACTCTATTACAATGCATCCAGGCCTTGTTTTGGTGCTTTGAGCATTGTTTTAGCACTTTTGAGGATTGTTTTAGCACTTATGAGGACTATTTTAGTGCATCTGAGCATTGTTTTGGCACTGTGAGCACTGTTTTGGCACTTTGAGCACCGTTTTAGAGCTTCTGAGGACTATTTTAGTGCTTCTGAGGACTATTTTAGTGCATATGAGCACTGTTTTAGCACTTTTAGAGTCAGTTTTAAAATGACCATATCATGGTCATACAAAGGTCTTTTTTGAAGCTTTTTTTTGAAATGGTATAGAATTTCGTAAGCTATCCAATGGTGTTGGTGTTTATTAACTATTAATGAGTTAAAATTATAAAATTTACATCTAAAGTCAAATCACATTATAGCTTGGTCTAAGTTTTAGGGTTTTTATGCTTAATGATTCATCTAACCCCTATATCCTTTTGTTTCTTGATCTCATCTAACATTTTGAGCACTTTTTCAGGTTAAGAAAATCAAAAAGTGGAGGAGGAAACGAAAGAAAAGCCTTTTATGACATCATTTCTCTATTGTATCAAGTGTGTTTAGACACTCTCAGAAGCAATTATAATTCCAAGTTTAAGGATTTTATCTCTTCAAGCTCATAGGACTCGATAGATTTCAATTTGGGCTCTAAAAAGAACAAGAAAAAGGGATTAAAAAGAACCTTAGGAAAATTTACTAGATTTTGTTTAAGGTTAAAAATTAAACAATCAAATCTCACATTTCTTTTGGTGCACTAAAAAGAATTCACTTTTGCTTTGTACACTTAAAATGAACAAGTGTTCTCATTGTTTTGTAATTACTTACACAAAGTACTATCATCAAAAGATGATGCACTTCTCTCACACCTCATGGAAATCTTGAGAATCAAAAGGCTTTTGGTGACATTAAGTTGCATAAGTAATTTCCCATACACTTCAATTTGGGTTTAAAATTGAAGAACAAATTTTGTGAGTGTGAGTGGGCATATTGCATGTGTTCTCCCTTTGTTTCTAAACAAAGGTTGATCAAAATATGAATATGGTTACTTTCGCTTTTTTTAATCTTAGAGGGATTTCCTTGGGAAAAAATTACTCACCCAAGGGAATGACTCAACCGGTAACACTTTAAAGCAGAGAGTATTTCCAGCTAGGATATAAATGTGGGTATTGGAATAAACACCAACATCATGCAGTTGATTCTAATGGGAAGGGAAACAATGGTCTCTCACTATGTTGGGTCAACTCCTACAAATGGAAAGTCTAAATTAAAATCCTTGTTTTAGAAAGGCCAAAATCCCTATCTATTTGTTGGTGCAAGAATGGTCATTCTGAAGCTGCCCCACACTTTTATGAGTTTTAGTAGAAATGAAAAGTATGCCATGGGAGATTCATGGGTACTAATGCTTGGCTGCTCTGAAAGAAGTATTGAGCCGTGGAAGGGAGCCAGTGGGGTCAAGCATCTAGCCATTCACTAAAATAAGCGTAGCTAGACTTGTCCAAGTGGGGACTCAAAAAATATAGTCTTCATATCCATAGGATTGTGCTTGTTCTTGGTTACAAAACACTTTGCTTGTTTGAAAATATTTGGAAAACAAACATTTAACATGAGCGTCAAATCTCAAACCCTTTAGGAGAAGAAAATATCCTTGAATGAATTTGCATGCCCTTGCTTTCCCTTGGGATTCATATCCTTAGAGGTTTCTAGGCATTTGAATTTTATCTCAATTTTCTCTCACTAAAGTCAACATTAGGGAACTATCACCTTGATTCTCTTGATTTCCACATAATGGACCTTTTGGGATGAAAATAAATTGAGACATAGACATTAAATTTAAAACTTAATCAAGAGAGTGTTTGTGGTAAAAGAAATTCATTAATCAAGATGAAATCAATTGAACCCCACACATGTGCTTGTTTATCTTTTGTCTTATGGTCTTTTGAGCAGACATTGATCTTTTGGTTTGAAGTACTCTTAGGGAAAAGCATGTTCTTCAAAACCTTGGTCTTGTAAACAAAGTTCTTCTTAGGTTCATTTAGGATCAAAATAACCAATCAGTTCATCCATCTCAAGCATCAATCAAATCCCATCTCACAAACAACTTTTGAACCATTGGAAAAATCATTCGTACTAGACTTTTGGAAAAATCTTCTTGAAATCAAAACAAAATCATCTTGTTTGACTAGGTGTGTGTAGATGAATCCTTCTTCATACACTTAGTTAAATTATCACATTGTGGACAAGTTCATTCCAAGAAAACATTAGACCTCTTGGAGTTTATGAGTTCATTATCAAATCCAAATCCAAAAATCCAAATCCAAATCAAAATCCAAATCAAACCCAAAATCCAAAATCCAAAATTCCTAAAGTCTAGTATCCCTCCAAGGTTCCTAAAAGTTCAACACCCATATCATTCACTCCATTCGTCCTTTATCTCATCATTGGTCCTAAACACCTTAGAGGTCACTTTTGCAACAAGGTCAAAAACACAAGAAGAACATGGAATATAAACTTGATCCATACATCAAGAGTAAAGAAAGTCAACCAAACTATCAAAGCCTTACAATGCCAATTGATTTTCAAAACTCACATTTATACAATCCATACATAGGATCAATATGTCCTACAAACCGCAATGGTACAAAAAATGTGAGTATACCCAATCTAAATCTTGGAACACCTTTTCCGATAGTAGATTTAAATCCAAGTCCAAAATTACAATCTATCAACCAAATACTCAATGCATGAGTCTTCAACAAAACAACATTATCCCACCAAATCCATACATGCCAAATGAGAATATACCAAGTACAACTATACCAAGCATGAACTTCTTGAATCCACACTTGGTAAACTTTTGGATAGATATGTTTTCAAATCACACAAATGTTGCTCAAAATCCATCACACCCATATGTCCCCCTCACTTTTCATAATCCTAATGACTCATCTTCATCATTTCACACAACCCCTCAAACCTCTCTCCCTACGACCTCACAAGGAGAAGGTGACTTATTTGGACCAGAGGGCATTTTTGATCAAACATCATCATTTCGCCAAGGGAGCATTCCACTCACTTTCCCACCACTCTCACCCTTAACATTAACATTTGTATCACCTCTTGGTTTGGGGCTACCTTTGCTACCATTTCTCATCCAAAACATCCCCCCAACCTTCAATCAAGGCATCATGTCATGTCCCCAAAATCAGGACATTTATATAACTAAGAAACATAATTAAAATAGTAACTATTTGATATTTCACAAGTGTAATTGTCCAAAATAATATTATAATTATGAATATTATAAATAAAATCATAAATATTATTATGATATAATAGATAAATTATCATTATTAGACAATTATAATTATTATAAATACAAAATACATATTAAAAAAGAAATATTGGTAATATTATAATTATAATTACCATAAGGTAATATTATAATTATATAACCATATACCAATATTAATAATTATAATTATAATATAACAATAAAAGTTCTCATATGAAATCAATATAAAATTGATGATACAAAAAAACATAAATATCAGATAAATATTAAAAGACTTTAGCCAAGACTATCGAACTATTAAGAGAAACATCTTCTAAGGCGAGTGATAACTAAAAGAACAAGAGCTGTAGGGCAGCAAAGTTCCTGCCAAATAGTAATAGAATTGTTATGTTTTAATTAGTTGTGTTTGATAAATTTTAGCAATGTCACTAATGATAAGTACTTGCTTGGTGACAAAGCCTGTGATAGAATTAAACCTAACGGTAGGGCACATAGCACTTTACAATCTTGATTTTAGGATTCAAATAACTAATGGACATAGAACATACGTAAGTATAAACCAAGCAACAATATAGCCCCATGCTCAACAATATTGATTTTAGGATTCAAATAACTAATGGATATAGAACATAAGTAAGTACAAACCGAGCAACAATATAGCCCCATGCTCAACACATAAACACAAATAGGAATAGCTCATATATTCAACAAATAAATTTCAATGGAGGGGAACACGGGCAAAGAGAGCTAGAGTTCCAAACAAGGACCCTCAACTATAGTTTCAACTTAACACACAAGCCAATTGGAAAACAATTTTGAGTTGAATCCATTCAAAGCTCACCAAGATCCACAATGTTGCTACTGTACCATTGTATGCTAAATTATATCGTGATCTAATTTATGGACTAAAAAATCAAATAACCAAAGCCCACTAGGGTAAAGCAATTACAAAGATTTTATCACATCACATTAAATACATGTCCCCTAAAAGACACTAAAGATATAAAAGTTACTAAGTACAACATCTATAAGTTCTTAGGCCAATTACTTTGAGTTGGAGTTGTAAGGCTTATCATGTCCATTAGATTATCTTTATTAATTAATTTGTACAGGTAGATTTTCTGGGTTGAGGCATTCCATTCTCAATAATATTAGGACTAAGTGTGTTGTACATCTTGCAAGTCTTAGTTATAATGTTGGAATATTATTGTAATGTTGGCACACTAGTTAAAAATGGTAACATTCTAATGTTGTTTGTAGATGATCCCCTTCAGGACTCAAAAATTATTGAATTTAAGAGTATTGAAAAGGATGAGTCCATCTTGGAGAAGCTAGAGTGAATGTTGAGCTTCTCCTGCAAAGTTTGACTTTTGGATTTGCAAGATGAGTACAATTAATGTGTAACTCTTGTTTGCATGTTGAGCAATGAACATGTGTCAATTGGACCCATCAATGGTTTTGAATACCATTTGGTAGTTTTCCTAGAGCCAAAATTCTATGAATAAAATGCTAGGGTGAATAATCTTATATATAAAGGCTTGGAGAGTGTTTAGATGGTGATTACTTTCTCCAAGGGTAAAGAGTTTGCTACAATATCAGATTTTTGAGTCTTTTCCTTGCATTTGATATCTATTTTGTACAAAATATGGATATGTATGGAATGTTTGCTATTTTTTTTTTTCTTAAAGTACATTTTGGAATAGTGGGTGTAAATGTTTTGAATAGTTTTAAAACTGTTACAATATTCAACATGGTAAATAATATTCTATTACTTCTAAAGTAAATTAAATATTTATCTTTTGCAATGTTAAAGTACATTTTTTTTAAAGAAAAGTATTAACTTAATATATAGATATCTTAGATAAATCTAAGGTCTTGATTCAACCGATGCACTGGTATTGTGGGCATGCGGGTGCATCCCTAGGGGGATTAGTCTCGCCCTAGCTCAAGTACCCAAGGTATGGGCCGATGGGCTACTGGCTGGGTCGCACGGGGATTCCCCTTGGGTAAAAAAAAAAAAAATAGATCATACATTTTATTTGTATTTTATTATTTTAAATAAAAACAAATTATTTATTTACTTTAAATTTTATATAGATATCTTACATATCTTAAATATCTATCTAAAAAGACAAATAGATTATACTATTTATTTATTTTTAAATGAAGATAAATTGTTTATTTATTTATTTTATATTTAGTATATATCTATCTAAAATACATCAATATATCAATTTGGAGGTGCTTATATTAATTAGGTCATTATTTCTATTTTATAAATGAAATAAGTATTAAATATTAATATCTATGTATAGACAAGTTAATAAATGAGAAAATATCATATAGTTATTTATTCAATTAATAGTTGATGAGGGCACAACCCGAGACATAGAAAATAACCCACAAACAAGAGAATAATTTTATTATTCAGAAAATGGAGCTTCTTACATGCAGATGATCTCAAATTCCCCAGTTCTACAACACATGCAAGTTACAGAAAGCTACAGAATAACTCTTTCGCAACATGCGAGCTTGTCCCCAAAAAGTTACCCAAAAATTAGAAACCCACCCATAAATAGAGCTCCTCTTTAGTTTGGAGCCAAAACAACATTCAAATTTGAGTTTAGGAAATTTGGTGCTGAAAAATTACAACTTGAAGTTCAAATTTCAAAAGAACATTTGCAATTGTATCTTCTAGAAAGTGTGCCAACTTCCCGGGCCATAACTTTTGATCCGGGACTCCGATTCGCAAACCGTTTGAACCGTTGGAAAGGTCTCGAAGTCAAGAACATGCTCAAAATTTGCTACACCGATTTTGGCAAGTTTCAGGGACAATCTGGAAAATCTAAGTGCCTCAAATCTAACTCAAAGATTTTTAGGTGCAAATATGGGAAACTAAAACTACAATATCTTTCAACCCGGGAATAAAAATAAAAACCATAAATTAGGAATTTCATTATGATGAAAAGGGTATCCAAAAATGTAAAAAATCTAAAAATTAAGAAACTTGAAATTTAACTATTTTTTGGGTGATGCAAGATTGCCCTTACACCACTGGATGCTCCTGCATCAGACACCCAGGGTAATTTGAGAAGTGGCGCCCGTCACATCTTAGTTGGTGGAGGAAAACCCAAATGGTCAACCTCTACCTTAGGTATCTAGGATGAATCTTCAACAGGCCTTCCTTTCCATTTCACCAGATATTCTTCATACTGTCTGTTCCTGGTACTCCTTCCCACACAACTATCCAGGATTTCTTCAATCTCCTCCTTTTCTGAAGTAGGTGCTAGAATCCCCACTTTGTTCCATTGTTGGTACTTCCTCTACACCACCTTCATGATATTCTGTCAAATCTGAAATGTTGAACATAGGGGAAATATTGAATCCATCCGACAACTCTACCTCATATGCATTCCTGAATCATGCCTCTTCAAAATTTTACAGGGACCGAACTTCTTCATCTTCAATTTGTTATATATTCCCACTAGAAACCTTTCTTTCCTCAAGTGGACCATCACTTCATCACCAATCTGAAACTCCTTATACCTCCTCTTCTGATCTGCCTTAGCCTTATACTGCATATTCATCTTGTTAATATATTCTCTTACCTTTTCATGTATATCCTTGATGTGTTCTGCAAAATCTTCAGCTTTAGCACTTATTTTCTTCTCTTGGTCCATCTTCCTCAATTCTGGAGCTTTTGGGGCTACCTCCATACACAATGGAATGGTGATCTACCGGTGCTTACGTTGGCAGAATTATTTTAAGAAAATTCTGCGGGGTAAGATCAAGTCCCATCCCATAGGTTTATCTCCTACCAAACATCTTAGTAGGTTACCCGGACTCCTATTAACAACCTGCATGCGCCCATCGTTTTGTGGATGGTGTGCAGAACTAAACTTCAACTCTGTCTTCAGCTTCTTCCACAAGGTCCTCCAAAAGTACCCCACAAATTTGATGTCGCGATCTGAAACAATAATCTTTGGCGGACCATGTAGCCTCACCACCTCTTTGAAGAACAAGTTAGCAATGTGGACTACATCATGGGTCTTCTGACATGGAATGAAATGTTCCATCTTCGAAAACCTATCAACCACCACAAAGACTAAATCATTCCCACATTGTGTCCTTGGCAAACCAAGAACAAAGTCCATACTTATATCCTCCCATGGCCTCTCTGGTACAGGTAAGGGCTGATATAAGCGTATTCGACTCACTCCTTTAGCCATCTGACATACCCTCCGCTTTGTACAAACTTCTTCACATCCTGTGACAACTGAGGCCAATAATAATGCTCACTGATAATGGCAATGGTCTTATCTCAACCAAAATGTCCTACCATTCCTCCACTATGCTTCTCCTTTATTAGGTTCTCCCTCATGGAACTCCTCGGGATACATAATTGACTTCCCTTAAATAACATGCCATCCTAGATTATGAAATCCAACCACCTTGTTCTGTCCATTGTAACAGGTTCCTTGCAAGCTTTCCAAGCCTCTGCAAAATCAAGATCTTCTGCATACAATGTCTTGAGGTCATTGAACCCAACCACTTCAATCTGCATCTTTGTTATCAATGTATACCTCCTACTTAAGGCATCTGCAACCCTATTTGACTTCCCACTCCTATGTTTCAAAACAAAGGTATAACTCTGCAAAAACTCTACCCATTTCATATGTCTCTGATTTAATTTTCCCTGACTATTTAGGTACTGTAAGGCCTGATGATCAGTATATACAACAAATTCCTTCGACAACAAATAATGTCTCCATTTCTTTAATGCTTGAACTATTGCATAAAATTTCTGATCATATACAAAATACTTCCTCTTGGCATCATTTAACTTTTCACTGAAATAGGCAATGGGCTTACCTTCTTGGCTCAACACTACTCCAATGGCACAACCACTGGCATCACAATCCACCTAAAACACCTTGTTGAAATTTGGGAGGGCTAGAATAGGTTGCTCTGTCACCTTCTGCTTTAACAGTTCAAAACTTTTTGCCGCTCCACTGCTCCACTTGAATTCTTTTCTATCCCCTCTCATTGTTTCAGTCAGGGGTCCACAAATACTACTAAAATTTCTAATGAACTTTCTATAAAAACTAGCCAAACTATGGAAAGATCTCACCTCGGTAGCAGTTCTTGGGGTAGGCCATTCCAGAATAGCCTTCACCTTCTCTGGTTCCATTTTGAGACCTTTTGCCAAGACAACAAACCCCAAGTACATTAACTCCCTCTTCACAAAACTATACTTTTTCAGATTAATCAACAGTTTATCTTCTCTTAACTTCTCAAAGGCTCTCCAAATATGCATTAGATGCTCATCCAATGTCTTACTAAAAATCAAAATATCATCTAAATACACAATAACAAAATTTCCCAGAAATTCTTTTAGTACCTCGTTCATGAGCCGCATGAATGTGCTCGGTGCATTGGTTAGCCCAAAAGGCATGACTAACCACTCGTACAGGCCCTCTTTGGTCTTGAAGGCAGTCTTCCATTCATCTCCCTCTTGAATCTAGATCTGGTGATATCCACTCTTCAGATCAATCTTTGTGAAGTACTGAGCTCCACTCAAATAGTCCATCAGGTCATCCATCCTTGGCGGAAATCGTACTTGATTGTTATCTTGTTTATAGCTGTGAGAATCTGTACATCCTCACTCCCCATCCTTCTTTGGTGCCGATGCTTCAGTGCGCATGAACTCAAACTCTCTTGTATCAAACCCTTTCTCAACAACTCTTGAGCAATACGTTCAACTCCTCATTTTAAGGTCATTCTACTTGAGCTGCCTTATTTGTATGGCTCCATGAATCAAGTCAATTTAATGGCCCGATCTTCCTTATTAGTGGTAAACCCTCGGGTACATTATTAGAAATAATATCCGAAACTCATCAACCCATAAACTTCTTTTGGAACCTTCTCACTATGCCTCCTTACTCCTCTAGGGAATCAATGCACTTAACTTACACCGCATCATGCTTGTACCTTCTAAAAATTTTCTTCCATCTACATAAAAATTCTGCTTTTCTTTACTAAATTTTCTTCGGTTTCCTTCCCGAGGGTTTCAACTTGTGATGAACCCCATCATATCCAAGGAATAAGTGTTTGCGGCCATGTAACAGCCTATCCAATTGCCATGGCCTTCCAACATAACATGTGACATGCATCCATGGGGATGATATCACAGAGTACCTCATCATGGTAGCTCTCGATCTTGAAATTTACTAGGCACTACTCATTGACCAAAACTTTGTGGTCTTTATGCAACCAGGCAATCCGATATGGATGCGGGTGCCTTTTCCTCTTCTGCTTCAACTTTGTGACCATCTCTTCTAACACCAGATTATGAAGTTAGCTTCCACAATAATGACATCAGAACATTTTCCTTCACACTTGCACCTTGTGAAAAACAAATTCTTCCTCTGTTCTGGTTCCTTTTCCTCAGTCACCAGGGCTCTCCTAATCATTAGGGCTTCTCCCCTTTCAGCATCATCTGAATGTTCAGATTGGGCCTCCTCATCTGCATGTGCAACCCTTCCATGACCTTCTAGCCTTTTGTCTACCCTTCCTTGGTGTTGTGGACATTCATAGGCTCGATTCCCTTCTTCACCACACTAGAAACACGTTCCTTTGAAGCCACCTCTTCCAGATCCTTGTCCATATCTCCCTCGTCCTTTACCTCTTTGATCACCACTGTTTTGATCACGAGGGCGGTACAAGTTGTCATTCCTTTGGCTTCGGCTAGTACCCACATCTTCACTTTTCTTTTCATCTTCATTTGGGCTTCCTGAAGGTCTTCCACTGCCTCTTCCACTTTGACCTCCTCATCCTTTTTGCTTGCCATCAAATCTTTTGTTCAACTTCTTTTCCACCTTCACAGCAAACTAATACACATCCTCAATGGTGGTCATTTTGACTAGGCTTAACTCCTCCTGAATGCTCATTCGTAACCCATTAAGCTATCGGGCTACCTTCTCCTTATTGGCCTCTGTGTGTCCCGTTCTGATGATTATCTTATGAAATTCTTCAGTATATTCTTTCACAGATTTGCTTCCTTGCTTCAACCCTTGCAATTTCTTCAACAGATCTAACTCGTAGTCCACTGGTATTAACTGCTTCTTCAGTTTCTCTACCATGCGATCCCATCTAGTGATATTTCCTTTTCCTCTTCGATTTCTTTCCAACTGGACCTCTTTCCACCAAATACTGGCATGGCCCTTCAGCTTCATTTTTGCAAACTTAACCTAATCTGGGTCCTCTATTTCCTCATACTCAAAATATTCTTCTAGCTCGTTGATCCAGTTGATCAACTCTTCTGGGTTCAGAATTCCAGAATAACTAGGGACTTCTGCTCTGGGTCTTTTCCTGATCTTTGAAATGACCCTTATTAGCCACATTTGGTCTTGATCAATTGCTTCTTCTTCCTCTTCTGCATTTGAACCTTCTTCCTCTCCTTCATCCTCACTTTCCTCTCTCAGGTTTAACCCTCTTCTCAACTGCTCTTGCAACACATCAATCTGTCTTTCGAGGGCTGCCAGTGCATCTCTTCCACCAGCATTTCTGCCGCCTTGACCACCTCTGTCACCACCACGCCTACCAGGAATCACTCTTGGAGGCATCTTTCTTGACCTTGACCCACAACCATGGTCCTAGTGCGAACTGCCTCACGATCGGCGATCTGTCCACATGCTCAAGAAAACCAGCTCTGATACCACTTGATGAGGGCACAGCCCGAGACACAGAAAATAACCCACAAACAAGAGAATAATTTTATTATTCAGAAAATAGAGCTTCTTACATGCAGAGAATCTCAAATCCCCCAGTTCTACAACACATGCAAGTTACAGAAAGCTACAGAATAACCCTTTTGCAACATGTGAACTTGTCCCCAAAAAGTTACCCAAAAATTAGAAACCCGCCCATAAATAGAGCTCCTCTTTGGTTTGGAGCCAAAAAAACATTCAAATTTGAGTTTAGGCAGTTTGGCGCCGAAAAATTACAACTTGAAGTTCAAATTTCAAAAGAACATTTGCAATTGTATCTTCTAGAAAGTGTGCCAACTTCCCGGGGCCATAACTTTTGATCCGAGAATCCGATTCGCGAACCGTTTGAACCATTGGAAAAGTCTCGAAGTCAAAAACGCGCTTGAAATTTGTGACACCAATTTTAGAAAATTTTGGGGCCGATACGGGAACTCTAAGTGCCTCAAATCTAACTCGAAAGATTTTCAGGTGCAAATCTAGGAAACTAAAACTGCAATATCTTTCAAGCCAGGAATAGAAAATAAAAACCGTAAATTGAAAATTTCATTATGATGAAAAGGGTATCCAAAAATGTAAAAACATCTAAAAACCGAGAAATTTAAAATTTAACTATTTTTTTGGGTGATGCAAGATTGCCCTTACACCACTGGATGCTCCTGCATCAATAGTAAACTATTTTTTTACTTTATAAAAATATGGATATCAATTTTGCAATATTAAATATTAATATCTATGTATAGACAAGTCAATAAATGAGAAAATAACATATAGTTATTTATTCACTTAATAGTAAACTATTTTTTTACTTTATAAAAATATGGATATCAATTTTGAAATTTTAAATATTAATATCTATGTATAGACAAGTCAATAAATGAGAAAATAACATATAGTTATTTATTCACTTAATAGTAAACTATTTTTTTACTTTATAAAAATATGGATATCAATTTTACTTTTAATCATGTAAAATAGGTATATGTATTTAATGAAAATTAGTTATTAATATTTATAAACTAGTATACCTATAACTTTTATTTCTACAATCATATTAGCTACCAACTTATAAATTTTATTTTTACTTTAAATTGTGTATCAAATTTATATTTATTATAGATTTATTAGATGCAAAGATATCATTTTAAAGGTGGCATAAGTTAGATAGATGTATTTAAATATTAAATATTAATATCTATGTATAGAAAAGTGAATAAATGGGAGAACAACATATAATTATTTATTCACTTAAGAGTAAACTATTTTTTTACTATAAAAACATGGACATAAATTTTGATTCTAATCATGTAAGATAGGTACATGCATTTAATAAAAAATATTTTTTAATATTTATAGACTAATCTACCTATTATTAGAAAAATTAATGTAAAAGATGTCTAACACACCAATTTTATTTAAAGAATAACTTTAATAAACAAGTAAATAATTTTTTTTTTTTGATTATGGTCATTGTGGCAGAAAATTCCATGAAATGGAAGTAATGGAAGTAATGGAAGCGCATAATTTGTTTACCAATTAGATTGAAGAGAATTGAATTTTGAAATATGTTTTGTTATATAATTGGCATGTATACATTAATAATAGATTAAAAAAAATCAAATAGAAAAAATGTTGGAGCTCTCATTGGTTAAAAAGAGAATTATTAATAACTAGTTAAGATCTGGCCGTGCCTATAGTTCCTTGGAACTAATAACAACAAGAGCTGCAGAGCAGTGAAGTTTCTGTCAAAAAGTGCAAGAATAGTCTTATTTTGATTTGTTGTGTCTGCTATGTTTTAGCAACAACATTGATATTATAAAAACTTAATAGTAATCTTGAAATTTTTCAAATGGTGACATGTAATATTATAAAAAAATTGTTGTAATAATTGTTGGATACTTATAAATAAGCATGATATAATGATTTTACTCCAAATGAGAACAATGGCATGGGTATATTAAGTCACATCATCATTTGTAGCATAAGTCACATCATCATTTGTAGCATGCTCATCTAGGATTGCATCAAAAACAAAGTCATGCTTTTTTGCAGGTTCATATTGATCTTTGATATTTAGAAAGGTGGAGAGCCTCAATGAGAAAATTTAAAAAGATAAGACTAAAATGAATGTGAAAATTTAAAAAGATAAGACTCAAATGAATGTGAAATCTATTAGAATTTTAAAGGTTTATAATATTAGAAACCATACAAAACTTAAGATAGGACTTCTAATATACAGTTAATTTTTTTTCTTTCTGACGTTCACTTATGCATCCATATTTCATTGCAATAATCTTTGTATGACCTAGGTCAAGATAACTTGTGTGTGCTCAATTAAAAATATCTCTAATTTTAACCCTAACCTTGATCCTAGCCCTAACCCTCAATTAAAAACAGCTCTAATTTTAACCCTAACCTTGATCCTAGCCCTAACCCTAAGCCTGACTATAATTCAAACCTTAACTATAAGCCTGACTATAATTCAAACCTTAATTGAACTATAACCCTATCTCTAATTTGAACCATAACCCTAACTATAACTTTAATTCTTAACCTAATTCTAATAGTAACCCACCTTAATTTCAACCCTAATTCTAATATGAATCCTAATCCTAATTTTTACCCTAACCCTAATTCTAATCATAACCTTGATTGTACTTTGAATATAACCTTAATTTTAAGTGTAACAATAATCCTAAATTCTAACCCTTACCTTAATCCTAATTCTAACTATGATTTTAACCCTAACCCTAACCCTAACTCTAGCCCTAGCCCTAACCCTAACCCTAACCATAATTGTAATTCTAATGCTTACCCTAACTGTAATTCTTACAATAATTCTAATAGTAACCTAATTAAAAGAATTTTGAACATTTTGAAATCCATATAATTTTTTCAATGCTTTTTTTTAACTCATGCTTTTAATTTAAAAATTAATTCTAACTATGATTTAACCCTAACATTATGTTTTCTTTTCTAAGTTTATTAATGTTGTCTACCACTTACTTGACTAATATAATAGTTTAAAAAAAAATAGTTTGCATACCCATTTTTTTATTTAAGAAAAAAGGATGCCCATTTTAACAACTTGTCTCTTGTAACCTTTGTATACATTATTTGTTTATCCTATTTGCATTACTTATGAATAAATATTATTTGTTTATTTTTTGGGTGTTTTAAAATTTTAAAATATATTAGATGATATTATTTGACTTGTTATATTTTTATATAGTTCTCTATATATTATAATAATTTTATTTTGAATAATATATCATCTTATTACGATATTTTGTTATAGGAATATTTATTAATTTAGAATATTTTAAAATATAAATATAAAAGATCTTTTTAGAATTTTTATCTTCAAATATTTATAGAAATCAATTTAGGTTAAGATATTGGAAATCTTTTCATCATAAGCATAAAGTTCATTTTGAGTCACTTGGTGATTTTTTTGTACCAACTGCAATCTAAAAATGGTTAGAATTGTGATTATATTTTTTATTAAAAAATGCATTGTTAAAACCATTTTCCTCTTAGTGGATGCCATGCATTGGCATTGTTGTGTTTCATTTATACTTAAAAGTAGATTTGTAGCTATTAATTTTTATAAGATTTTTAATTTTAAAATTTGTTACTTCAAATAACTAAATTAATTTGTATGTTTGTTTTGGGAATCTGTATAATTTTATTTTTATTTATTCTTATGAAAACTAGTTTTGAAAATTTTATGAAAGCTTTTGTTAATGATCATTCTTGAATTTAAAAAAAAAAAAATCAATAATTAACTCTTGTCAAATATAAATTAAATTTATAGTATTCTAACATTCTCAAAGAAATATCCTATGTTATATTTAAATAAATTTACATACTACTATAGGAATCTATGTCGAACCCAAAAATTTTAGGTTATAACTGCAAGAATCTATTGCTTAACCTAATAAAATTCAACAAAAAAATGAATCATAATGAGTTCTTTTTGTATATTTTAGTTTTTCCAACTATACTTAACCCTAAAATAATTTTAAATATGTTATAAAAGTTAAAAACAAACTCTATTACGAGCATGAAACTTTATTTAAATCTATTTAATGAGAAATATTTATGTATCTGATAAAGAAGATATAACTTTGATAAAGAAGATACATCTTTATATAAAGAAAGGGTTAGAATTGTATAACTAACTGAATAATTTAAAATTAATAATGCTTCCTCTTAGATTATGAAAGAAATAGAAGAAATAAATACAATTGAAAATAAGGAGGAATTTCATTATGTTTTTTTGTTTATCCTTACAGTAACAAAAAGCATTTTAAATCATATTTTGTAATGAACAAAGAACATATTAAGCCAATAGAGAATAAAATGGCACATAAATCAATATATACTATCTTAAAATTATGAGGTTATAGTTACATTTAATATTACAAGGGATTTATAGAGGAATTTTTTTAAATCTATACAAAAATTAGGTTTGAAACGAGATTACCTCTAAGAAGGAAAACTTACAAAATTTGGACGTTTTAAATGGAATCTGCATTAACTTGGGAGACAAATTTTTATATATTGAGTGCTTTGTTTGAGTCATTTGGACTAACTTTTACTGAGCAAAAAGGAATCTCTTTTGTATGACCAATAGGAATTACCATACTGCTGAATACCATCAATTAGTAAGATTTACTCCAAAATGTTACATAAAAGTCCATAAGATTTACTATTCAATATAAGATGTCTTGGCTCCAAAATACCCCTCTAATAGAGACAGAATAACTGATATGCAAAGAAATAGAATGACTAATGCAAAGTCAGAGGTGCAGGATATTGATAAAGAACATCTATGATGGTTGCTATGCTTACATAAATGAGGAAAACAATGTCATGCCATCTAAGAACATTCCACACACTATGATGTTGATTTCCACTCCCCCCGCACTTCATGTCCTGGCAACCACAAAACATGCAGTTATACTTTAGTGGGTTATTTTCAAACAAGAAGAGGGAATGTGCACAATTAGCTGAATGTTTTTATCAAACTTCACATTGCTTTGTTCACTATTACATGAAATTTCATATTACCTTTTTGAAGAAAATTTTTCTGAGAAAATATCTTTTAATATCTAGGATTAACTCTACGAAAGCAAGGAATTTTATGTCCAAAACTATTATACAAACAAATATATCTTTAAGATTGACCTTCAAAGGGCTATTAGAATTATACATGTACAATATTCACAACAATTACTATTCAATTCTAGTAAAAGTAGACAACATTTAACAAGGCAAATACTACTAGCAATCCTACATTCCAGATGCAATGTTCTTGACTTTCTTACAAAGCCTCTCATGTGAGAAGTACACATTATGAAATAGGCATTACTTAAATGCAACTTACTCAAGAAGGGTCAAACTTATTCAAGGTAATGTTTATCAAGAATACTAAAATTCATTTCTAAACTTGTATGGGTATAACTATCTGCTTGATCATTGTATTCTATACATTGTACAATGACTCTAGAAACCCTTAGACTATGTAAGGAAAACTACTTCAAAGACCAGATAAATGTCATGGCTTTAAGTCAGACGTCCTCTTGTACAAGACTTCAGATTGTAGTCAAACCAAAACTTTAAACTCGAATTAAAAAAAATTTGAATAACTTTGAATCAGGCACACCCAAAACTTAAAACTCAAAATAAACCAAAAAAAATTGAATAACTCTGAATAAAGACTTCAAATTGCAGTCAAACCCAAAACTTTAAACTCGAATTAAAAAAAATTTGAATAACTTTGAATCAGGAACACCCAAAACTTAAAACTCAAAATAAACCAAAAAAAATTTGAATAACTCTGAATAAGGCATAGCCACCCAAGTCTTTTGCAATTGAATGGATACTGGCATACTTTCTACTTCTATTTTGTTAATTTCCAAAGTTTACCTAGATAGAATTGACAATAATACTCAGCTTATCATTGTGCCCAATCGATCTAATCATGATAATTACTCTTTTATGAACAAGAGCTGGTGTGGAATTTTTAAGATTAAGTTGCTTTAAAAAAAAAACGTAAAATACATTTAAAGGCCTAGTAGGTAAATTAACTACCCTAATTTAGTACTGTGACATATCTCAATGGGCGCCCAAAGTGCAAAAGCAACTACTTTTCATTGGTTGATAGCTAAATCTAGGAAAGAACACAATCAATTATATTCATTTCATATGGTATCAGAGCCCGCGATGGTGTTGAAATCTGGCACAAGTTCGAGCCAAGGGTGAAAAGGCATCTACATCAAAATGCTTGTGCAAATCGTGACTATTTTGTGCGTGCCTAGGATAGATCAGCGGAAGGCATGGGTTGTGATAGAGAATAATCTATCCTCCTAAAAACTTATCGCTCTCTATGTTGGTTGCTACAAGCTTAAAAAAGCCACTAAAATTTTTGTTGGCTACGTAACAAAAGAGGCAAATTTAAAGGAAAGTATTACACTATTTGGTATTGTAGTCTATCACTCTATTGTTTTCTTTTATAATTGTTCTCTTCTGCATCGACATCCCACAGGCTACTATTAATAGGTTTACATAACTCTGGAGACAATGAAGACATCAACAGAGGCATGAAAGGTTGTAGGGTTTAAGAGATAGAGAAATCTATTATTTCTGGAAATCATTGGGTATAGAGAAGATGTGGTGCCGATAGAATTTTGTATGAGAATTGTTAATAGGAAATCATTCTCCAGAATAGGAGAATTATAGGCGTAACATAGAAATAAAAGAGCCATGTTAGGTGTTGGAGTTTACGGTGCAATATGTGATCTTGTGCTATGAGAGATTAAAAAAAAATTCTAGGAAATAACATGGCATAGATCTCTACTTACGATTAATATTCACTTAAAATGGAGCTAAATAGGTTAGACAAAAACTTGTTGACTTCCATTGCTCTGTGCAGTAGAGATTAGAAGTAAGATTCCCACCCAAATGGCTTAATAACAGGAATACCAAATCCTGGATGTCTTGTAATATCGTTATCCTAGAAATAAAATGCCCATTTTCTAAGGAGCAATGCTTTAAGCAATTTAAATGGGATCACATACCTTCCCACAAACACCAACGTTAATAAAGCGCTGAAAAAGCAAAGAAAGTATTGCTATGACCACCAAATGCTAACAAATACAAACATGGATGAAATCCAGGATTTTAGTACTAGTTTGTGCCATAACAATATCATACAACATCGCTCAGAAAGTGTAAGAACATAAAAGAGAAGATATATGCCTTCAACTCTCGGTAGCATAAAGATAGTGAATCTACAAGCATAAATGAAAAAATTAAACCTAATGAATCTACAATTTAAACGCCCTAAAATAAAAAGGGAGGTAAAAGGGCTTATGAAGAATGTGGTTCGTAAGCCATCCTAAAACATCCATTCATGCAAAGCAAATAAACTTAAATCCAAACGTGTTACATGAAAAATCAATCAGAGTAAAAAAAACTTAGGAACGACAAGGTGGGTGTTGGGCAGAGAGAGAGACTACTAAGTTAGAAGAGCTCGAATTGAATGCTGAAGAAGTGATTGATAATGGCCCTTCCCAAACCATAACTACCCAAAAAATACAAAGAGGAATAGCCCCTTAATCTTACTTGTTGGGAGGACCTAAAATTTTTAAAAGTGCATGGAATCATCCATCACTTCCGAATGCTATAGAGTATTCAATCCTCTAAAATTGTAGATGAGAGGCTAGTGGTAATTTGACCTTGGGAGAGTGGCCCTTGGATAGCTTGCTGAGCAAATTTGTCTCCTTCCTGAAGAAAAACCCCATCCGTGAAATTCAATATAATGGCGACAACAATACAACCAGAAGTAGTTAAATTCTCTTCTTTGAAGCAGTTAAAATTATTGGTAAATCTCTTGTTTGAAGTGGGAAAATCTATTTTTGCCACTATTATCAGCACTAAGTAATGGAAGCGCATTAATCGCCCTTATCGGGTGAAATTTCCCTACCAATAAGATGGAAGAGAAATAATTTTTCATAAATGTTTTGTTATAAAATTGGCATCTATACATTGGAAATAGCTAAATATTTTTTAAATAGAAAAACTAATTCAGTTCTTATTGGTTAGAAAAATAATTATTAATAACTAGTTAAGAATAAGCTGTGCCTATAGTTTCCTTGACAGAAACTAATAAAGCAACGATTACAATGTAAAGTGGTGCATTCAAAATGCATCGGGTGGGTCTGTTTAAAGCAGTGTTGGGTGGAGGGGTATGTCTCCTCATAGATCTAATATTTAAGGGAAGACATTGCTGGAGTTTTAGGAGACATGATGGGAGATGGAAACAAATAAAACATTTAAAGTTAAGGAAAGAGCATAGGGAAAAGGAGGGGCACGATGGATAAGAAATGGGAAAATAGACAAATTAAAAATAAAGTGATAGATATTGGAGGGAAGACAACGAATGAGAGGGGATGTAAGAAGAGAAATTAAGGGAAATCAAGGGAAGGAACTAAGTAAGAATCATAATATATTCTGATTGGGAATTAGAGTCTTTGAGATTTGATCACATACAGAGCGCAATAGTACAAGGTAAGTATTATCATAGTTGATAACTATTTACATATTTAGAAAATAAGGATTGTTTAAATACAATTATGAATTTAATTATTGATAATTGTCAAACATATTAGTAATTTAAATGATAACTAATCCTTTATAAATATATTTAAATATAGCATGATTTACAAATATATTTTGATATATTATGTTGGATAAAATTTAAATGATAGAATGATAATTGATCTTGCGATACATAAAATATTATAGATGATTGACAAATGCAATTTATGCGAAGTAATTATTGACTCAATTAGGAATAATGATTTATATTAATATTAAATATATGTCTATATATATTATTTACACTTGTCTAAGAATGTTGCTTGTGGCAAGTGTTGCACCTTATAAGTAATAATGAGACTATTCATTCGCTACGACATTAATGGTATAATAGAGTTCCTTGTATGGGATCTCGAAAGATATTTAATATCTAATTTACTCATGAAATATATAATAAGAGGAATCGTTCTGAGTGAGTAATAGGGAGAAAATGAATAATCCCTTGACAAGAATGAAATAATTAAATCATCTTCAATCTTATTAGATGTTATCATTGAAATTTATTGATATCTAACTTTTCTAATGTCTCTTTGAGGAATACTTTGAATGCAAGGATCCGGTTTAAGTGTTCCTATCAGAAAGGGGATATTACACATCATACCAAATCCTCCCCCATTTCCATAAATATCACAACAATAGACTGAAACCATCCCCATAGCACAAGCAAGCAACACATCATCTATCATCCCTCAAAACATGGTCTCTCAAGGACTAACCATATCGATCGCATCATCCACCAATCAAATCCCAATCATCAATATGATGGTACTTATCACCACAAAAAGCACTATTTTGAAACCACCTTCACCACCACCACCACCCAAACCAAACAAATCAAACCAATACAACATTGCATTGCAAGCCGCTCAACATGCTGCTTATCAAAAGGCACTCCAACAAAACCAAAATCAACAAGCTACACAACTAGCTACTCAACAAGTTTCCCAAGCCACACTACAAGCCCAACAAGCACAAGCCTAGGTTCAAGCACAAGCACAAGTTCAATCCCAATACCAAGCCCAACAAGCAAATGGTGTTCAAAATCTCAACAAAATGTTAACAACTCCATGTATTGATCCAAGTCAACAATCACATGATGAAGACCTATCCATCAATGAGTGCCTTGAAGATGTTTCTACCTCATCCAAAGATCAAATCAATATACATCAAGAGTCACTTTTTGATCATGATAAGAATCCCTCAACAATATTTGACAATGATCTATTTCAAGGAGTGTTAACATTATTTGATCCTGTAATCAACAATCCATCGACCAATGATCATGCTAAAAATGTCTCTACACCACCTAATGAGTTAGATGACATATATCAAAAATTTATTCTAAAGCATGATCAACATCTCTCACCAAAGTCTAGCAATGGTCCTTTCCAAGAAATATTGACATCCTTTGACCTCATGATTTCCAATATTGAAGGAATCTTCAACTCAACACTTGATCCAAATTCACTCAAAGATCAAGAGGATATTAAGCCACTTCCTATGCCTAATGAAGATATCCAAGAACCCTTTGTAAGCAATCCATCCTTTGAAATTGACCCATGTCAAGAACTTGATCTAAAGCATGTGGAAAGCAATTATGAAATCATTCAAGATCAATAATTTGTATCCCCAAGCTACTACAATGATCTAACTGATACTCTCCTATCTATACAAGATGATCATATCCACATAGCACATACTCCTCCATCTACCCATGAGATGCTTTATGTGGATGGAAACGTATATGATCTTCATTTAGAAAAGGATTCCTTTACTCTTGATATTATTACACAAAAAGAGCAGGTATTGATTCCTATAGTCAAACAAAGTTATCAACATCAAAATGTGATCTATCCCAAATTCAAACCGAGGAAATGTATGAAGATATCCAACATTATCCACTCAAAGAAATGGGTTAGACAGAACAAGACATTCGAGAGTTAGCAAAGAAGCAAATTGAAATAACATCATCTCTAGTGGTCACTTATCAAAGGATGTTTACTAAACAAGACATCTCAAAATAGGCAGAATCAAGGAACAAAGGTGCCACTACCACCATATTGGGGGCAACTATGTCTCAAGCAAATGTCAACATAAGGAGCACAGAGAATCCTTATGATGAAACCTATGTTAATACTACAACCAGCCACACCACGAATCTTGATCCACCCATCATCCCATCCATGAATTGGGAACATCGTCAAAAGATAGATTTGAATCAAAGCATGAAGAATGTCATCAAAGAAAAAGAAGCTAAGGTGCATAATGGATAAATCAAATACATATGGATACCAAAGAATACAAAGAAATATTATCCCTATCAAACTCCATTAGTCAAAGAAAATATGGGGAAAAATAAAAAAGGGAAAATTATCTATCAAAGATGTCCACAAAGGAAAAATAAGGATTCCCAAGTGACGTGCAAAGTATATCAAGTAACTGGTCCTAATTCCACACACACTTTCATATCCACCCATCATTGCTCATCTTCCCAAGTTTGGAGAGTGAAAGGTTCCAAACTATCAACCAATCCATCTTTTATTCCTAAACACACTCCATCCACACCTCCACACATGATATCCAATTATCACATTGACCATGTATTGGAAAAAACCCTTCATCATAAGGATAAATAAGGCACTCTATTGCGATGTGCCCATAAAGACAAAGTTAACTCTGGTATCAATAAAGTAGATTAGGAATCTCAAAAGTTGTATTCAAGTGAACACATCTTGGAAAAGTAGCTTCTTATGGTAGGATATCAATGGCACATCATGATAGAAGCATCCACATCGACACCACTAGGTGGTTCAACATGAGCTTAAAATATTTCAAAAAAAAAAAAATTAAAAAACTAAAAAAATCCAAAAAAATTAGAAAAAGGATTTAAAACAGTAAAGAAAAAAATTGTCCTCTAGTGAAAACCACTTTGGTGATGCTTTGGGAAGGTACCATGATCAAAACTTGGCAAACAGGCATCATGTGTAGAATCGAGCATCTACATGCGCTAGTTCAGGTGGTAGAATCTTATCCCATCCATAATAAATCCAACATTCCATCTATCTCATCCATAATAAATCCATTTCATCCATGAACCATTTATCCAATCCATCTTTATCCATTTGCATCCACAGTCCAAATTATCTTGATCTTGGTAAAAGTTTGGTGCACACTTTATGCTTGCTTATTGTAAACATCTTGACATGGGCCATTTTCATTGATCCTATCCTATCCAATGTTATCTGAACCATGAAGCATTATCCAAATGAGAATACCCTATTCAAACACCTAATCTTATCGCAAGATAATCCATATCCCTCCATCCATACACCTATCCAAGCATCCATCCATGATATTCCATACATTGCTAGACACTGGGGACAGATATTTACATCTTACTTTGGGAATAAATCTTGATCTATATCTTCCCACTTATGTGGTGATCCGAACATTGGAAAACACAAAATCAAATTGGTCAAAGCATTTGTGAGCCAAAATCCAAATCACTAGCCCATGGTATATTTTGACGAGAAGACATTCCTTATCAATATTCATCTTTCATTGAACATCAATCCAAACAATCACTATTAGTTGCATCTAATGCATGCTTCAATGCCTCATCAAATCATTCAAAACAAGTTTGTTCCAAAATTGAGCTTTGAAATCTCGATCAACTAAATCCAACCAAAAAATCATCATCTCGGGATATCCTTCACAATCCTTGTGTTTCTTAACACTATCCTTTCATTGTTGTGTATCCTCAACAATGTTATCACCAATCAATCCATCATCATCTTGGGATATCCTTCCTAATCCTTGAGTTTCTTAACACTATCCTTGCATTGTTGTGTATCCTCAACAATGTTATCATTATCAATCCATCAATATAATCAATCAACCTTAGCTTGGTTTTCAACAAAATCCCAAAATAGAGCACTGATATCATCACACATATCCAAATTGTCAAAATCATGCGAAAATCCAAAAACAAGTCAAAATTTTAGAAAATGTCAAAAACATGGTTATCTAAACTATGTTGTCTCTAAGCTTAAATGTAGGCAAGGATAATATTTGATCAACCCTCGAGACACAAAATCCAAAAAAAATCATAAATACCAAAAAAATCTCAAAAATACCAAAAAATAGCCTCAAAACATTTTCAAAATACCAAAAACATTGAAATATTCTAGAAAATACAAAATCCATCCATCTCATCTCACTTTCACCTACAATAATCAATCGTCACCTTCATCCTTTTGCAATACAAATAGAAACAAGTACAACAATCAACAAACACAAGCTTCAAACATAAAATCAAAAGCAAACTTCAAACTTTTAAATGCAAAATCAAAATCCTGATCATTTTCAAACATGTCAATCAATTTTATATCAAAAGCTTACCAATCAACTTATCAACCCATCATCATCCTATATAATGCATGTCCGAGGATATATCATTCTAACAATGGACATCATTTTGGATATCACTTTGGATTCTTATCCTAACCAAAACACATCCCCTTGGCTAGAGGTATGAAGAACATTGACTTGTTTGTGTACTTGATCTTTTCTTTTTAATTTATCTTATTGTGCTCATTCCAATGACCTCTTGATGATGTCTAATCAAAGTGATTTAGAGAGAGGAATGTGGCATTGATCATTATCTTTTTTTCTACTGTGCTTGTTGGACGTTCTTGTAATATAACTTGGCAAATACTTATTTTGGTAGGTACATCCTAGCAATGTTTTCATATGTCAAGTGTGAACAAGAATAGTCCTATCTGTTGGTCGAGTCAAATTCCATCACACTAGGTGCAACACCATCCTGGTTCTTTATACCTTGATGCATTGTGCCTACGTGTGTTATGAAACATAAGGTAATTAGCCCTTTGAAAATCCCAACTCCTCAACAAGTAATCATCATCATCATCATCTCATGTCTTGTTGGAATCTCTTGTTGTCTTCTCTCTTGCTTTTTTGTGGTAACATGTTACCATGATAGTTAATCGTAAATCATTGCTAATGCATCCATCTTACATCCAAAAACCATATACATATCATATCATATCATATAAGAAACATTGATCATCTCACATGCATTGCATTTCATCATTGCATAATATAGATTGGTTGTTCTAAGCATCTCATAATCCATACATTTATCATCCATTGCATAATCATAAAAGTGTCATCATATCATATCATGTGCATCCATGCCATCCATTATATATAAGTATCATAATCATCTCATATATATATCGTCAATAATGTAACTATCATGGTACAAAATTAGGATCAAGTGTGTGTAATATATCAAAGTAGACATCAAGTTACCTGTGACTGAAGATTGTCTACATCATCAAATCTGTCTACACCAAGCATTCAAGCTGAACTAATCTTGAACCTCTTTTTCGTGCAATCACCCTCAAATTGAACTTTTCACTCGATCTCTTGAGGGGGTAGTATATTGGCATAATTCTTTATTCATTGGGGCAGCAGTGGGGCATCCAAAAAAATCACAGAACTTTTAAATTTTGATCAAGATAGTTTATTCTTTGAATCAACACAAGTACATTGCTTCAAAGAGGGGCAAAATGTAGACATGGAAAATATACCAATCACACCTGATCCTGATTTTATTAACACTGTTTCATCCTAAATCTCCTTCGGTCTAACCATTTAATCAAATCCCCTTATCTGATTAAATTCATCAATTATCCTCTCTTAATTAAATAAATCATTTTATCTAATTAAGTCTTTCTCCCCTGTTAATTAAATCAATCTATTTGATCTAATTAACCCTATATCCATATTTAATTAAATAATTCACTTTATTTGATTAAATCTCTAAAGTATAACTATTAAATTAAATAAATTAAACCTTGTTTAATTTAAGCTAACCAATCATCCTCTTTTGCTAAATAAATCAAAAAAATTATTTAACTAAGTCTAAAATCACTTTCTTCTCATATTTGATTTAAATTAACCTATAAATCTAAGTTAAATTTGTCACATCATCTAATCCTTCATTAAATTAATTAACCTTTGATTAATTTAATCCCAATTCATGTCCCGTCCTCTAGCCTTTGCCACTTGCACATGAAAATAGATTTAATTTTTTTATTAAATCCCCATTTTCTCTGAACATGGCATACTAGGGGAATATTCTTTCAAATTTGAAATCTCCCTCCAAAGGGATGTGCCCTTCCAACAAGGTATTTATTTCATCTTACAAGTCCTTTTGCATTGAGCCAAGTGGCGATAACTCCATTTTGACTCTCCCTCCACCTTGTCATTTCACCATTTTCAAATTTCAAATTTATGCATTTATGGGCACATTCATCAAAATGTGCACATCCTTCATCCACTCTTCTTTTGACAAGTGGCATCTTTCCATTGGTTGAATCTTAGTCTCACATTGCTCTATTTTGGGCATTCTTCCAACTTGACATTCTATAAATAAGAGGCTTCATTCCTCATTTTAGCATCCACAATTTGAGCAAACTTACTATACTCAAATCCATTCTCAATGTAGTGCCCCTTCGTTTCGGCTATCTTTAAACATTAAGTGAGTTGTTTGTTTGTGTCTTGTGATGTTATGTTGGGTTCGCAAGTTTGCATTGATTAAATAATAAGGACTTAGATTCCATAATTAAATATTTAAGTGAGCCCTTCAAATTATTAATAATTACATTATTAAAGCTAATAAATTATTAGCTTAGTAGGATACTAGAGTGCTAATATGTATTGTTTAAATTAGTTGTATGATGTAAATAAATTAATGATTATAATAATTGTCTTTAGATTATTAATTATATCATTAATCAATTTTAATAAATTATATTTGTTTTGTTTATTTATTAATGGGCATCAAAATTACAAATGATGCAATTTTGATAAAAGAAAAGAGAAATTTAAAATATTTAATAAATAAGTAAATAAATAAAATAAAAACAAATAAAAGGGTTTAACAAGATTTACACTTGTCTAGCATGCACTGAAACAGTTACATCTGCGAAGTATGCTCATTTACTCTTGCAGTATCTATTGCACAATAGACGACATGCAGATGGTGGAGAGATATCATCTCCATGCGGAACTCTGCCTTTGGGATGTTACACCTTTTTTTTGCATGGGTATTTGGAGGAGAGGATGGGGACTTTTTGGGATTGGTTATCTAAGAATCTGGGATTTCCTGGAAATTTTTCTTTTGGGAAAATTGGTCTGAAAATTTGGGGGTTTTTGGGATGAAGCTTTCTGGTTCTATCCAAGAAGGGGATTCTAGAAAAATTAGGCAGCTGGAGGTGTTACTGAAGCTTTGGAGGATTGAGAATTGCGGTTTTGAAGCTCAAACTTAGCTACTAATCTCGGCTCTGCATTTGACTTTCTTAAAATTCAGGTTCCATCGTTTCTTTTCATTGTACTTTGTTTCTTATAGAAAAGCTATGTTTCATTGTTCTTTATATTTAATCTCTGTATTTAAAAGGAAACTTCAAAATTTTCTGTTAGGATTGTGTCTCTTGGTAGTGTTTTCTTTGAATATGTAACAAGGTGTTTACAGTCTTGGCTAGTGGAAGATAAATTATATCTGAAGTTAAACTTATACATTATGCGACATTAGAACTGAACTTTGTTTGCTACAGGGCTTTGAATCTTGCATTTGTTCTTCCATATAGTGTTGGTTAATTTTTAAGCTATACATGGTATAATAGAATATTCTGTTTCCTCTTAAAATTATGGAAAACTTGTCTGTAACAAACTCGACTTGCACCAATTGGGTAGGGAATGATAAACTTCCCTGTAACTTGCATGTAAATCTACCATGGCTTGGGAAGAAATTCTTAATATTTTCATCAAAACTTCATCTGCCTCGTCATCTTTGATCAATTGTCTCTTCTCTACAATATTTTGGATCATATCTCTTGTTGAACCAGTGCGTTTCTCTCATCACAACTACCCTTTAACTTGAGGAGTTTCTTGCATTCTGAACCGAGACTTTGACTTATCTTGTTATTGTTCTTGTTGGTAGTTTGGAAAATTGTAAATTAGCCTTTACACATTTGTTGAAACCTTTTAGCTTCGATATAAGCATTATTTTATTAATCAATTTATGAACCTCACCATCTGTAGATGCTATCAACCAAGTTTTGGTGTTGAATGTCCATATTACATCGATTGGTGAAGCTCTCTTTGTAAATTGTTACAACCTGAATTTGTTATTTTGTCAGTGCTAGTTTAGAGTCAGTTGTTACAAGAGTACTCCTTGTGTTGACAGGAGCGTTTGATATTAACTAATAGATCTGCCCCTATCATTTTTATATCAAATTTTTTTAGAACCCACACCTATTGGAAGATAGGCGTAGCCTAAATCTCCTATAAGCTAATCAATGTGTGAATTTTAATACCTCTTCATTCTAATTGAAATTAGCCAACTCATGAGGTAGACAAAATTTATGGCTTTTAACTTAAGTTTAAACTGAGTTCACATTGGCATGCCATGTCATTGACAATGGTATTTAGTATTAACTATGAGTTCACTATCATATTAGGATGACATGTCTCTGGCAATCCAAATTAGTGTAAACTGCTAATTCGAATAGCCTAAACCCATATTCTTTTTGATGAAATTCGACTAAACTCCTTGCTTAATGTGCATATGCATATTCGATGTGGACTCACTTTACTGCATTTAATTATATGTATAAATGTATAACAGATATACATACATTCAATTATAAGTGATATTACTGTATTTTAATTTACTTTTAAGATCATTGATGTATTTCTAATTATTGTTCTTATAACAACATTTTGTTATCATTATCTAAATTTATAGATAAAGAACATGCCAACTGTGTAAATAAAAGTTTGTAACAAAAATTTTAAGACTTGGCATACCTATTTCTATTAAAAGAGATCTCATTTCTTTTTGTTATTTTAGTCTTCTTTATATTTCATAAAGATGAGCATTAATTAGATAAGGAAATATATATATATTATCTTCCTTACTTAAGGTCTTCTTAAGTTAAATAAATAAATGTATGAAATAATTTACTAATTATAAAAGAAAGCCACTATTATTATTTTAAATTATTTCTTGAGGAGAAAAGAACATTTGTATTTAAAAAGAATATCTTTATAAATGTATTGTATAGGCTAAAGTTAGTTAGTTAATAGCAACATAAAATGCTCTGATGTTAACATAGATATTTTAATCATCGTAATAGTGTTAATAAGGGACAATAAACTAATTGGTAAAATTAGTGTTTTACCAAAATTTGTCGGGGAATATGATTAAGTTGTATATTTAATTACTATATTTGCAATGGTAATGTTGTAAGTGTTATATGAATATTATTCATATTACAAGAAATGTCGATACTATTATTTTATGTAAATGCTTAGGCTAAGGGATTTGGTGAGTATCATGAATGTGTTTGGTGAGTATCAATATGGACTTCTTATTAAATGACATTATCAAGAAAGTTAATTATAATGGTGAAATAAATTGAATATTAGCATAAGAGAAATGAGAGTAACATGAGAATAATTAATAATGGATTTAATAATTGTAGATGATAAAAGCTCTGTCAAAGGAGTAGTAATAGTAATTATTTAATTGTTATCGTGCTCTCATGGAGGATAATTTATATAGTATAGATTAGATGTACAACTTCAATCATGATAGCACTGTCACACTTTAATACTCATAGACAAGAGATTACCTTATTTAAGTTTTCAAAATATATAGTTGGGGTTTATCTTTTAGTGAAAATTTGTGGGCATGACATATGGATAGTTACTTGTTTATCCTGAATACTCTTTGGATTTGATTCTTTATGCATACTAGTGAATCTATGTTGATCATATTTTCTTCTTTTTTTTTTTTTAAATTTCACTTTTGAGGTAATTTTTATGTCTAGACATGATTCGTATATGATGGGAACCCGAATGTTAAGTTACTTTTGATGGATAAATTAATTAGATAATTATAGTACTGTAATGATAAGTTGTAAGTTAGCATGAAGGTTCATACTAAGTAGTTAATAGTGATGATTGTTTTGTGTAGTCCATAGGATGATTATTAGGAGCATTGCATGTTTGAGTAGTGGTTTGAGTTAGCTTATAGCAGTGTTATGGTGTGAGTTCGTGTCTAAGGTAGACACCTTTAAAAAAAAAACCTAGAGGTTATACTCTATGAGGGTAAGTCAGTGAGTTGGGAGAACTCAAGTTGGTCGAACTACGGTGCCTCTACGAATTATATACGTAGGCAAGGCCATCAAGTGATGAGCCCCCGAGGAATTAGGTCGGGCCCTTAGGACTGTCTAGTTTATGAGTCATTATTTTAGACTTGTCTTTTCCCTCGACATTGTAAACTATCATTGACCATAATCGTATGAAGTGGATTATGTTGCTATTATCTTAAAAGTAAACAAAAATAAATAAATTATTGCAATACTAGTTAAGATTGTCATAGTTTTGTTAGGATGTTTAGTGTGTATATTTTTTTTGGTGATCTTGTACTTGATGTATTCTTTCCGTTGTTATAAGGGGAGCATTGTGTAATGTATTAGTGTGCCCATGATGTGTTGTGTCTGTGGAAAAATGTTCCACAGTTGCGCTATTGAAATGTATTGCAATAAAATGATGTATTGTTTTCCACTCTTTGATCATTAATAGTTGTAAGTTATCATTGTGTAATCTTGGTTGTTTATTCACTTTTGTTTGATAAAATTTTATGATTCGTAATGACCGTTCTGTGTACCCTATAGGACATGAATGAATTTGGAAATTGCATAATTGTTTTTCATGTAATGTATGTACATATTCATCATATGCAAGGTTTCACTTTAAAAAAAAAAATATTGTAGTGTTTTGCTGTCCTTTGGGGTTCACACGGCGGGGTGTTACACTCAAGCATACAATTTTCATCAATTTTCATCAAATCTTAGCTAGGTTATGCAAGTTTTTCATCATGGAGCTTCATTGAATCTTCACAAAGTGGATCACTTTTCATCAATCATCAACATTGCATCATTGGAGTTGGGAAAGGGCCAATTTCACATTAAATTGGCACCAATTCCCCCATGGGATCAAGAGTTTGCTTGTTTAATTAGGATTCAATCCCTCTTTTATTGTTTTCTTATTGTGTTCTTCATCTCTTTTCCTAATTTAAGCTTTGTAAATGGGTGTCATGGGGAACTTTGATTCTAACTTGCATTTCAATCTTCTAATGTGTTTGTTTGTTGTGTTTTGTAGGTATTAGGATCTTGGTTCATACACCTTAGGTTGAATATTGTGTTAAATATGTTAATAGAATCTAACTATGGAGAAATTTCTTTCCCTCTTAGTGTATGTTAAACGATAACCTTCATGTAACTTCCTAGGAATTAGCATAACAAAGAGATGTGTGAATTTAATTGGTAATTTTGTTGATACTTTGTGCAATCACAAGAAGGAAGAAAAATTTATAATCTTGGTGTATCACCTCCCCTTCCCTTCTTTACGTAATTATTTCTCTCCCTTTTCCTATGTGAGCTAGTAGATAGGGTTAGTATTGGGATTTCATATGTGGGGTTGGACCAACGTATCTGTACATAGTTTAGAAGAGGAAGCCAACCTTCTCTAGATATTTAACCTCAACTGCAAGTTCTTGCACCTTGAGGTTATTTCCACTGTGTCATTGGGATGTTGATCCTATGTTTAGTAGGGTGCAATTTCATGTGACAATAGTTTTTGGCACACTGGTGGGACTAGTTTGATGAACTTTATTTCATTTTGCTAAGAAAGTGGTGCTGCTCTCAACACTTTTAGCCTTGAGGAGGAATTCAACAAGGTACCTATATACTCCAATTAGTTGGTGACTTTTTAGCAACTCAATAATCTTTTTTACAGATTAGAACTGCACACTCATACCAAAAATTCAAACAAGAGCATCTTTTAGAGGTAATTTTCAATACACTGAGATATTATTTTTTGCTTCTACACGAAGAAATATAATTTCTTTATTACCAATAAGGTTTGGTGGAGGTTTTTTCACTCCATCTCCTAGGTCTTAGTAAACACCTTCATTTAGTAGATTGCTTCATCTTAGGACTCTTATCACCCAAATAAACATACCACTATTCCATATGGATTCCCCTAGAAATCAAGGGTTTGCTACTTTTAATGGTGGTAACCATCTTGTGTTATCCCAAAAGGATGACATACCAATAAATGCATTGAAAAGTATTCCACATTTCACCAGTGAAACAACCACTACTCCAACAAAAAACATCCATCATGTGCCCAATATATGCTTTATACATAATATCATAGAAGACAATGTGGTTGTTAGAATTATAGCCATATCCTTGAAAATAAAAGAATTGCAATGGTGTAGAGGTTTATGTTGGAAATTCAAGGTGAAACTTGCAGCAATAAAACTTAATAAAGTGGTTTGAAAATATGAAATTATGTTTACAAGATTACCAATAATGTATTATGTGATTAACAATTCGAAACATGAAAGAAAATCAGAAATACCACAAGTTGAGAAACACAAGTGACACAAGATATATGTGGAGAAACCCTTGCGGGAATAAACTCCACACCCAAAGAGATCCAATGTTTGTATTAATCTTCAAATGATATGCAACAATACAACATTCATCTTTGAATTTTTGAAGCACTTTGTTACTCTAACAACTTGCAAACAAACTCTTACAAACCACCATCTCAATACTCCAATATATGGAAGTTTGTGGGAGAAAATACCATAAATGGTATCCCAAAACAACAAGTAAAATCATCTAGAAAAACACATTCCCCCCTTAGTGGACAATGCATAAGCATGATGAAAATTATTAAATTATCACATGGCCTTCACATGGGTGCCTAACCCATAGCCAATCAAAATTGGTCAATACTAAGTGCTCCATAACTCTCCAACAACTCTAACGGCTTCATGAAAAAACATGCACCAACATGAAAACTAGGGCACCCCACCATGCAAAACATACAAATAACATGTAAGGACATGCATTGGAAAGTGGTCCCCACCTAGAAGTTGGATGCCCAAAAATAATATATCTTGGGATGCTCTATAACTATCATCATAGTGGGTCCACCTCTTCGAATGCAATTACAATTTTTCATAAGAAAAAAATAATAAATATTTTTCCCCATCTCCTTTAGAACATTTTCCAAAGAACATGGAGATACACAATTATCAACTTAGGATAGACTTTTTTTTTTTAGGAAAAGGCAAGAGCTTGTAGTTATATTAATATCATATAATATGTAATTACATAGAGTTTATCACCTATATGGTAGAGACATCTTATGGCATCTGGAAAAGCCAACCTCTTGAGTAGATAATATTTTTAACCCCTTACAAAATTGTGCTTCCAATAATTATACTTTCTCCAACAGGGCAAGATGATGGATCTTCAAAGGCTAGCAATGCAACAATACACTCAATTTCTTCTAGGAAATCATGATAACTTAGGATAGAAATTATAATGTCACCTATCCTAACATTCTCCCACTTGAAATTATACATTGCAATTAAATCCATGAGATACAAATAAAATAAAATCAATTATAGTGATAAAGGCCCATACTCTTCCTGCACCAAGAGAATTTATCTGTGGTTATTGGCTTTGTGAGAGAATTTTCAACATTATCCAAAGTGACAACATTCTCAATAAAAACCTTGTCATTCTCAACCATCTCTTATACAAAGTGATGCTAAACAACATAGGATTTTTGGCTAAACATATGACACTCTAACTGTCACATTCAATCTTCACTATCTTGCAATTGAAACCAATACCTTTACCAAGTCTCTGTAACCAAAGCATCTCCTTAGAGGCATGTGTAGCAGCCATATACTCTTCTTCAGTGGTGGAGAATGCAATTGTAGGCTTACTCTTACTCATCCAACTCACTACACCTCCAAATAAAGTGAAAACATACTACTAGTGAACCTTCGACTACCCAAGTCACCTACCCAATCTTCATCAACAAAACCTTGTATGTCCAATGATTTAACCACATCATTAGTAATATGATAAAGAAAATAGTAATTTTAAGTACCACAAAAATATCTAAACAACCTCTTAACAAAAGTCCAGTGCTTTCTACCAAGGTTAGACAAAAACTTGCTCAAAACTTCCACCACTTGGGCTATACCTTGTCTAGTGCAAACCATTGCATACATCAAACTACCAACAAAAATAGCATAAGGAACATTAGACATCTCTTCAAAATCATCATTAAAATTAGGACATGTCTAAACAAAACTTAGTACCAACTGGAAATGGAATATTTATTGGTTTACAGTCATGCATATTAAACAAATACAAAATGGTCTCAACATACTTACTCTAACTTAACCAAAGCTTTCTGTGAGCTCAATCCCTATTGATCTCCATCCCAAGGATATATTTTACAACCCCCAAATCCTTCATATTAAATATTCTAGAAAGCTGAATCTTAAGCTCCCTAATCATCACCTTATTGTTACCCATAAACAACATGTCATTAACATACAATCCAATGATTAGTATCTGATCATCAATAACCTTAATGCAAACAAAATGATCCTCCTCACTCCCAAAAAAACCCAACTTCAATGTAAAAGAATCAAAGTTTTGGTACCACATATTGGGTGATTTTTTTAGACCATATAAAGATCTCTTTTACTTGCAAACCAAGTGTTCTTTTCCTTTCACAACAAAACTATTTGGCTATCACATATAAATTTCTTCCTTAAGATCCCATGCAAGAAATCAATTTTAGCATCTATTTTCTTTATTTAAAAATCATAGTTAGTAGCAATAGATATTAGGAATCTAATATAATTTAACTTAGCAACTAGAGAGAAAATTTCACCAAAATCAACTCCCTCTCTTTGGGAGTAGCCCTTGGTGACCAATCTAGCCTTGTACCACTCTAACCAACCATCTACACTAATTTTTTTTTAAATACCCACTTGCAACCAATAGGCTTCCTTTTGGAAAACTCACAAGATTCTAGGTACCACAACTATCCAAATCCATCATCTCTTCCTGTATGGCCTACATCCAAGACTCACTTTCTTTTGAAGAAAGAGCCTCCCTATAGGATTTAGGTTCATTTTTAGTACTCAACAATACAAATACACAATAGAAATTGGATTGGATATACATGTCAATTGGATTCTGTTGTCTTGTGGATCTTCTCAAGGTAGGAGTAATGGGTTATTGATGCTCTTATTCTTCTACATTATCATCCTACACATCATTTGAACTCTTTGGACACTCTTCTTCTTCTCCATCCTCTAATCCACTTAGTTGTTCTTCCACATGTGCATCTTCTTGCTTTTCAATCTTTGTCAAAGTGACTGTTTTTTCTTTTCTCTCTCCTTTGGTTGTTCTTCACCCAAGTAAGCTCTAAACTCCCTAAAAATCACATCTTTATAGAAAACCATTTTATGGGTCAGAGGATTTGAAAGCTTATAACATTTTACACTCACTGTAACCAACAAAGATGCATTTTTGTGCTTTTGAATCCAATTTAGAATACTTCTCTTGAGGAACATGAAAAAATCCTCACAACCACAAACCCTTACATGTGAAACATAAGGATTTCTACCCATCCACACTTCATAAGGAGTTTTATCAACAAGAGCTGAACATAGAGATCTTTTAACCAAATAACATGTAGTTCTTATAGCTTCTTCCCAAAATCATACATCAAGCTTAGCATCACTCAACATGATCCTATCTCTTTCCAATATCAAGGTTCAATTCATTCCTTCTGCCACCTCATTTTGTTGGGGTGTATAAGTAGTCTTTTTTAGAACAATAACTACATGCTTACATAACTCATCAAATTCCCTAGAACAATATTTACCCCCATAGTTAGATCTCAACACCCTTATCTTATAATCTAAATGCTTCTCAACCAATGCTTTAAATTCCTTAAATTTAGTAAAAAAATAGATTTTGCATGCATAAAATAAATCTAGGTTTATCTTGACACATCATCAATGAGATTAACATAATAATGAGATTTTCCAAAAGATTCAACATCCACTAGTCTAAATACATAAAATTGAATGGTCTCTAATAATATCTTAGCTTTATTAGTTCCATTAGGAAATGATAATCTTTTTTTTTTATCAAACACAAAATTCTCATAGAAATCATTTTTGAAAATAGAATAATCAGAAATGCCATCAACCAAATTTTTATTCAAAATGGTCTTAAGACCTTTTTCACTTATGTGACCCAATCTATGGTGTCATAGCATACATGCATTATTAGTACCAATTACACTGGTAGAGTTACAAAAGTGGAGGCATTAAGCCTAAAAAAGGTCCCAATTCTAGATGCTTTAGTAATCACCAAACTCCCTCTTACTAGCCTGCAACCAAACTTATCAAATGTCACATGCATTCCAAAATCATTCAACTTGGATACTAAAAGTAAATTTCTTGCAAGTCTTGGAATATGCACAACATCATTAATGGTTTTAACGCTTCCATCATTGAAACACAACTTCGCCTTTCTCTTACCAACAATCTTCTTCATGATGTTATCACCAAGGAAAGATTCTCCCCATCATAAGTTGAATATGAATTAAACCACTCCTTTTGAGGAGTCATATGGTAGGAGCAACCTAAATCAATAAGCCAAGCATCATCATTAATAGTGTTAGAAAAAATAAACAAAGCATCAAAATCACCATTATCTAAGGAATTTTCTGTGAAAGTATCCAAAATATTTTTCTTGTTTCTACACACTTTCACATGTCCTCTCTTACCACAATTCCAACAATTTTCTCTTCCTTAGGGTTTTAGAACAACCTTTAGACTTGTCTCTCTTTTTGTCCCCTTTAGGACCTCCTTTTTCTTTGGACCTTCTTTGCACATGCATGGCATATTGGGAGTGCTCATTCATGGAATTTCTCCTCATCACTTATGAAAGAAGGATAGAAATGAGACTATCCATATTCAATTTTGTACCACCACCACTTATGGAAATAGTTATATTTTCCCAATATTTTGATAAAAAACAAAGAAAAAAATACATTTATCTTCTTTTATCTTAACACCTATAGATGGAAGCTAACTTATAGTAATATTAAAAGAATTTAAATGTTTTGTAATAGAATCACCATCCTTCATTTTCAAAGTATACAAACATCTTTTGAGATACAACTTATTTGTTAGACTTTTAGTTTGGTAAATTTCACCTATCCTCCTCCACAACTTGAATGTGGTATATTCTTTTGAAATTTTATAGAGGATGGAATATGTAAGACAAAAATAAATGATTCCTTGTGCCTTCTTGTCTATTTTCTTCCAGTCTTCATCAAACATTGGTTCTAGCTTCTTTTCACTTGAAATTTCCAACCACTGATCTCTCTCTTCGAGGAGATTCTCCATATTCAACTTCAACATCTTGTAACTAGTTCCATTGAAGTTATCAATACCTAGAAGAGAGGTAGAATCCATGATTTTCAATATTCTTCACAAATATACAAAACCAACAATACAAAAGCTCCCACTACAACTAAAAACTTCAACAATCAAAAGAAAGGTGTCCCTCTCTTAACATAATAATTAGCTCTGATACAAAATGTTGGAAATTCAAGGTGAAAATTACATCAATATAACTTAATAAAATGGTTTTCAAATATGAAATTGTGTTTAATATTACTAGTAATGTATTATGTGACTAACAACTCCAAACATGAAAGAAAATTAGTGATACCACAAGTTGAGAAACAAAAGTGACACAAGATATACATGGAGAAACCTTTGCAAGAAAAGCCTCCACACCTAAGGTGATCCAATGTTTGTATTAATATTAAAATGTGATGCAATAATACAACACTCCTTTTTGAACTCCATCAACACTTCTTTACTCTGACAATCTACAAACACAATCTTACAAAAAAAAATCTTAATACTCCAATATATAGAAGTTTGTGGGAGAGAATACCACAAATGGTATCCAAAAACAACAAGAAAAACCAAAAAGAAAAACCCACACCCCCTTAGTGGACATCCCATAAGCATAGTGAAAATTATTAAATGATCAAATGGCCTTCACATGGGTGCCTAACCCATAGCCAATAAAAATTGGTCAATAGTGAGTCCTCCATAACTCTCCAACAACTCTAATAGCTTCATATAAGAGAACACACCAACATGCAAACTTGGTCACCCCACCATGCAAAACATACAAGGACATGCATTGCAAAGTGGTCCCCAACCAAAATTTGGATGCCCAAAATGAATATGCTTTTGGGATGCTTTGTAATTGTCATCATAGTGGGTCCACCTCTTTGAATATAATTAAAAATTTTCATAAGAAAATAAATAATAAATATTTTCCCCTCATGTCCTCTAGAACATTTTCTAAAGAATGTGGAGACACACAGTTATCAACTTAGGATAACAATTATAATGTAACCTATCCTAACAATTTACAATCTAACTCTATTCAAAATTGGGATGAGTTAGGTAAAAAATTATATAGACAATTTGAAGACAAGAGTGATCATTTATACTTAGTAGATCAATTAACAACAATTAAGAGGACACCCCATAAATTCATGGGAGATTTTAACTTCAAATTTTAGAATATTTGGGATAGAATCTCTTGCTTGGTGAAACCTTCTCCCAATCACGTCTTCTTATACTATTTGAGGGCTCTTAATAGTGATGTGGCTATTATGATATAGTCTATGGGTGGAATGACTTTGTTGAATGCTTTTGACATTTCATTAAGGTGAAAAATTGTTTAATACAAGCTAGGAAAATAGCTCCATGGCCACCAATGCCTCTATTCCCAATGTTTCTTCCTTAGTAGCCCACATTGGCTCCTATTCCAATTGCTTCTACTAGTCAACCATCCACTCCTACTGCACCTCCAAATGAATTGCACAAAATGAAAGCCTTAATATAAAATTTTAGTAAAAAGTCAGTGACAATAGAAAGAAAAACTTAAAACATTAGACCTTACCAACCTCAAAATCAAAATTGTCAACAAAATAGGCAGCCATATCAAGGGAAAAATCAATGGAATTATGCCATAACCTTGAATAGTGTAAATCCAACCACTACTAGCACTTCAAAGGATCTTGTTCTAGTTCAAAACAACTTAGCTCAAGAATATGATTTGTGTTTCTCATGTAATCAGCCACATAAAAAAAATGGTTGCTGAAATGGAGAGTTTGTACAAAATCTAATGATTCAAAATGAACCTTCAATTTTGAGACAACAATTTGATACAAATCAAGTGGCTGCTAGTAGGTAGGATCACATGCAAGGAAACTCTACATTGGTCAATTGGTAAAAGAATACTTTTGTTACTTAAACCAATTAAGTTTTGATATGGTAGCTCAGAACATGAGATCAAAGAAAAGAGTAGTGGATCTAGTGGAATATCTTCCATAGCAAGTTAGGAAGCAACCTCACAATAACCCTAGGATACTATAGTTTTTGGTACAAAAGGTAGGAAGGCTATGCTACAACTAAATCTAATTGTTGGTTAGTGTAACAAAACATGAGAGTGACTACAAGTCATCCAATCAACAAAGTTGGACCTTGTTGTTAAATGAGTTTCACCTAAGGTTACTCAACCTTATTTTAATATAGTTGATCAAATAAAGAGGACTAACCTAAATTTCACCATGTGGGACATCCTATCCATCCCATCTCAAAGGGGTCTCTACAAAATGCTTTAGAGGGGTTCAATGAGATAAATGATATGCTAGTAAAACTAAGAACTAATCCACCAACCAGCCTAGTGCAACCCAAGGAAGATGGGAATTCAAGAAAAAATAGTAAGAAATATTCCTTATATTTATCCTTAATTATTGGAGATCATATAGTACATAATTTTATGATTGATTTGGGGGCTAAAAACTCTGTTATGCCAAAAAAGGTAGTTGATACATGCTTAGCATTAAGTATGAACCTTTATCTAAGGGAGTTGCACAATTGGATGATATTGTTGTCAAGATAGTGTGGTTTATTAAGGATTTAAATTAACCTTACAAGATTTTCTTGGCTACATTATGTTGCAAGAGATTTCAGTCATTGACAACCTTTCCTTCTTTACCATTTGTTTTCTTAGTGATTTCACTCCTAAAAGATATGGGTATCTATCTTATGAATGGTACCATATGATATTCAGGACTAGGTATGGTACCAAAGTGACCATCAAAGTGGAGCCAATTACTAAAGATCATATTGAACCCTACACTCCTAGTCTCATAAATATGAATTGCACATTACATGATCAAGGGGAAGAGTGCAATATTGTTCATGAGCCTATTACCCTTTTGGAGGAGGTCCCTAATTATTTTCTATATGAATGGGTTAATTCTTTTAAATTTGACCTACTCACTAAATTAGAGGAGACTGAACTTGACACTTACTGATTCATGAAGAAAATAGTCATATTCCCAATCTCATTAAAACTCAAGGTCTAGAGGGATTGTGGTATTTTTTATTTGATGGATTTGCAAACTAGAATGGTGCAGGTGTTGGAGTAATGTTTGTATCCTCAAGTAAGGATAAGTATTATTTATCTTTAAAACTTTAATTTGGCTGCACTAACAATGTGGTTGAGTATGAAGCACTCATCCAAGGTCTCTAACTTGCACAAAAAAGGAAAATAAAATTGTTGCAAGTCTTTGGAGATAATAAATTAGTTGTTAATAAAACAAAAACTCAGAGTATAACCAAGAATAACTTGCTCAAATCCTACAACATAGGGTTTGGATTTTTTTTTTATGGTTTTGAGGGCTTTGGGATCTAGACTATTCCTAGAAGTTAGAATAAATATGCTGATAGACTTGCAACACTTGGTGCTCAATTTGACATACCAACACATATTGCAAACAAGACATAACAATATTTCAAGCTTGTTGTAAGACTGAATATCACAAATAACCATGTAAATTGGTAGGTCTTTGAAAATAATCAACAAATTGTAAATTTTCTTCAAGAAGAGGCATAATTTTTTGGAAAAAAATAGTCTAAGTTGCAAGGCCAATATGAAGATTAGTTCATGAAATTAAGCAACAAAAAGTTACCAAAAGGTCACATCACCCTTGAGGGTATCTTTAATTCAAATGACCAGTTGAAGCATAAGAAAATGAAATTAAATACAAAGAAGGGTGATTACAAGCTAGTTGCAATTGGTGAAGGAAGATGCTCTAACCTAGGGAAGGTATGTTCTAAAACTAAAAATGAAACTTTCATTAAAAAATATCAAGTTTATGATGATGTTATTGCATGGACCTATGAGGATTTAAAAGGTTTTAATCCTAACATGGCCCATCACACCATTGAGTTAGACCTAGATGCTAAACCTATGAGATAGAAACAAAGAGCTATCAATCCTAAGATAGATAATTTGATGAAGAAAGAGTTATCTAAATTAATATAGGCTAGGATCATATTTCCCATCAAACATTATTCATGGGTGGAAAAATTAGTCCCTATCAAAAAAATAATGGGGAAATAAGGCTTTGTGTTGAATTCAGAGACTTGAATAGAGCTTCTCTAAAGGACCATTACCCTCTTCCCTCCATGAAGAAAATTTTGTAAAGGGTCAATGGTTCAAAAACATTCTCTTTCTTGGATGGTTACTCAGGCTACAATAAAATTCTAGTGCAAGAATATGATAAACATAAGACAATATTCACTACCAAATTGGTTACCTATGCTTATTACAAGATTCCTTTTGGGTTAACCAATATTGGTGCCTCTTTTCAGTGAGCCATAGACATGGTGTTTCAAGGTACATTTTTTTTTTGTCCTAGTCTACTTGGATGGCATAAAAATATTTTCAAAACATGCAAGTGATAAACTTATCCATCTTGGACAAGTCTTCAAGAAGTGCAAGGAATATGGTATTTCCTTAAATCTGAACAAGTGTGTCTCTACCACTAACCAAGGAAAATTACTCAGACACATTATTTCCAAAGATGGTTTGGCTATTGATTTAGAAAGAGTGGAGTCCATCCTATCCATTCTAGTGCCTATCCACAATAAATGGTTATAAAGCTTCCTAGGGTAGGTGCAAAAAGATGGGGAGCCAAATAGGGGTCTTAAGTGACCACTTTTTTTTTAAATTAGGAAATGCTAACCTTGGATGTGAAATTGAGGATAGTTACACTCAAAATATTTAGATGCAACGAAAAAAAGGATCGTAGTGTTTCGAGTCTACTTCCTAAATTACTATTTTTTTTTGAAAATGGTAGAGATTAAGGGGTTCAAAAGAGGGATTCACATAAACTGGTGCTATTTTTGTCAAAAAAAATATAACATGGTGACTTTTGTGGCTCCCTCAAAAGGTTAAATTTTTTTTTGGTGTTTTTAAAATCACTTTGGTGAGAAATTAGCTAACATGATTAGTTTATGCCTAATTCTTGTAATAATTTTTTAATGAATATTTTATTTTTTACTAATTTTCAAAGTGGACACTTCCTAAAAAACAAAATTTTAGCCGTGCTCCCCTATAAAATTTGAAAAATAATTGAAAATAATATTTTTTAATGTGTAGAATGGAGTCTAGTTTCTAAAAATGTAATTTATTTAAAATTTCAATGAATGATTAATTTATAAATAGAAAAATACCGAAGACTAATTTTTGTCAAAAAATAAAAACACATAAAAGAAATTAAATATCAAAGGATTAACATTACCAGGTGTTTGATTTGTTTGACCTTGAAACATGTTGAAACTTGATGCTTAGCATGGACACGCTTATGTGAAATGATGTATAATTTGCAAAAACACATCTTTGGACATTGGGAAGGCACTCCAAGCCTTTGGGTTGGTATTCCAAATCAAACAACCAAGCATACGACTTGGGGATTCCCAAAGAAAGAAATAACGCGAGTGCGTTATAACACACTCATGTTATTTCATAGTTTTGACATGTTTCTTTTGTGTTTGTGCCTAGAAGTTTCCTAAGAAAGACATAACACAAGCGTGTTATAATGCCCTTGTGCTATGTCTTGCTTTGTGTTAAATTGTATTCTATTAAATGCATGTATATATATTTGTATCTTTGTATGTATGTATGCATGCTTGTATTTATGTATGTAGCCTATATGTATGTATTCCTATATGTATGTATGAGTGTATGTATATATATGTGTTAGTGTATGTATTTGTATATATGTATGTATGCATGTATATATTAGTGTATGTATGTATGTAAGATTGTATGTACATATGTATGTGTACTTGTATGTATGTATGTATGTATTTAGAGGGAGGGATAATTTTAAGAGAGAGAGACTTTTCTAGCTAGGATGGTAGGGAGAGGAGGGAG